>CAVLGL010000024.1:38525884-39038384 GCA_963668995.1 Parnassius mnemosyne | reverse complement strand
AATATAAACAGTTGTCTTACCGTAAGCACCTAACAGTTATCATAAAGTTGTGACGTAGGGTATAGGAAAGGTTTAAGTGTTGCTACTTTGAGAATAGCACGTTGAGAGATCTCAATCTGCGTGTAATAGCTCTCACCAGAATACTAGCGTGGAACTGTAGCTCAACGCTGTTATTAGTGTTTTGAATGGTGAGTGTAGAAAAAGAGAAGAGGTTTTGTTATTAGTTCTAAATTAAACCACAAATAATTTAGCTGGATATATAAAACTTCTATACATGCGTCGTTTACAGCGTATATAAAACTTGACAAGTTACAAATTGTATATCAAAGCACGTAACAAAATCTCTTTTAAATTAATTTAAGGACGTTATACATTTATAGAGCCAAATTTTAAGAAAATTCTATGGAACTTAGCACCCGGTCAGATCTTAACTCTTTAGTCAACGAAATGGACAACCTCGGAATTTAATTTTACTGAACTCTTTTTTATTCTAATTATTGTATGGTAGGATATCATCAATTCTTGAGAAGTGTTATCTTTTTAATACATCCGCCTAAATGAATATACGAACTTCAAAGTATTTTATTGCGTTTACCCTATACAGTTTTCTATTTTAATGTTAACCAAAGGAATTAACTTATTAAGTACTCGAATACAACCGTACTAATGTCATACAGACCGAATTTCAGTCACGGCGGCCAATGTGTACGTAGACCAGCAATCGGCGCAGGACAAGATTATAGTGTCCAAGTGTATGCGGAAACACACGTGCATTCTCCATTACGACACTCTCAAAGCCCGATAGGACAGTAATACGACACAACCGCACAGAGATCAGGCGTAAGACCGAAACGCATGGAAACGCAAGAAACACCGCTGACAACCTGACCCCGGGCTACCACTGAGAATTTCTTGACAGAAAAGCCAAATAGCTGATTTTTGGCCTGACCTGAAATTTGAACCCGGGAACTCATGATGATCAATCACCTTTACAACCACTAGAACAACGAGGCAGTCCGTCCTAATAACGTTATCAACACTGAATATCGATAACTTGAAGTTTTCAATTATTTTGTGGCGTGCTTAATTTATCGCCAAAAATGTATATTACGTGTTTATATTACGTAACAGTATAATTAGGAAAAGTTCTAGCTAGATGTAAATTTTAGAAATTCTGTTTTCCATCTACGTCAGAAATAAATTAAAAATTAATACGTTAACGTTTTCATCTAAACAGAAAATGTTTATTCTGGTATTCAATATTTTCTTCTAGTACACTAATGAATGGCTTCTCATTAAGGAATGATATCTTTGATGTATTTTCTCAGTGCCTTTAGCGGAAATTCTACAAAGCGGACGGAAATTAAGGCATGGTTCCATTTGGCCAATTAAGTAATTACTAGTAGTTCATAAATTATGTGTAGTAAGAGTGTGATAACCTATACTCCTAGGTAGATGACAGTTTGTAGATTTAATTTCTGTTTCCAAGTATTACCAAATTTAGGAGATCTTGGTAACATAAACTTCCGAGTAGACAGCAACAAAATTCGAGGCATTGTCTCTGCATAAATTTAGACAATGGTCTCTACGTGACACAAATCTTCTAAGCTCCGCTAAAAATGCCTGTGCTGTTAAGTTTTCACTGCTTTGATATACAAATACTAAGATATAGCCTATAAAAATTTGTTTCCTCTATTTCTGGAGTACAGTGTTAAAAAATAACCAACATCACAGGAGTGAAGATCCTACCTAATTTTCTCCAACGCAGTACGATATACATCTAATGGTCAATGGCCAACAAATGGTCATTAGGATATATGGGTCTTGCTACAAGTTGTTAAATTTTCCGGAGCTCGTAGGTAGAATCTCTGGTAGAGCCACGCGGCAGCTTTTGCTGTTGCACGGATGGACCAGCTGGAACCGGGGTGGTACCACGACCTCACAGAATACCAGCGTGAAGTAGAGGTTTACCTCTGCGTTTCGCTTAGTGAGTGCAGGTGTCCGGAGGCCCTTTTTACTGGAAATGAGGCATTCCATCTTAGTCCTCACGGGTGACAACGCATCTGCATTTTGATTTGTAATAGAGGATAGATGTAGATGTCTATGGGCCGCAGCAACCACTTACCATCAGGTGGACTGTGTGCTCGTTTGTCACCCTTATCCTATAAAAAAAAGAACCTTGGACCCTGAAATGTATGTTACAATAATTAAACCTTTTAAAAAAAAAACTCCGTTAATGTTGCTATTTCAAACAAAGCGGGATTTGAATACAGAAATGTATTGAGTTAGGTGGCTTTTAAAATCCATCGGTTAGAGGCACAATAATTTAAAACGTTACAAAAAACACATTAAATTACCTACGCAAAGAAAGAGATAAAAGTTAAATTTATTATTTGATCATACATTATGACAAAATTTAATGAATTTTTAAATATTATACGTTTTGAATTATAAATTAAGCAGCTTCTACAAACAAAAATACATCATCTTAGAAAAAACTTTTTCACATTTTAAGACAATGCTAATTATTTTTTTTTTTGGAAATAAGTCTAAAACTATTTGTATTTTTTTTTCTTTCGCAGCTTATTCCTTTCCTACCTAAAATCTAACTTAAAGTAGCAGCTATTCTTGGCAATTTTCCAAGAGATGTGAACAACTTACTCAAAAGTGGTTTCTTAAACAATACGGCTATCTGGCAGTACTACCGATTGTACCGACAGTACTGTCTGTTATATTTATAATTTTATTTGTTTCTAGGCTATCCATTAAATACATATTTCTTTTTATTGCTTCGAGTGAAAGCATAGAATATTAATAATAGCTTTGTCTTTGAGAAATTTGTTAATGACCATTTGGATATATTGCAGCCCAAGATAATGAAGAATGAAAATGAGTTTTTTTTTTCTTTATTTATTTAGGTGGTTTGCCTGAAATGGATACTATGTATTTCTTCTTAATGAAAATATTTTGTTTTAATAATGATACAGTTCTTACTATATCATTATTGAAAAAAATATTCAGGAATACCTCCATCACTTATAATTCCCAAATATTAGGCCAGCTGTGATTGTGGCACCAGATGGCAAGAAGCTTTAGTAAATAATTCTAACAGTAGACTATGAAACTGTTACCATAAAGTTCTACTGGTTAAAATTTTGTTTAATCCATTGTAATCAATGCTTGCTATTGTCGTATAGGATCTCCTTCTTATCGCAGGTAACTTCTAATTCGATTTAAAATTACCTTTCTATGCTGATTTAGCAATGTGATACAGCTTGAACGTGGGTCTCACACGGTGCGTCACCTAGTTCGTGAGTTTCCGATTTGTAATTTAATTTATCAATTTACTGCAAATTATCTAATATTTTTGACACATATACCAAAAGCTGAAACTTGCTCAGCCGTACTTAAAGACGATTCTGCCTCCACCATCGCCATTAGTACATTATTATAAAACTTGTTGTCCGTGCGGTCACGAGCTACATATGTGAAGACATCATCGTCGTTAACAACTTAAAACCAACATTTGCAAAGTGTGGGAACTATGGCAAATATCCTCCATATCCATATCCTGTTAGTAATGTCAAAATACCAGCATTTTACTAAATGCATATGAAAATATATACGGTACTTATATCGAAAACACAATTTTTTAAATTTTTGTCTGTCTGTCCGTCTGTCTGTCTGTCTGTCTGTTTGTTCCAGCTAATATCCGAAACGGCTGGACCGATTTCGACGCGACTTTCACTGGCGGATAGCTGATGTTTTAAGGAGTAACTTAGGCTACTTATATTTTAGAAAAAGAATTAGGGTTCCGCGAAACATAATTAAAACCCTAAATTACACGCGGGCGAAGTCGCGGGGAACAGCTAGTAAGGCAATATATGGGGTAGGCCTTTATTCAGAGTAGACTTTTGTTAAGCTGTAATGATGTAATGAAAAAATTGGAAACCATCATCTGTGCGAGAATCGTAATACTTCCGCAGATGTAGAATATGCGGTGAGATCAAAGGTAAACGGATGATTGGAAATGGGTGCGGAATTATTTTCTGTAAAAACGTTGGTTTCGGCTAAAATTCAAATATAGATTCGGGGCATATTAGTCAGATTATCTGACTACTAGGCCCCGCGGCGTTTAATAAATATATTGAAATCGTGAAGATCAATAAAGTTGATAGAATAATATTAATATATAATACTGTAAAATTATTTAGAAATGGCGCACGAGGTCGTTCGACGGACGTGGGTCGGTAATCTCGCTGCTTATAAGGAGCTCTTATCGAACCCAACTCTATCAGGATATCAGAATTGGCAGGTCACGTACATTGAGGAACGCCCTCTCCATTAAGCGCGGATTCCATTCGTTGATTTCAAGTGTAAAACTTTTGGAAAATATTATATATGAGGGTCAGATTAAATATTAAATTTATTTAATCTGAACCACATATTAAATAAATTGAGCATTTATTATTTATTGATTAATAATATTTATGATGTATTTAATAATTTATTTTTCTTATTTTATAGAGTCCGACGAACTGTTGTTTCTAACCTTCACTTTCACAAATTTTTAATACTCTCTGCTTCTTGTTTATTAGGGTCATTAATAACCACGTCAGGAAGGTGGGATGACAATGAAAAGTCGTCGGGGTGAGAGGGGAGGCAGGGTATGGGGTTTTCAATATTTTCTATACAATACTCACATGAAACGGAACGAAACGAAGAGATAAATTCTCTTTAGAAGCATTCACGTACCCTCGTTACCAGTAAAACGTGTACCCAGAAATACAGCAGCATTATGCTACTATTTTACAGAGGTATTCTGTGGTCTTATACCGTTTCACTCACTCTTGCTGCAGCTATATCGCTGCAGCTAAACTGTATCTCCTAAATTAACTAGATACAGTCATATAAAATACAAAATTATAAAATTTAAGGGAAGGAAATGAAACAAGGGATGACTGCTGTATATTATACTGAAAACAGGACAAAATAATAAAAATTACTTCGGTTGCTAATCCGCTTGCCAGACAATGTATCTACGCAAAATATGCGACGTGAGATAGTTTATGAGAACGGTCTATGTTCAGCGGTGGACTTTTGGTAGGCTGTAAGAGTAATGGACATAAATATCTCATCTATTTTTTATATTTTAGGAACATAAATGGTTTTGCTGCTTATTCTTAAGAAAGAGCATGTAATGTGTTTAACCTTATATGCTAACGAGTGCGATTATTCACCAGACCACAAAGCTTTGGAATCGCTGTAGCTTATTTCCATTTTTGCTTTTGTATCTATTTTGCATCACAATTGCAAACGCCTACACTTTTCACAATAAAAGATTCGCCTATTTTTTATTTTCACTTATTCCTTTTAATAAAATATGCATATCCATGTGATAAAAATAGCAACACTGAACATAATATTATTTTTTATATGGTAATAATTGGTGTCTTTAGCGCATAATATTATTAGAGTATAATGTGTTGACGATTAAGTTATAATGTGTGTTGTTTCTACGTTCATATATCTTTATACTTTCTTCGCTGCTAAACATAAGACTCATCCATAGATTGCATTTTATCATTTGCCATTGTTGCCACGCTTTGAAGGCAGGTAGGCCACCACCACTATACGCCGGCGTAAGAGAAATCACAAACTCTTCATCTCATGGGTGTCACCAAAGGTGACAGATGTAAACATGTAAAACAGAAGATGGGCAGAAGCATTCTCCTGATTATTATGCGTATTTGTTGTACTAATATAAATATATATACATGTATAAAATATTCTTATATGAAAGTTTATTTTATTATGTGCTTAAACTGATACCGGACATAGCATGGTGCAATCTATATTGCTTTTACAAAATCCTTAAGATTATACAACTAGTTTTTTAGTTAATTATTTTTACATCGTCTGGTTTTTGACTTTTAATAATTCAGTTTATTTGAACCCTTAATTTTTCAGAAAAGATCAATTATGTAAATGGAACACTTATAAATAAATGTTGAATTTATGATTTGTTTCCCCGTTAAAACTACTCAAGCGGATAAACAGATATATATTTGTAGTGAAAGTTCTGTACCAAAGTTAAAGTTCACAGACATGTCGAGGCTAATCCTAGACTTATTCCATAAATGGAGGTTACAATTTTTTTTTCATTGGGAGTACGATTTTGGACAAAGATAAATATTTGGATTTATTAATTGCTGTTATGTATTCCACAGTAAAATAATTAAAAAAAGCATTTACTAATATAAACTACATTTACTAAAATTTATTCATACTGCTCTTGGTAAGTGTGTCGCGAGTTGTCTGTATTGATAGAGTTGAGAGTGGACCTATTTAAGTTTCCGATAACATGATTAAATAATAAAATATTTTGCGATTTAGATATTGTCTTTATGTGGATATTAAATATTTAATTCATCATTTAATTACAGCTGAACATAGACCTCCCCCAAGGAATGCCACACAGCAGGAACCTGAGCCACCTGCACCCATAGACTTCCAGCATATCATAACAGGTCGTCACAACATCTAGTAGGTTAGTAGAGGGGCCGCCTAACACTATGCCTACCGGTACGAGGCTTCCACTCGAGGACCTCTCTTCCCCATCGCTTGTCAGTTCTTCGAGCAACATGGCCCGCCTACTGCCACTTCAGCTTACTAATCCGTTGGGCTATATCAGTTACTCTGGCTCTTCTGTGGATATTTTCATTTCCAAGTTTATCACACATAGTAACCCCGAGCATAGCACTTTACATAGCCGGCTGAGTAACGTTGAGCTTCCTCATACGGCCAGCAGTGAAAGACCACGGTTTAGATCCAAATGTAATCACTGGAAACTCGCACTGGTTGTATTATCTTGTTTTCAAGTTTTCAGATATACCTTACAAGAAGATGTGTTGTAATATCCCGAATTCTGCCCAGCCAAGTTGAAATTAGATATTTCAACTCGGCTGGGCAGTGATCGGGAGACTTACTTTAGTACGAGTATATTGTATTAATAATTTTACTCCACATTTGAATACACATTCCTACATGGAACATATTAAATTATATTAAGTATAGGTAGTGTTGTAAGAATATCCACTACTGTATATCGTCCCTAGTGTGTTGTAAGAAGTGGCAGAGGGATAATGAAACAGAAGATGGACAGCAGTATCTTCCTTATAACAAAGCAAAATAATAAAGAACTGCGGTTGCCAACCCGCTTGCCAAACGTGCCAACTATGGCAACATTCCTCCATGAGGCAATTTATTAGAAAGGCCTTTGTTCAGCACTTTTATAGGTTGTAATGGCTGGATAGGATGGTATCTATTATGTAGTTACGTAACGTGTATCTCGCTTTTACTCGTAGAGGTAATCAGAGTCAACATATCGCTAATTATTAGGCGATATTGTTCGATGTGCTTAAAATGAGGCAGATGAACAGCATCAACGTCGTTGTCTATCCTTTCACAATAAAGTACGAAATAAATTAACAGTTTTCATAGAATGCAAATTATTTACCTCTATTAATTTTAGGGAGAAGGACTTTTATTATCATTATTTTTGAACGATTAATGAACGTTTAACTCCAATATCTACCTGTTTCCCTTCTAAGCCCTTTCCTAACATTTTTTTCTCCACTTCGCTCTATTATTTCTTCTATGCTCTCTTCGTGACGACTCTTTCAAATAGTTTGCTTTCACTTACGTTCTTTAGAAGTACAACCTTGTTTTACTTCTGCGCTGCGATTATTCAATATTTTATGTTGCACAAGTTGTATGCTATAACATTAATAATATTAAGAAAAATTGCTATATTTATTTAAATTGTTATATACGTTTTGTATTTTCTTGATTACTTATTTAAAATACTCTGATAGGTTTTGAATGTGATTATTCACGGTAACTAATATTTTAAGTTTTTATTTTACATTGTTGATATACGTAGTAGAACCATGCTGCAGCTATATTATGGTTGTAGCACGAATGGGTCGGCTCGACCGGGGAAGGACCACGCTCTCACAGAAAACCAGCGTAAAATAGCAGCTTAACGCTGCTGTGTTTCATATGGCGAGTGTAGAGAACCGGAGACCCTTTTTACTGGCAAAGAGGCATTCCATCTTAGTCCTCACGGGTGACAACGCATATGCATCTTGAGTCTTTATTGAGGATAGATGTAGATGTCTATGGGTCACAGTAACCACTTACCATCAGGTGGACTGTGTGCTCGTTTGTCACCCGATACTATAAAAAAAAGTTTTTTATTAATGTATGTTATAACGACCGCCATGTAGTGTTCACGTAAAAGAGTCCACCACCTCATAATATTTATTCATATAGAAGGAAACTGCAACAGGAGACAAGCAGCATCTCCGTCCCGATATGAACGCAATTATAATAAAAGAGATTGTAGTTGCACATATAATTTTAATAATACCTGAGCGACCGAGTTTTGCTCTGCGTTGGAATAGAAAAATATTTTCTCTGGATTGTGTGATTCCCTCTAGAAAAACTTGTAGAATAAAACATTATCTAAGTACTTTCCTAGAAACTAGTTGCCTACAAATATCCATATCATTTTTTCTTTTATTAATTATGCAATAGTATTATATACTTATTATATAAATTATATATATGTATATATATATATATATATATATATATATATATTAAATAGTAGTGCAGAAATTATATTTTTGGCGTTATATAGTTAACATGACATTTTTTCCATAAAAATAGAATTCGATAATATCTTGACTACGGCGCCACTTATTTATACCTAGTATAGCTATGAACCATCGTTTCAGCAAAATTACTTGTGAGCTGGTCTAATGGGGTTTGTTAAGCACTGGTAAGTACCAAATTTATTAGTTTCATTTTTAGTGCATCATAGAACATGCTTCAGTTCACCGATTGGTCAATGTTTACCATTAAGTATATAAAATGCCATTGCAATATCTTTACATATACAATTCTACTGTACGTGTGTCTATTACTGAATTACTCCTAATCTACTGGACCAATTTTGATGAAATTTTTTGTGCATGTGATTCGCATTCACAACTTGACCCGGTAGATGGCGTTGTTGTCGAGATCCGGGGCTGATCGTTTAACTATAAACACTTTCTACGTTTCTTATTGGTTAGAGGAACCTCGTATTGAAACAGTAATAATTATATTAGACAAACGTTATTTAATTATTTTACGTCCAAGAAAGAAATATATTTTTTGTAATTTAATAATAAATAAATATGTTGTGTGAAGTTGACGTCAAGTCGGTTAGAAGTTACGCGATCAGTAACAAACGTAACGACAATTATATTATTGAATGTTTTAATTTTCGCTAACGTCAAACACACACACATGCTTGGAAGGAAGCTTGTCTATCACAAGACTAGACCTCTTGCACTTTTGAATCTGCTTTCCGTGGACTATCTGGGTATTTAACGTACACATTTTCCAAGTCACCTCTAAAGACAATTAAAAAATAAAGACAATTTTGGGGCAACGTTTAAAAAAGAGACTAAAGAAATAACATACTCGTAGGTCGACAGACCTCGTTATACGTGTTGCTCACCTCGCAATCCAGGCCCAGATAATCCTATAATATGTGTAATATATAATTTGTTAAGATTGTCATTTTGATATTATTCGCACCTAATTAGAGAACTCTAACTAGACCTTTAAAGAAGATTTTTAGATCTTCTCATCATAAATTCAAACCGATCTCAATCTTGTAAGTGTTCAATTTGTCAGATATTTACATGCATTCAATAAGTACTAGGACACTTTTTGGAAGGTCTTTTGAAGGGCTGTAATTATCATCTATAATTTCAATAATGATGATTAAATAAAATAATAGAAGAATATATGTAGATAAAACAATAACAATTATAGTTATTATTTTAAATACCTACGTACATCGTACAACTTCGTACTTCACTTACTCCGTACCGTACATGCGAGTTAAATCCCCTTTTCAGTAAGATATTAATGCATATTGCCATATTAAAGGTATATGTACACTGTTTTGTTTTGTATTTGTGCCAACTTTATAATGTTTGACCTTTTTTTTCAAGTTTTCAAGTTTAGGTAATATTGGTGCTGGAATTTCACGATCATCCAGGATCATCAAACTAACTAATCTAACACCAAACGTTCGTTCTGAAAAAAAAAACTATTTTGAAAAAACAGTGCCTCTACGAAATTTCTCAAATATGTATAATATTTTGTAAAGTAATTACTTAAAATATTAAGAAAAGGGCGACGTAGCGTGACGGATTATTCTGTGCTCTAAAAACTCTCTCGGAGATTAGAGAAATCCTGTGCACAGCAGTCGCCCATTAATTGTTAATTTACTTATTTTCCCTTAAATAAGTTTAATTAACATAATCGTAAATCTCACGCCTGTTCCCAGAGAGGTAGGCAGAGACTTCGGACTTCCATTTCGCATGATTCTAATAGATCTATCTCGCTTCTTTCACATCCATATATCTACGCATGTATGTACATCTACATGCTCGTCGGTTAATAGTTCTCTTAACTTCTGCAATCTTCAAAATACAAGTTGGGTGAGACAAACGAAGCATGAGAATAAAATTATTGCTGTAGAAATGCGTTCATTAAGAAGTATGTTAGGGCTGACTTTAAATGATAAGATGAGAAATTGATGTTGTGACTAGTATTAAAAAAGGAATGCTTCAATTATTTGGATATAAAGAAATAATTAATACGGAAGGAACGATAAAGCTAATTTATGCTTCAGAAATGAGTGGCAGAGTCGGCAAAGGATGTTCTGAAAAGAAGTTAAATGAAGGTGTGACATAATAATAAAATAAATGTATATGTATATGATGATTTCTGTGTGTTATGTTGTTCATGTTATGGCAGTGTCAGAATATCAACCACCACAAAATATCATCCCGTGGTTGTTTTTAGAGGAGACTAAGGGGAACAAATCAGAAAATGAGCAAAACCTACTTCCTAAAAACAACTAAAGCAAGTAGTAAAGTTAAAAATTTAGTAAAACCGAATTCAATACAAATAAAACGACAATCAATGTAGACGACCTCAATTAAATACGCATTATTAAGGATAACTACTGGTCATATGTTGATTAAATATGAAACACCAGCATGGAACTGCTATTCTGTAAGAGCATGGTCCTTCCTCAGTAGAGCCGAACTATTCGTGCTACAACCATAAAACAACTGCAGCATGGCTCTACCACGTTTGTTACATATACTCGTAAAATATTATATCCGAATAAAGGTAACAAGTACTAATTTACGTTATATAAACGCTGTTTTATTTCTAAAGTTCTTCCCGAATCAATACTTTGAAGGCTACCTTATTCGGTGCTCTCCTAATTTCGGCAGGTAAGAAGTTCCAGAGTAGTGTAAACTAAACAGTAATAGAGTTATTGAAACTTAAATACAAACAAAATTTACTCGTACAACAAGTTAGTGTAGCATCAGCTTTATGTTGCCTCCTGTAACTCAGACGCCACACAATAACACAATATAAGCCCACCCGCAGTCGTCACATTTTATATTCTGCGTTATGACCCGCAGGTAATGATGTCGCAGTAGTGATGTATGATGCTCGAATGCCATTCAATGTAGCATTTGCAAACTCATGGTAGATAAGCGAATCGGAACGTTGAAGTATTGTACTGGTTACGAGCATCGCACGAGGTTTTGAACGACGACGAATAGGTATTTATAAAATTAATGATATATATATCACAAGCAATATTAAAAGATTTGAATATCATGTGCTTTGAATAAAACTCATTTTATGGATTTTATCGCGTTTAATTTGTTTAATTTCTTTTCGGAGTTTCGGGTGCTTTACAGTACTCATAGTCATGGCCATGACAAATAAGCACATAGTCGACCTGATCGTAAGTGGACGCTGTAGCCCATAGACATTTAATTGATTTAGACATATCTTCGATTAAGAATCTAAACGTAAATACATTGTCACCCCTAAAGACTAAGATATAGTGCTTCGTTTCACATAGAAATGTCTCAATCACAGCAGCATTAAGTAGATATTTTACCCTGATATTTTGTGAAAGCATTAGTCCTTCTTCGCTCGAGGCGACTCATTCGTTCAACAATCATAATTTAGCTGTAAAAAGGCTATACTTCATATATTTTATGCCATTTAGTGATGGCATTGAAGAATCTATTACAGCATTTCTTACGGTGTAAAAATGGCAAGGCTTCATGCGAGGATGGTATTACAGCGGAGCTTCTAAAAGCGGGTGGAAAACCGGTACTTTAAGTCCGTCAGTCAGAATCTCTTTAATTCCGTCCTCCATGGTGGCACTACACCGTAGGCGTGGAGTAGAAGCGCGGTAGTCTTGTTCTTCAACAAAGGCGACAACGCTCTCTTGAAGAACTACAGACCGATTTCCCTTCCGAGCCGCGTCTACGTGCTGTTTTCGAGAGTCATTTCGAATCGCCTCGCATGCAGACTCGACGACATTTGGCCTCCCGAACAAGTCAGTTTCCGAAAACGCTTTATCACCATAGACCACACACATATCCTTCGGCAAATTGTACAAAAGTCCAAGTAGTGCAATTTGCCACTATGTCTGGCGTATGCGAACTAGGAAGCCTTTGATTCCGTCGAAATTTTGGCGCTGCTGCATTCCCTTCAGCGGTGCCAAGTTGACTGTCGGTATATCGAAGAGATGAAGTATTTGTACAGTAGGGCAACGATGACTATCCGATTACAGAACCAGAATATGATACCTATCCATCTGCAGAGAGGTGTAAGACAGGGTCACGATATATCCCCGAAACTCTTCACCTCTACATCGGAAGACGTTTTCAAGCTTCTGCACTGGAAAGAATACGGTATCAACATCAATGCCGAGTACATCACTCTTCTTAGATGTACCGATGACATATTCCGGCAGAATCTCTGGAGAACCTAAACACTATGCTCAATGAGCTCAATAGTGCCACCCAACGGATAGGTCTTAAGATGAACATCGACAAAACAAAGATTATGTATAACGTCCATGTCACACCTAACCCGTTAGTTGTTGGGAGCACTAAGCTCGAAGTTGTTGACGAGTATATTTTCCTGGGACAAATAGTCCGACTAGATAAGTCTAAATTTTAGCGAGAAGTCATTCGCTAGATTCAACTCGGCTGGGCAGCGTTCGGAAAATTACGGCCTATTTTCTCGTCAGGTATACCTCAAAATTTGAAAACGAGACTGCACAACCAGTGCGTGTTGCCAGTGATGACCTAAGGAACTGAGACGTGGTCCTTCACTGCTGGCCGGATGAGGAAGCTCAAGTTCGCTCAGCTAGCTATGGAGACAACTATGCTCGGAGTTTCTCTGCGTGATAAAAATAGAAATGAGGATATCCGCAGTAGAACCAGAGTGAGATAGCCCAACGAATTGGCAATGGGCTGGCCATAGAGCTCGAAGAACCGACAACCGATGAGAAAAAAAAGTTCTCGAGTGGTGGCCTCGTACTGGCGGACGAAGTGTAGGGCGTCCCCCACTAGATGGAATGACAACCTGGTAAGAGATGCAGGAAGTCGATGGATGCAAATGGCTCATGACCGTGTTTTGTGGAATTCCTTGTGGAAGGCACATGGGAAGGTGGCCTTGTGAAGGATTGTAATGATGATGATTGTCATGTTATCATTCTTTTTCAATATGTCCCTTATAAGTAAATATATGGGGGTTACTTATATTCAGCAGTGGACTTTAATATGCTGTAACGGTAACGGTGTATATAAACACTATTAAAATTTTTTTTGAAAGGTTTTAGTGAAATTATTACGCTACTAATAGTTCTGCAAACCAGACGTCTGAGTATCGTTAAACAATTTATAGCTGTCATTGGATTGATTCTATGTTGGTTTTACTATAATTATCTATCCAGTGGCATAAAAGACAATGGGCATAAGTCAAGGTCAAACTTTTAATAACTGTGAATTGATACTACTCGTACTATAAGTCTTTAGCATGAAAAGACTTTCACGAAACTTAGTAAACAAGTTTCACCGCATCAAAACAATCCTAACGTGTTATAAATCTTTGAAGGGTTTACTACACAAAGTTATGATAATTTTTATATCCTATTGCTTATTTCATAAGCTAACTTAAAATCTCATGCACATATATTATTATGGACCCTAAAGTTCTTATGCTTTCATTATAGCTTTTTAAACATATTATTTTCTAGTATAGTCCACATTTACTCAAAGCAAACGTTGAGTGGCGGGGTTAGAAAATCCATCCGTTACTCCTATGATCCCTTGGGTGTCGTACGAGGCAACAGAGCAAAACTGAAACAGGTTTGTATGGGCATGGGTATGGGCTGCAGCATAATCCTGTAAACAACTCAAAATAACAAAAAAAAACCGTTAGCCTATATGCCTGCCAAGTGTAGCAACTATGGGAAATATCCCACTTTTAAGGCAATCCATGGGTGAGATCTATATTTGACGATGTACTTTGATAGTTGTTATAGTGGTGGTCCTCCCTTATTAGCTTAAAGTTCACTTGCATAATTTACAAGACAACCTAACAAAATAAATTTGTTTATCAAGTATAGGTAAATGTTTTCTTTAATAGTTTCATATAAAATAATCTGTCAGCTTTTCTATTCCGTAGGTGTGAGAGGTGTGAATCAGTCAATTGTCTGGAACTCGCCTGGAGCAGCATGTCATTTTCAATATATTACGGTATAACCACTTCGTAATTATATCGGACCTCACATACCAGAATTGACAATTCGCCTGCCAAACGACGGCTACAGCAAATCTTTATGCTAAGGTCTCGTAGTGTAATGTTAATATCAAGTGAAGAAGAGGAAGGCGAAATGTTTAAATTCATTATTCTTCAATCATCCATTCATCACAGCCTATGAAAGTCTACTGGAGAACATAGGCCTCCCACATAAATTGCCTCACAAGTGGGATATTGCCATAGTTGTCACGCCTGGTAAGAGGTTTGGCAACCGCAGTGTATTTTTAATTATTTTACGTTGTTATAAGGACGACGTTGACTTTATTGCCTCTTACGACACCAACGGGACGATATAAGGTAGTGGTTACGCGGCCACTACACGGGATTCATTATTGTATACCTATGTATATTTTTAGATCACCCTATGAGGCAATGGGTATGTGTACCTATGATTAGCAGCGAATAAATAAAATAAAATAGGCCATATTTTTGTCTTCTCTGTGGTTCTTAAATATACCGTGTATTAGCGGCATGAGAATATCCATTACCCCATATCATTTGTAGGTTTCGTAATAGACAAACTGAAACAAGAGATGGGCAGCAGCATCTTCATGTTAAGAACGCAATAATAATAAAAAACTAAGGATGCCAACCGGCAAATATGCCCTTTTAAGGTAATCTATAGCGGATGCCTTTCTTAGGCATTATATTTTTGACGGTTTCTTATAAATGACAGTTCATCAATATCTATGTCATTAACATGATGTAAGATCTACAATGTTCGGAATATGTTTTTATGCGTCACACTTGACAGGTAAATAGAAATTAATTTTGCTGGTCTTTTACTTTTTTTGTTGGTGAAATTGACAAAATAATTATATCTGAGTTATTTTTATTACAACTTTAGATATCTTCTTATGAATACATTTGTATATTTGTCCTGTAAAATTACAATAAACTTCTTTAAATATCTAAACAATTAGAAATTAATCGATAATTTTTAGAACTCGTTCGGAAATAAAATATTACGCTTTAGTAAGCCTCAAGAAATTTGTTATGTATTTCATTCATTCTTAACGTGGAAAATAACACGAGAAACCCTTCATGATTTAATTAACGCAAACAAGAATATCAGTATAGGATTTTGCTTGTATCAAATAAAGGGAAATGAAAATTTTAAGCACACATTGCTCACGTGCCTTGCGTTAATGAAAAAAAAAATCCCATCAAACTCAAAAGCCCGAAACTAATAAAAATGTGAATTCTGCTAACAACGGGAGCAAATAAAGGTTATGATAAAATATTTGCTTTTATTAAAAGAAAGTTATCCTCAGATTAGAAATTATGTTTATCGTGGGGGCGTTTTATAAAATAGAAAATATACATGGACAAAATACTAAACAGTTATATGTAGGACATACAATTTTAGCCCGCAGCACTCTAAAACGCACGGTAGTGGACTACCAACTATCGATATGATGTACAAGGAATTTAGAGTCTGTCACAGTGTACGATGTATATTGACGTTAATATTTATTATAATTAAATTAGACACCTGTATTCTTTTCATGATTACTAAAAGGGTATAAATTTACATCTCCTGACATAATAGACCTGTTCACCAGCATATAAATATGTTGTTCCATCAAGTTAAAGGTAAATATTTAATTTCTTGTTTTTAGTCCACTAAATGTATCCTACTTCAGTAGAAAATAATAAAATGAAAGAATGTTCCTTCATTCTGTGATATTTGATGCCATGTTTACTATTCTACTTTCAGAATTGATGGATCTGTCTTAAATTCAAATAAAAAACTTATACATTATATTCTGCCGTGTGAAATATATATAGAAGCATAAAAGGCGGCATAAAAGATTCCGCAACCCTATGTAACCCCGTGTATGTCGTAAGAGGCGACAAAAAGAAACTGAAACAGATGATGGGCAGCAGCACCTTCCTGATAACACTCGAAATAATTAAGAGAGCTTGCAACTATGCCAAAATCCCCATGAGGCAATCTATGGGGGAGGCTTATGTCCTGCTGTGGACTTTTGTAGGATGTAATGGATTGATGGAAGGAATAAAACTGCATAGGTTTTATGTCATTTGCCAAAAATAATAATTTATTTAAGTGAAAATGTAAGATTTTAAAATACTGCTTTCCGAAGCTTGTGGGCTCAAAACGGTTTTTAGTAGCAGCTTAAAATTACGTTTGTTTTCCTTAATTATGGTTGGATAAGCTGGCAAATGCGTCTCCGTTTGCGGTTAATAGCGCTTAATTGATTTATACTCTGCTCTAATATTTCCAGGAAATCAGATTACGTACGTCAATTTCCTTATTTTGCTAAATGTAAAGCAGCTGACTAAAGTAGATGCAATATTTATTAGCACAAACTAATTTTTAGTTTTTTCTTATATATGTGTAAAGAAAAGATGTTACCCAAGCGCAACTGCAATACTAGGAAAATTGTTGGTGCGTTTCTAACCTCTTGAAAACAAGTAGGCCCTTGAAAAAAAAATGTATAGAAGGGTTTATAATAATATTGAGAAATATAAGAACGAATTTATTAAATGAGGTAATTGCTACCAAGCTATTAATTCTAATTATTTTGTGCCCTTTAAAAAAAAAATTCGCCCGCTGGGTTCCTTACTGGTTCATCCGTGGACAATTTTTTTCTATTTTCTTTATAGTTTCTAAATCGCATCGATCCTAAAAAATTATGGTAGTAATTGATTTAAAAAAAAGTCGTGTAGAAAACACAAAAATAAAAATAAAATATTTTAATCGTATAGTGGCAGAATAAAATTGTCCACTACTTCATATCGTAGCATGGGTTTCGAAAGAGTCGACAGAGGGAAACAAACTAGAAGATGGTCACCTGCCAAGCTTGGCAACTATGGAAATAATGAGGCAATCTACACAGATAACTATGTTTAGCAGTGGAATTTGATACACTGTTTTATATGATTCAGTGAAAGATTTTTTTTAAATTTATTAACTAAACGTTTATATAACATAAATAAAAATAACTTAGACTGACACACCGATAAACGGTAACGATACAGTCTCCCTTATAACACAATATCGGATCGTGGGTGTCGAGGCAACTACGAAAAATGCTAGACTCGGCTCCTGCTAGATGGTAGTATAACCAATTTGTTTATGTCATAGTATCATTAATACTCAATGGCAACAAGCAACGGCGACAAAGGTGTCAGGTATGCCGATAGCTTATCTGAGCCAAGCGGATAATTCCACTATACTTCGAGATTGACCCATATAAGTCCGAAAAATTTTATGGGTTGCGAACGACATAAAAAAGAATTATTTTTCATACTTTTGACACACACGATATCAGATCGAACGTTGATAAGTCAAATACATAGGAGCTTTTGTCTGTGTCCGTCCCGGACTGGCACCGTCTTTACGACGTATCATAAATCAGTCGTTTCCGAACGCTGTATCGTCGAAAAAACCCGAGTACAATACGTATGAATTATACGGCTATTTACGGATTCCGTCGATGTTATAGGTTTTATTGCTAGGCAATATAACTGTATGTTCGCTTTATTATTAGGTATTAAGACATGTCACATTTTTGGTTCAACAAATCTGTTACTAGGCCTACGTTTAGAATTGGACTAGTTACCATTGCCATTACAACGTGTAAAGTCCACTTCTGAACATGGATCCCTACAGATTGCCTCAAAAAAAGGGAATTTACGAGGCTTTTAGCAAGGTTGACCACCGAAGTTTTATATAAGTGCTGCACCTATATTAATAGTATGGTTGTATCACGTATGGGTCGGTTCGACTGGGGAAGGACTACGCTCTCACAGAATACCAGTGTAAAATGGTAGCTTGACACTGCTGTGTTTCGTATAGTGAGTGAAGAGAACCGAAGATCCTTTTTACTGGAAAAGAGGCATTCCATTTTAGTCCTCACGGGTGACGACGCATCTACATTTTGATAATTTATTGAGGATAAATGTTGTATATGATATGAGATGTCTATGGGTCACAGTAACCACTTACCATCAGCTGGACTGTGTGCTCGTTTGTCACCATATCCTATAAAAAATTGTTATTTTGAGTTGTAATACCTATATACAATTATTATAACCGTTGTGACACTCATGAGACTTTAAGAAGTAATGCGCAGGCTTACACCGCCACTGTACATACAACGTAAAACAAGGTATATTACAATAATACGAGAACCGCATTTCGTATTTTCGGGGTTATTAAGAAAGTAACCAGAAATGTAGGTTTTACTTTCTGTATCTTCCATTTACCAGTTAACGACGCGTGCATGGTTTTGTTTCGAATTTTGGCTCGTACCCAGACTCAAAGTAAACTCAAAGTTGTAAAACTATAAAAGAACTCAAAGCCATTGTGGGAAGGCGGGTTCTTGTGATTACAAAAATACCGCTATGCAGTGGAAGTATTAACTTTAGATTGGGATGCTTAGGAAATGTCTTGTATATTTGTTCCAAATATACATAGTTTTAATGAAAATTTATCATTAATGCTTGTAACTTTTTTAAATTTTTTTTAATTTTTTTTTATTTTTTTTTATAGGATCGGGTGACAAACGAGCACACAGTCCACCTGATGGTAAGTGGTTGCTGTGGCCCATAGACATCTACATCTATCCTCAATAAAGACTCAAGATGCAGATGCGTTGTCACCCGTGAGGAATAAGATGGAATGCCTCTCCTGCCAGTAAAAAGGGTCTCCGGTTCTCTACACTCACCATACGAAACACAGCAGCGTTAAGCTGCTATTTTACGCTGGTTTTCTGTGAGAGCGTGGTCCTTCCCCGGTCGAGCCGACCCATTCGTGCTACAACCATAATATAGCTGCAGCATGGCTCTACCAGCTCTACCAAATCAATAAAAATCCTTCATCGCCGAAGCTTGGTAATCAGCACTTAAAATTGCATTTACAAATGTCATTGGTGCCACCGAGGATAGAACCCAAATTGCACGCGTACTGTGAAATTTACAGCGAACTCGCTACCACGTGGGTTACCACGGCTCATACGGCTTACAGCTGCTTCATAATGAAATTGGTCGCAACAGTAAACTGTAATAATAAAACTTTTAATAAATATTTGGTTCGGCCTCACATGGAATACTGTTGCTATCTCTGGGCTAGGGATCCCCAGTGCCAGCTCTTTCCATTTGATCGCATCTAGCGCAAAGCGGTTTGAATCGTCAGTTTACCGAACTGCCATGCTGTCGGTCAGTATTCTGATGGACTAATTGTTTACCTCAAAAGACCGTGTTGTGGGTACCCAGCGAAGTACATATATGGATGTTGAGGTCTTCCGAGAAAATTTTAGATCCTGTACTTGCATTTCTTTCGGGTTTAAATCCTTCAGCTGATTAATTTCGCTTGTGTATCTTATATCTCTTATCAAACACAAATTTTTGGGGATCTTGATGTACTTAGCTTGTATTATAGAAATTTTGTTATAAATTCTATCGATTATATCTGCATGAGGGACCCTACTCTTATACCAAAGTTACAAGAGTTAAACCGAGCTTTATCTGATCGAATTAATTTACCGGCAATGCGGAAAGATGTTGCATTTCTTTGCGTTTTTATCGCATCTACTACAGGGAGTGCTCTGAGGATTTATTTGGACTAATTCCAGCCGCTCAATTTCACCATCACACATCGCGACAAAACACGCAATACCATCCGTACCGACTGGATGATTGGCTGTCCATCACTGTGCCAATGCGATTTACAAGAAGTTTTCTTCCTCGCACAGCTTCCTTGTGTAATCGCCTACCACTAGCGTTTTTTCCGGACCGATACGATTTAGAGACTTGATACGACTACGACTTAGATATTTGAATAATTTTTAAGGAAAGAAAAAGAAGCGATTGCAGTCATATTATTTTACTTTTTTTTTCTTTTACAACGCCGACACCGGTAGCACTTTAGGGAGTGATTCCGTAAAGTGTAAATTATGTTATAAAAGTGGAAAAGTGGATTTGGCCTAAGAAAAACACCGTCGAGAAAAACTGAACATCGTCAATGTACTGAATAATAAATGAGTTACTTCTTACATAACGCGAAAAATACTCCAGGTATTTAATACTGGAGCAGTGAAAAATATAGGTCATGAAAATATTTATCATATTCTTTCATGCCATCGTTCATTACTCATTACAGCTTACTTACATAGATTACCTCATAGAGGGATTGTCTCATAGAGGTATTTGTCATACTTGCCATGCATTTTTTTTATAGGATAAGGGTGACAAACGAGCATACAGTCCACCTGATGATAAGTGGTTGCTGTGGCCCATAGACATCTAC
Organism: Parnassius mnemosyne; assembly: GCA_963668995.1. NCBI lineage: Eukaryota > Metazoa > Arthropoda > Insecta > Lepidoptera > Papilionidae > Parnassius > Parnassius mnemosyne. Next base: position 39,017,323 of record CAVLGL010000024.1, on the reverse strand, counting down.
ATCTATCCACGTTTGCGAATCAAAATGCAGATGCGTTGTCACCCGTGAGGACTAAGATGGAATGCCTCGTTTCCAGTAAAAAGGGGTCTCCGGTTCTCTGCACTCACCATACGAAACATAGCAGCTTTAAGTTGCTATTTTACGCTGGTATTCTGTGAGAGCGTGGTCCTTCCCCGGTCGAGCCGACCCATTTGTGATACAACTATACCAGTAATATAGCTGCAGCATGGCTCTAACACTTAAAAAATGCATTGTAGGCGGGCCAAAAACATCTGCGATTGCCATCGCCGTTTTTTTGGTTGTTATTTGGAAAACGCTGCTATCTATATTCTCATTTATTTACCTCTGTTACTTCTTATAACACCACGGGTTGATATGGGGTAGTGGTTTTTATTTTTATTGCGTTCTTATCAGAAAGATGCTGCTGCCTACCTCCTGTTTCATTTTTCCTCTGTCGCCTCTTACAATTCATGTTAGTATAGGATAGTGGATTTACTATGACGCCACTACACGGCACAATCGACTGCATCTTCATTAGTAAATAATTAATACTCTTTATCGTATGAGATCGAAAAAGAAGTATAGTGCCATCTTACATATCCTCCAATCGATACAATATCCATTCCGTATTTGTAGTTTTTTATATTTATCACTTAGTTGTCCGTCCATCTGTCAAGAGTCTTTTACTCAAGAACAAGAACTAGTGTAGGTATTAAGCTTAAATTACTGCATTTAGTCTATCCTTAGATGTTTTTTCGTGTTCTTCGTTGTGATGTAATTTAATACAATTTATACATTAATTTTTCTCCGAATTAAGTGTTCACACGTATTTTAATATCTTACATTAGATTTTAGATCTTAAAACATAGGCTTAATTTGTATTCTTCTATCAATTTTCTGTAGTTTTTATCTTTATTCTAGCTATTATAGTTAAGTAGCTACGTAGTTTTTTTGTTACAACATGAGAGCGTGGTAGCAGCCAAATCAGGGCCGCGCGTATCTGGACGTACAAGGGTACAACAGTCGCGCGGGTTAGACGCTTGAGTGGAAGAATAATGACAAACGAGTACACAATCCACCAAATATTAAGTGGATTCTGCAGCCGCAGAAATTTACATCTATCTTCGATTTAGAGTTAGAATGCAGATGCGTCGTCATCCTTTAGGGCTAAAAAGGGTCTCCGGTTCCTTACACTCACCATATAAAACACATTAGTATTAAGCTGTTATTTTACGTTGGTATTCTGTTAGAACGTGGTTTTCCTGGTCAAACCCACCCATTCATATTGGAACCATATTATAACTGCAGCATGGCTCTTACCACGTATGAGAGGTGTATAAAATGCAAGCTATTAAGTCATTGCAGTCAAAACTATTGCCTATAAAATACTTCCCGTTGAACTAAAATCATAAAATTTGACAAGTAGCAAAATCTCACGTGCTAGGAGTTTCGACTGCAATGTACATGTGACATGATAATATAATGGGAGATTTTATTCCACTGCTAAGTTAAATTTGTTCTACAATACAAATTACTTTTTCGTTTGTGTAATAATCAGTGCTATGACTTATGGAATGAATGAACTACTTACATTACGTAACTAAGTTTTCACGTAACTCTCAGTTGATGTTGATAAGTTGATAAGTGTAATTAATATGATTCCATTAATAATGTAATTAATATATAAAGGATAATAAAATTAATATTACATTAGCATTAGCATTACACTACCAAGGGACGCTCACGTCGTATCACTTTGTACCTAATTTATACATATTACATGTGTCTACTCAGAATATTTTGCAAAACTAAAAACTAAGTCCTATGGTAATTTTTTTTATTAACACATATTTACGACGAAATCTCCAGCAATATTTATTCAAAGTTTCATGACTCTGAACCAATTTCCTTAATATTTTTTTCAGAGAAATAAGAAAGTACAAAATCAGGGTGGGTAAGGAGGGCCACTCTAATCAAAAACTTTAACGTGTGTGTTGTCCAGTGGTTCCCCCGTTTTGAGCGCCGAGTGTCCTGGAATTGTCTTGGTTAAGTTAAGTAGTCTGCTGAGTCTTGTATTTAGTTACTTTATGCTCAGAGCAGTGAGCAGTCCTGGCTAGATTTTGATAGTATACCATTCAGCACTATGCTAATACGATTTCGTAAAGGGATTGTCACCAGATACGCCATCAAAGTTAATAAAAAAAAACTAGTAATCAAAATCTTCCCCGCGCTTCATGATCACTTCACTTCAGTACGTATCAGTTCATTTTGACACACCCGTACCGTCAACTACAGCTTTGTTTCTGGATCTTATTTTTATTGTCTTTTAAAAACGCTACCTCCAAACTAGGATTTTCTCCTATCTTGTGAGGATAGTTTACATACATAACTTTTACAAGGACACACATCCAGATCCAAAACAATTATTTTTAGATCAACCTAAAACTGATTCCACTTGGCTACGGAGCCATCAAATTAGTCTATATTAATATGGTATTGATAAATTAAAGTTTAATAATATACAATAATGTTGTAAGCGCGCCGAGACGAGCCTTCTTCAATTTTGGTAAACATGCCACGGCCTCATTCCACGCGGCCTCGCTTTTGAGTATCGGTGAGGTTGTGCTGCAAGCAATGCAAACTATCCTCGACACGCAAAGGTATTCGTATTAAATCTCTTAAACGCTTCCCGATCCAATTCACAATATGAACTGTATCTGTATATGTGATTCGCTTATTCTCTGTAATAAAGCGTTTTTACAGGTGGCAGTTTTTTTACTGTCATAGATCACTTCTTACTTTATTTTTCAAAGTTAGTTTAAAATGATGAAATATCTATGTCATAATAGTGATACACAATAGCCTTATCTATATAAAAACCAGGTATAGGAAAACACTTTATATAGGAGTCTTTCTAAATAAAAACCACGAAGCCTATCAAGCGATTTTTTCGGTTTTAGGTGACATTTGAAATCGTAGAAATCATCGGGCGAAAATTATTCCGACACGACGTCATTCAACGAAACACGATATTTCAATTTAGGTCGCAAAAATGTAGATGGAGATTCTAAATTAGACATTCCTATTTTTATATAACCTTAATTGTATTTTCAAATTATTTGTAACTGATTAGTGACCCATACAATTTTTTTCACGACATATTCTGGGATTATTCTTTTTTATTTAAGACCTGGTGCTTCTCATGTGGTCCCATATACGTTTTATTAAGGTCTGACCAATAGTGTTTGTGTTATTCTTAATAATTTATATTGAACTCGGTTGTAGAAAATTTTTAATATGATACTATTTAAACCCAAGTCTCAATAAAACATGTTTTGTGATTAGACTGCAATTTTAAACGAAAATTTAAACACTATACAAGAATAAAAATATTAAACGTGAACCCCAAAATCTATGGCATTAAACCGCTTATTTACCCTGCCACGATGTCATTATATAAAATGATTTCCCTATTATCAAAATATTGTATTTAACGTAGCGATCCCCTGGGACCTTATTGATTGTTCCTTTCTGTACTACAACTTTGTCTTTTCGATCAGCAGTAATGTTGTCTTTTTAGAGTTCCGTACCCAAAGAGTAACTAACGGGACCCTATTAATAGGCGTCCACTGTCCGTCCGTCTGTCTGCCAGCGGGTTGTATCTCATGATCCGTAATATGTAGACCGTAGAAATATTCACAGAATGTGTATTTCTGTCGCCGCTATAACAACAAACAATAAAAATTTAAATAGATTAAAAATTAAAAGGGGCTCCCCTGCTAGAAACGTGTATTACGATGGTACGGAACCTTTCATGCTTCATGCAAGTTTTTTTGCAGAAAAATTCACTGTAGCATCCTGGAGTCAGACCCCGTGCTTCATACAGCACGTATTGCTGTTGATACTACGCCTGATCTCTCTCTCTCTCTCTCTCTCTCTCTCTCCCTCCGATCCATGGGCTTCAGTAACTATTTACAATCGCGTAGACTTGTACTCGTGTTACGTACGTTTGTTGATATAAAAATATTTCTATTACACAACTTTTCTGCCGACTTCCAAAAAGGAGCCGGTACTCAATTCGACTGTATGTTTTTTTTTTTCGTTTTTTTTTTTTTCGTTTTTTTTTTTATGTGTGTTACCTCAGAACTTTTTTCTGGGTGAACCGATTTCGATGATTCTTTTTTTATTTGAAAGCTGGTACTTCTCGTGTGGTCCCATATGAATTTGATCAAGGTCAGACCAATAGTTTTTAAGTTATTCTTAAATAACTTATATTGAAGTCGGCTGTACAAAATTTTTAATTTTAAATTATTAAATATATAATAGTGATTCCAAAGTCCTATATAATATTTGTAACTTACATTATTCGCGAAGAAATAAAGCTACAAGTGACTCTTCTAAACTTTACGACTTCGTATATTGTCAATGCAGACAGCAGCGTGTGTTTTAACTAACTTTTGTTAGGAAGTTTCTTTTGTAAACTTACGTACTTTGAATTGCTGTAACACCGTGCCACATTTTATTTTTGTTCAGGTATAATATTACGAATATTATGCCTAAGCCTGTAACATTTCATATTTTATTCTTCAATAGTTATTTACTTCGCAGGAGAGAGGTTTTTTTCCGAACCAGTGGCAAAGCCTAAATAACATTCAATAAGAGTTTTCTATTAAGAATAAAAATTATTCTGTTCTATTTTATTCTATAATATTACGCAACTACGCTGTGTAGCGGGGCTTAAAAGAATCCATATCATCCCGTGGGTGTCATGAGGGGCAACAAAGGGAAAAGAAAGCATAGATGGACAGCAGCATCTTCCAGACAACAACGCAAATTAAAAACTGCGGTTGCCAACCCTTGAATCATATATGGGTGGCAACTATGGTATATATACCCCTATGATTCAATTCATTGAATATCAACCGAGCAGTATATATCATTGCCATACACCATTCGATCGTTATATCATCAATATGATTACAGTCCATCACAAGTTCATTATAGATCACAGTACTTCCCCAAGGAATACCACAAAGCACGGTCTTGAGCCACCTGCATATATACTGATTTCTGATGATGTTTTTGCTGTTAGCTTTTTGGCTTTTACAGCTTAATTGCACTAGGGCCCGCGGTCTGAAATGCCTAAAAAGGATTTGAATTTTTATTACACTGCATCATTACTGCGTAATGATGACTCCTAGGACAATTTAAAGGCCGTCAGAACAGGGGGAAGCGGATCCCGGTTCTGACAGCTAATTCGTATCATTCGATGTTCTAGGCGGTAAGGACCGCCCAGGGACGCGGGTGTATGATGTGTACGCGGTATGGAGGGGTGTGCGACGTGCCCGTATGCGGACTCGCTGCATCCCATCCGTTGTTGTTCTAACAGTGTTTATGTGTGAATGGCCGGTGACATTTCGGTCGTCGGCATCCAGCGGAACGGGGGTTCGATTAGAACGTTACGGTACCTCCCGAGGCTATCCATAACGTTCACAGTCGGAGCGTAGGTGGCTGCGTTTATCTATAGCGAGTTGGGATGTGTCTCGGCCCTTCCGAAATAGCGCCAAGACATTCTTTGAAATACTTAGTGAACGTCAGAAGTTGATAGTCTCTGTGTAACTCAGAGTTTCGTTGGTATTACCGAGCTCCGCTGGCTATGCGAATGAATCTATTTTGGACGACTTGGAGATCGTATAAATGTCTATGGGTCACGTGCGTGAAAACTACGCTTGAATAAGACATGATAGGTCCTACGCATGCTTTGTACAGATGGAACTTGTGTCTTAACGACAGTTTGCTCTTTCTGTTAACTAGCAGATGGAGGTGACTAGTGACAATTTTGCCACGGTTGCGGATATTGCGAATGTGTTTCGCGAATATACCTTGGTCAAATTTGACCCCTAGATATTTTACCGTTGATATACAGGGGATATCGCGGTCGTACAGGGTGATCGTACCTATAGGTTTCTAGGGATTTTTGTTTTGACGATTGAGAGTAGGGGTGGTTTGAAAGTGTATTGCTACATTTTTTCAGGATTCGCTTCGAGTTTTCATGAGCGGAACCAATCACCTAAGCTTTGAACGACTTTTTGGAGTATCTTGGTGAAATTATTTTATTATTATCGGCGAAAAGAGCGGTATTCCCAGTAGGGTCCTTCGGGATGTCACTCGTGAAGAGTGTGACGAGAAGTGGGGAGAGGACCTTTTTGTGTTTTTTTTTTTTTTTTTTTTTTTATAGGAGAGGGGGCAAACGAGCATGCGGCTCACCTGATGGTAAGTGACTACCGCCGCCCATGAACAACCGCAACACCAGGGGAATTGCAGATGCGTTGCCGGCCTTTTAAAAAGGAGTAGGCTCTTTTCTTGAAGGTCCCTAAGTCGTATCGGTCCGGAAAAATCCCTGGTGGTAAACTATTCCACAAGGAAGTTGTGCGAGGAAGAAAACATCTTCTAAATCGCACAGTGGTGGACCGCCAATCATCCAGATGGTGTGGATGGTATCGGGAGTTCTGCCGCGATGTGCGTTCGTGAAATTTGGCGGCTGGGATTAATCCGAACAATTCCTCAGAGCACTCCCCATGGTAGATGCGAAAGAAAATGCAAAGAGATGCAACATCTCTTCGCAGTGCCAATGAATCGAGCCGATCGGAAAGGGCTCGGTCGTCGACGATTCGAGCCGCTCTGCGCTGGATGCGGTCAAGTGGAAGGAGCTGGCACTGGGGAGCCCCTGCCCAGAGATGGGAACAGTATTCCATGTGAGGCCGAACCTGCGCCTTGTAAAGTTGCAGGCGGTGTGCCGGCATGAAATACTGTCCCGCTCTGCTGAGCACGCCAAGCTTTTTAGAGGCCAATTTGGCCTTGTTTGTCACCAGTTTGTGATGGCTCAATATCCGTCAGCAAATCATCCCACTTATCATGTCTAAACTCTTTAATGCGATGTTTCAACTCGTTTTGAAATTAGCGCAGTTGCAGTATGTTGTATATAGTACGATAGTGATCGTTTTGTTTTAGGGCCGTGTTCTACGCTCGAATCAGCTGTTGAATATCATTCGGAAGCTTCATATGCCGATTTCTTGACACACGAACCTTACGAGAGCAATCTTCAACTGTAGATGTAAGGTGGGCACTAATCACCTCATTGGCTTCCTCTGGCGAGTCTGTCTTGTCAGGGATTTTATCTAAGTGCTGAGAGGTCGTAGACTCGAGTTTGACCTAGATCAGTCCACAATGATTTTGGTCTGAAGGACCTCACGAAGGAGTTTTTTCAAAGAATGGGGTAATAAACGAGCACACAGTCCACCTGGTGGTAAGTGGTGGCTGTGACCCATAGACATCTACATCTATCCTCAATAAAAATCAAAATGCAGATGCGTTGTCACCCGTGAGGAAGATGAATACCTAATAAGATGGAATATCTCTTTTCTAATAAAAAGGGTCTCCGGTTCTCTACACTCACCACACGAAATACAGCAGTGTTAAGCTGTCATTTTACACTGGTATTCTGTGAGAGTAAGGTTCTTCCCCGGTCGAGCCGACCCATTCGTCCTACAACTATACTACTAATAATATAGCTGCAGCATGTAACTACTACGTATAAAAGTTCTAAAATTATTTCATTCGATGATATCGAGAGACGGACATCTTTGAGTATTACTACGTCAAGGGCGTACGGTTGGTGACTGGTGAATGGGTAGCGAGTTGGAGTCAAAGGCGATACTTCGATAACATCGAAGGTTAGTCGCTCCGTGAGATTGAAAAATACCATCCCATTGGGATTGCTTGTACGCGAGTTCCAGAAGGAATGCTTACTGTTGAGGTCTCCAGCTATTATAACACTTGAGCCTAGGTGGAGTAATTCTACAGTCTGATTCAATTATGCGTTTAAGTGTTGGTTGATACGCTAATATGATTGTAAGTGTCGGATGACCAGAGAGAGCTTACTTACATATAGAAACTGCAATGTTGGTTAGCGGGGGAGCGGCAATCGGTATGCAGTACAAGGACCTTTTGTAGTAGATCAAGGTGCCGCTTCTAGGGCTGGTCAATCTATAATTTCTAACTAAGGTGTAATGTGTAATCTTAGAGTTGTGATGGCTAGGCTCCAAGAAGGTCTCTTGCACTAGCATTATGTCTACATCGTGTTTAGGAAGTACACGGTCTCGTCTTTTTGGTCTCTAAGGCCGTTCGCGTTAAAGAAAGGAACAGTTGGACAGCTTGGTTTAGTTCTACCTAACGATTGTACTTACTTGTAGTCAATTGTGGCGTAGAACTTGTCTTGTCTAGTGGCTCCGTGAAGTTTGTTTGTGTGGTGCGAGTTTGATTGCAGGCAGCCAAAACCGAGACACATTGGTTTCGCCCACGCGTCTGGGATGGTTATTAACTCCGCGCTGCTTCGTGGCGCTTTGGAACACCCGCGATAGTTCGATGAGAGTCCCCCTTCGCGGAAATTCATGCAGTTCGCAGGTTCAACCGTCTCGGGCGTGTGGGAGCAGAGCTGGGAGTGGCCTCACAGTTGGTATCGGTGACACTGGCCAACGATGTCCCTGTTTCGGGGGGCTTCAACTGCAATCCCTGTTACGTTTCAGATGAGAGGGCACCAAAACAGTCACCAAAGACACAGCACCAAGCAATACAGCGTACTATAGGCGTGGTCTATTATATACATATATATATATATATACATATATATATATATATATATATATATATATATATATATATATATATATATATATAATTATTGCGCATGTGGTAAGAGAGTAGCATGACGGCAGTGAACTTGGCCTACACGTCCGAAGTTTACAGAATCCAAACGCAGAATATATCATAGGCCACATATAGGCCATACATAGTTGAGGCTGTCCTACACTTCGCTTATCGCTACGAGCCTACCACTCAAGAACCTTCCTTCCCCATTGGTTTTTGGTTGATCGATTTAACGGCCGGTCCATTATCACTTCAACGTACTAAACCGGATTATATTTATATGTAATTATGTTTATTGAATATGTAAGAATAACTAAACGAGCACCAAATTCACCCTCCTCTCGACGGATAAGAACTAAAATGTAGATACTTTACTACCCCTGAGGACTACAATGGAATGCCTCGTCACTATTTAAAAGGGTCTTCCATTCACGCCACTCCCCGTACAAAATATAATACTATTCTGCTGCTATTTTACACTGGTACCCTTTAAAAACGCGGTCATTCCCGGTCGAACATATTTGTATAGCCATATACTTGCTATACTGTAGCTCTACCACTTAAAAACCTTTTGTTACGTATTGCTAACAATTTGTAACTTATAACAAAATGATTTAAAAATGATGATTCCCAAATTACGACCGAAAATGCATAAGTATACAATCTTGATAAGGGTCTTACTTACATACCATAAACAAAAATATTTAAAAAACATTAAAAGCGTTAAAGAACATACAGCTGACATGGAGCCTTTCCTTGTGAAATTTATGTATGTGAATTGCACCAAAAATACAAAAGATAATACTAATGTTAATGCTTTTTTTATTATATAAAAGACACAGCTATTTGATAGCAGAAATATGCAAAAGCGATGCATACTCCGCCAGAAAAAGAAACCTACCACCTAGTAAATATAATATAAGGTAAATTTTACGGTTCGAATCCCGCACGGAGCAAGTTGTATAGCCTAAATAATTGGTCTGAGTCTGGATGTTTATCCTTGTTTATGTAGGTACTAAAACTTTCACGATAAAGGAGAAAATCCTGGTGTAAAGTTTTAAAAAATATATATCCGAGAACAAAAGTAAATATATCGCTGCTGCCTGGTTGTTACGCTCGGTCAAAGATCTCTTACGTATAGCCAAAAGTTTTCCTAATTGTTATTTTGTTCAGTATCTTGGAACATAATATAACATTGACAAATCTGTACAACAATAGATATCAGGTGAAACGCCTTCCCTTTTTATGAAAGATAGGTTGTATTCTAAATTAATAGTAAATATAAATATGAAAATCCTGTATGGATTTCGACTGTATAGTGGCGGCGTAAGAATATTCACACACAGGTAAACATACGTGGAGAAAGGCAACAGTGCGTACTTAACAGTTTTTTTTTTATAGAATAAGAGGGTCAAAAGGGCAAACAGCCCACTTGGTGGTAAGCGGAGTCTTGTCCCATAGACATCCATATTTATCCTCCTGTAACAATTAAAATGCAGATGCATTATCACCCTTGAGAACTAAGATGGAATACTCGCTTCAAGTAAAAAGGATCTCCAGTTCTCTACACTCATCATACGAAACACAGTAGAATTAAGTTGCTATTTTACGCTGGTATTGTGTAAGAGCGTGGTCCTACCCCCGACATGTCCCAAGATATCAGGCTTTACATGCTTTTCGAGGCAGGGGTGTGAAACACAACCAACTTCTGCTGTTGAAAATTTCTTAACAGAGAAACGCTAAAATATATTATGTAATCTATTGATACTTTGTTGGGCTGCATAAGGCACTTCGTTTAGTCTCTAACCGTCACTGGAATAAAGGTAAGATAGTGCCTAGCAATCAAGGGCGTATACATAGGCCAAGGGCCTCGCACATTGTGGAGTGCGGTTGGCCTTTGAACTGAGAGTATATTTTGTATATAGATGAGGCTATGCAATGAGCTCGCATTATCTTGCTGAAATCTGTAACTATCGTATTTCACGTAATATGTTTTTAATCAACGACAGGTTAAAAAAAATTACGGTAGTCAATTATCATTATATGTGTAACATGAAAATAGTTTACGAGAAGTAAAAATAGGTGTCCATTTTTACTGCTATGAAAATCTTGAACACCGACTGATCTCCTCCCATAGTGAGATGTTTATAGGCTATTACTTAACGTTGACTTACTTTAATACCTTAAGTAAGTACCGTTGAAGCAGATTCTAAAAATAGCTTTCTTGAAATATATTCTTTGCATCCACTTCATTTTTTAATTTTTTTGTTACCTACCCCCACACTAGGATTTTCTCCTTTATTTGTAGGCAAACACTTGTTCCGTGCAGGATTCCAACCCGCTTTCCTCAGTGATGCAACTCAATGCTAAACCAACGCGCCAAGGAGTCGTCAATACAAATTCACTCTTCTAAAGTATCTTGCTAAAACAGCTGCGTATATCATATTTTATTTAATAAGAATCTTCAGAGCTTTTCACAGAACAGCAAGCAATGTATTAAAATCCTACGATTACCATTAAATGCTGCAAGAAACCAGATGTGACTAAACAAGCGGAGGTTTATTTTATTTAAACGCAAAATTATATTTTCGTGATTCTTGTTTAAGCTTTTATTTAAAAAAAAAAACAAGCGGTAAGAGAGAATCCATCACAGCCAATTACGTCCCGTGGGTGTCGTAAGAGGCGAATATGGGAAATACCAGAATTGTGGCGTGAGGTAGATAGCAATAAGAACACCTGTGTAATGCTTAGAAGTACGTCTATTACTGACTACAAATTATAATCTTGTTTCACCAGTTACACTTCTCTTTTAGGTCAGATTTAGAGGTCTAGACTGGCGACGGGCATCACAGTGTCAAAGGTGCGAGACGTATATACTGCGATAATAATTCCGCTTGACAGACGTGACTTTTATCATCCCTATGAGAGAGCCACGCTTACAGCAGTGGACTTTTGAAAGGCTGTAATAATGACTATAATAAAAATATGTGATTTAGTTTTATACAAATAAAGCTATAGACGTTGGCTTTGAAGACTAAGATATCGCAAGAAGTATGTCTGATAGCATTTGATGATGATGGCTATCAAATATTTTTAAACCAAAATATAACAATGAACACATTACTCCTAGGCAATCGTAACAGGTAAGATAGTAGTAGCTGGTGCTAGTTTTTATAGCTATTTTATTTACAAAAACCCAATTATTACAATTTTATGCGCACTACTCATTGAAAATAACAATTCTCACGGACTTTTGCCGGTAATATTTGTCATAGAAGTTACGCTTGGAAGTAGGGTTGGAAACCGCGGCTTTTTTACTCTGAGTTCTTATCAGGAATATGATACAGCCCATCTCGTGATTCATTTCCCTCCATTGCCTCTAACGACACCCACGGAGTGTTATTAAGGGGTAGTGGATATTCTTAACATCCTCTATACGGCACCTGTCCATATATTTATAAAATATAATTATTGTCGACGAGCGATCGAGCGGAACCAAGGCTCCAAAGTCTTTTCCAGAGATCTGTCTGCCAGAAAGAGCCAACTGTCAAAGCTAAAGACCGAATGTGGCAGCATCGTTTCCGGGGCACCTGAGATTTTGAGTGAGATTGAGAGGTTCTATGGGCAGCTGTACACGTCATCGTTGGAGCCGCACGCAAGTGTGAGTAACAATCCAAGAGTGAGTCTTATCTGACATTATTCCGATGATATCCCGGACGTCAGTCTGAGCGGGATTAGAATGGCTCTCCAGCACCTTAAAAACGGCAAGGCCCCAGGCGAGGATGGAATTACAGCGGAGCTTCTGAATGGGGGTGGAAAACCGGTACTTGAAGTCCTTCAGAAGCTCTTTAATTGCGTCCTCCATGGTGGCATTACACCGGAGGCGTGGAGCAGAAGTGCGGTGGTCTTGTTCTTCAAGAAAGACGACAACGCTCTCTTGAAGAACTACAGACCGATTTCCCTTCTGAGCCGCGTCTACGTGCTGTTTTCGAGAGTCATTACGAATCGTCTCGCGCGCAGACTTGAAGACTTCCAGCCTCCCGAACAAGCCGGTTTCCAAAAAGGCTTTAGCACCATAGACCACATACATACCCCTCGGCAAATTGTACAGAAGTCCGAGGAGTACAATTTGCCACTATGTTTGGCGTATGCGGACTATGAGAAAGCCTTTGATTCCGTCGAAATTTGGGCGGTGCTGCAGTCCCTTCAGCGATTCCAAGTTGACTGTCGGTATATCGAAGTGTTGAAGTGCTTGCACAGTAGGGCTACGATGGCTATCCGAGTACAGAACCAGAGTACGAAACCTATCCAATTGCAGAGAGGTGTAAGAGAGGGTGACGTCATATCCCCGAAACTCTTTACCGCCGCATTGGAAAATGTTTTCAAAGTTCTGGACTGGAAAGGGTACGGTATCAACATCAATGGCGAGTACATCACTCACCTTCGATTTGCTGACGATATAGTCCTTATGGCAGAATCGCTGGAGGACCTAAACACTATGCTCAATGACCTCAATAGTGTTTCCCAATGGATAGGTCTTAAGATGAACATGGACAAAACAAAGATCATATTTAATGTCCATGTCACACCTATGCCGGTAGTTGTTGGGAACACTAAGCTCGAAGTTGTTGACGAGTATGTTTACCTGGGACAAATAGTCCGACTAGGTAAGTCCAACTTCGACCGAGAGGTCAATCGACGGATTCAACTCGGTTGGGCAGCGTTCGGGAAATTACGGCACATCTTCTCGTCAGCTATACCTCAAAACTTGAAAACGAGACTGTACACCCAGTGCGTGTTGCCAGTGATGACATACGGAACTGAGACGTGGTTCTTCACTGCTAGCCGTATGAGGAAGCTCAAGGTCGCTCCGCGAGCTATGGAGAGGGCTATGGAGAAATGAGGATATCCGCAGTAGAACCAGAGTGACCGACATAGCCCAACGGATTAGTAAGCTGAAGCGGCATTGGGCCGGCCATATAGCTCGAAGAACCGACAACCGATGGGAAAGAAAGGTTCTCGAGTGGCAGCCTCGTACCGGCAGGCGAAGTGTAGGGCGTCCTCCCACTAGATGGAGTGACGACCTGGTAAGATATGCAGGTAGTCAATAGATGCAGGTGGCTCAGGACCGTGCTTTGTGGCATTTTTTGAGGGAGGCCTATGTTCAAGAGTGGACTTGTGAAGGGCTGTAATGATGATGATGATGAAAACTAATTATGAATTTTTATGATTCTAAAATATTACATTTATTTTACCTATATAAAACTTAAGAGCTTCGGTAGCTCAGGGGTTAAGCGCTCGCTGTAAATTTCACAGAACTCAAGCATCCCGAATTCATTCCATGCATTAACCAGTGAAATTGTTTTCATTCCGATTTTAAGTAATGCTGGACGGGATGGAAACATAGCGATGGAATCTGCATGCTTGAGAATTTAAAAGAATATTTCGGAGACGCGTGAAGTCGCACAAAACGTTTAAAAACGACGCGGTGGATATTGCCTTAGCCTAAAAACACTTCAGAAATGAGAGTAGATCGGTGCCTAGCTGTGGGACTTATAAAGCCTGCAATATTAAGGTGCGGAAAATTTGAAATAAAATCGAAAACATTTCGTTTATTTCATGAATGACGCTAAACGCTTTAAGTAGATGCATGTCTAAAATTATTTAGATGAAGTATGTAGTAAGGAAACGTGTGACCTAAATACCTTAACATGCTATTATTATGGTTCAACGCATGTCTGCGCGAAATAAGAAAATTCTACCCCACATAATTTCCCTCCTTCACTTTATTTCTTTTATCTCTTAACTATTCCTAGTACGCTTACTGTAAACATAAAATTATTATGAGATTAATTAAACTTTTATAAAAAATGCATCATTTGATATTCTAATATTTGAATTTTAACACAAAGGAATACATAATTGAACGTCAAATACCTCTAGTGCAGTATATTACAAAAAATCTTTTCAGAAATATTGCAGTCCTCTTTATAAAATGGTTAATATTTGTAGAATTCAGTCAATAAGACATATTTTTAGTTACACTATACTCGTATATTGCAGTCTTCATTTTAAAATGGAACTAATATTTACTATCGCGTTTCGATAGCGAAATAATTGCTACAATGTATTTTAATTCAAATTTATATTAGTGTTTGTAATAAATAAAATATTGATTCTTTTTTATTTAAAAAGTAATCCCACCACACTATGATTTTCTCTCGTGATGGGAGTTTACATGTATAAATAGCACAAAAACAAACATCTAGACCCGGAACAACAACTTGTAGGCTTGAAAAATACTTGTTTCGTGTGGGATTCGAACGCGCAGCCCTCAGTGCTGTAAGTCATTGGTAAGCCAATGCGCCACGGAGCCGTTACTATATTCACCTCACCGTACCAAATATTCACCTTACTTATAATGTTTTTTTTTAATTAAGTTTGTAGAGCCATGCTGCAGCTATATTATGTTTCTAGCACGAATGGGTCGGCCCACCTGGGGAAGGACTACGCTCTATAAAAATACTAGCGTAAAATAGCAGCTCAATACTGATGTGTTTCGTATTATGAGTGTAGAGAACCGGAGACCTTTTTCTACCAACTTCAAAAAGGAGACGGTACTCAATTCGACTGTATGTCTTTTTCTTTTTTTATATGTGTCACCTCATAACCTTTTTCTGAGTGAACCGATTTCAATGATTTTTTTTATTTCAAAGCTGATGCTTCTCATGCGGCCCCATATAAATTTGATCAAAGTCGGACTAATAGTTTTTTAATTATTCTTTATAATTTATATTGAAGGCGGTTGTACAAAATTTTTAATTTTAAATTATAACTTTTTTTTATAGGATAAGGGCGACGAACGAGTACACAGTCCACCTGATGGTAAGTGGTTGCTGTGGCCCATAGACATCTACATTTTTCCTCGATTACGAATATCAAAATGTAGATGCGTGTTCACCCGTGAGGACTAAGATGGAATGCCTCGTTTCCAGTAAAAAGGGTCTCCGGTTATCTACACTCACCATACGAAACACGGCAGCATTAAGCTGCTATTTTACGCTGGTATTCTGTGAGAGCGTGGTCCTTCCCCGGTCGAGCCGACCCATTCGTGCTACAACTATACCAGAAATATAGCTGCAGCTTGGCTCTACCACGTATGAAACTGAAAATGAATCATTCCATCTTAGTCATCAGGAGTGAAAACGCATCTTAATTCTTAATCATGTATAAATGTAGATGTTTGTGGGTCGTAACATCCACTCATAGTTTTTTCACTCTTAATCCTTCACCATCGAGCATCACTTAAATCATCATTGATGCCCTTGTACTGTGAAATTTACTGCGGTCAAAAAACGTGGTAAAAACTATTTAATCGTCTCAGAAACAAGAGAAGGCTTATATTGCATACAGGCTGTATTTGTACTTCCAACTTTAATTACACTATAAAAATAATTATATTAAATAATTATATTAATTTGTTTGCTATCCATTATATATTATTTATATTTATGATACGAAACTAAAATATACCTTTTTTCATTATTTTCAACTCGTCTTTTGACAAATTGCTTTTCTCGTAAAACGTAACAGAGAAGAATGATAAAATCCTTGCCGTTTCAGAGAAAGGTCCAACACTGGTTATTCTTGATTCGGGCTAGATTTAGAGAGAAAATAAATTAACAGACTAATGAAAGACATTTGTAGCACGCGAACCGAAATAGAAATAGATTCTTTTATTAAATTTAGATTTTTAATAATATTTATTGAAAGTAATTTTTATGTTTAATTTACGACTGATTCGGAAAATACTTCTTTACTGGGAAAATTATATTAAACAATTAAATTCACAAAACAAATTTTAAAAAGCTTTTTATTATCATCCATAATATCCTCAATATTACAATAATTATTAATTTTCTATACAATCTTTGCTTAATAAAATTTTTGAACTGGGATTTTCTTGTTATTGTTTACCTACATTAGCTACATTGCTAAGTACGAACCTGGAAAATTATTTTATTGCACTCAAAATAATTGATACAAAAGTGAACTTAATGTCGAAAAAGTATTGTCTGCCAGCTAACCTTTCCTAGTGTGGTGAAAGCTACTGTTAAGAATTGATTTTTTTGGGAGGCGTAAATTCACGTGCGTGCTTCACCCTGACGCAACATAACGAATAAATATTTTTGTTATTATACCAAAAGTAAGAAAAAAAATATATTTGAATATAATAATAAATCATGCTTTTATTCCTAATTAATAAATTCCTGCCGAATACCAGCATCAACTAGCAGTTTAAAGCTGCTGTGATTCGTGTGGTAAGTGACGAGAACCGAAAACCTTTTTACTGGTAACGAGGCATTCCATCAAAGTCCTCAGGGACGACAACGCATTTTTTTATTATTCTAAGCCAGCGCTTAAATGCTATCCCACCTGATGGTAAGTCGTAATGCAGTTAAAGATGGTGAAGCGCACTGACTTAACAAAGACCTGCTCACTTTTACCTTGAAAACACCCACATTGTAATTGGATGGATCTCATCAGTTGATCTTTGACAGAGTTTGGCACACTAGCCTTTTGGGTAAGCTTCACAGCAAATCTGGTTAAAAGTTATCTCACCAGCCTCTAACTCGGACGCAAAGTAGACAGCCTTTCGGTTTTGAATAAGTATTCCACACCTCTGCTTTACGCATGACGAACATTGTAGCAAACCGTTTGGTTTAAACACGTAGTAAGTCGACAACGAAAGAGTGGATACTGGCCGAATGTCTAGCTGTCCGACGGTGGAAGGGAGAGGGAGGAATTAAGTCATACAATTCCTGTACACACTCTCCAAAATTTATCCTGTAGAAAACCGAAAGGCTTGCTACTTTGCGTCCATTTTCGAGGCTGGTGTGATTGGTTTTAACCAGAATCGCTGTGAAGCTTACCCGAAATGCTAGTGTGCAAAACTCTGTCAAAGGCCAAGGGTAAAAAGACAAGTGCTTCCCAAATGTTCTCGAGTGCCTAGCCCCTTATGTGCTTGGCATACCCTAGAAAGTCCCCAGCTGACCGATTTCTGTGAAACTCGTACTGGTGCTCACTGAGGAGGTCATTCTCTTCTAAGTATGCCTTGATGTGGGCGTTCAATATACCCTCCATAATCTTGTAGAATATGGAGGTAATTGAGATTGTCAGGGTGGGACTTCTACATTTTGATTCTTAATCGAGGATAAATAAGATGTCTATGGGACATTGACTCCACTTCAGTTGAAATGTGTGGTCGTTTGTCATTCTTATTACTTTTAAGGAAAAATAAACTTATTGCTTTAATTTTTGTTTATTTACATTAAATTAACGTTTATTATTTATTCATTCCAGATTATGAGACCCTGTGCGGGGTGCAGCCTAGTTCTGGCGCTATGTTGTGGAGTATAGGCGTTTTCCTTCTTACACAGATAGGCTTATGTCAATTTACGACAGGTAAATATTTTTATCATCTTGAATTATTAAAACGAAGAAACTTCTAAAATTACTAAAATTTCCCCGTTTTACCAACTAACATATTAAGGGAAAATATTAAAAAAATATATACATATATTGTACTTGATAAAACAGGTACAAGAGCCGTAAAAACTCATTGGTTTAACCCTCGCTGTAAATTTACGCGTATAACACAGTACGCGAGGAACCTGCGTTCGATCCCCGCCGGCACCAATAAAATTTTCAATCGCAATTTTAAGCGCCGATTAACCACAAGTCCGAAGATGAAGGAAAACATCGTGAGGAAACCTGCATGTCTTTTAAATAAAAAAAATATTTTGAGGACATGTGAAGTCCGCCAAAACGCATTGGGGCATCGTAGCGGACGTTTCCTTGCCTTAAAATCTTCTTTGAAGTGAGAGGAAGCCTGTACCAAGCAGTGGAACGTATATAGGTTGTAACTTTACTTCTAAAACAGGTACAGGTATCCCGTGTAGTAGCGGTGTAAAATTATCCACTATACCCCATGTTGTCCCGTGAGTATCGTAAGAGGTGATAGAGGGAAACTGAAAATGGATATGAGCAGCATCTTTTTCATAACAACTCAATATAGTAAAAAAAACATGCGTATGTGTGTATCCTTTTGTACGTACGTAGAAAGTTATACTTCTTTAGCGAAAAAAAAAAAACAAAAATAACTAAAAATAACTACCTTAATTATAGTTATCACTTCCCTCGAAAACTTCGGAGACAGTTACTCAATGAAGTTGTCGCTTTGAGGTATCAGTGTGCGCGCGCATCGCAACAACTTCATAGTGTGTTTTTGGTTGTTGGTGGGCGCGCGCATCGTAAAAAATTCACTCTCATAATTTTTCCCAAAAGAAGTATAACTTCAAAAACTGCGGTCGACAATATACTTACCAAGCGTAGCAACTATAGAAAATATCCTCAATATGTGGCAATCTATGGAGGAGGCAAATGTTCAACAAAGGATTTTTGAGAAACTGTAATGATCATGTTAATGTTGATAGAAAAAACACGAAAATAAGTAGAGGGGGTTTCGTCAAATTTTCGTAGCTTCAGTTTCTACAAAAGAGTGACTTCAAGCTGCAGTTGTCTTTCTTGGATATCTTGTTTAGACATAAATTGATCTGATAAAAACTTATTTATTATGTCTTGCCTTCTCTGAACGATAAGCGAAATTATAAAGTTAGTCGTAGATTCCTTAATCAAATTCTAACTGCAATACAGTCAAATTTATTGTAATAAACAAAATATAATACGTTGCAACGACTGTACGGTGTTTTTTTTTTTCATGATAATCACATTGCAACCAATCCTTTTAAATTTGGAATAAAATTATATCACGCTATGATTATGATAGGAAAATTAGGGAAAACATAACATTACTCTTTTTTATAAACATGTAATATCATTAGCTTTAGGTATTTATTTGATACTAGCGGCAGGATCTTTTAATGTGGCGTTATTTAGATTTAAGAAAATTAAAGACCATTTATTTTAATAATTATATAGTTTTAAAAAATCTCTATGATAAAATAGATACATTTATACAATTTAAGATAGTTGACAAATTTTATTGCAATAAGTTCAGCGATTTTAAATACTCGTATTAGCCTGGACAGACAGACATTTTTTTTAGAAATGGTTATTCATGTCTCTATGGCATGTAAATAACCCTGAGTTAATATACGGCAGTTTATTCAATATTACAGACTTACATTTTAATTAAATTTATATATGTATAGATTTAACATAATTATTAGACTTATTTATTCAAATTATAATGAATTGTTCATTGAGGAACGAATTTTGCATTCGTCAAATAAAAGTTATCCGTCACGAAAACTACGCCTCACTGAATATAAAAATGTAACTACTGAAATTTATTGTTCGTGCAACTGTAGTTTTAAATTTGTTTATATTGTATTTTATTTTATAAATAACTTTTATCTCAGCATTGAAAAATCGGCCCATAACCATAATATAAATTGATCAAGACATCAAAAATATTTTATATATATTATATATATAGATAATTTATTTATTTAAGGGAATAATTTTTATAATTTAATAAGTATAACTAAAACTAAGCCAATAATTTTCCACAGATAAGTTAATTTATTACAAAAAAAAAAACAAGTTACAGTAGAGTATAACTAAGAAATAAAATATAATATTAAACGTTATAGAAACAATTACAATATATTGTAAGATGAAGTTGCTAGTTTCTGTCTCTTAAAATGTCAAGGAGCTTAGAGATTCATCATAGTTTTTTTTTAAATTTCTTTAGGTGTATGAAAACTACAATACGAAGTTGTATGGGATTCTTGGTATAAGAATGGTAAAGTAAAAAAATTACACAATAAGAAATACATCTAACCTATATTAAATAAAGAATTATTCTATTCTATTCTATTCTAATGGAGCGTTGTAGCTTGTAGCTCAGGAGCGTAGCACGCGCCGTAAATTTCACAGTAAGCCATCAATCCGGGTTCGATCCCCGCCAGCACCAATGAAAAAGTTTTTGCAATTTTAAGTGCTGATTTCTCACGTGCTCAACGGTGTAGAGAAACATCGTGAGGAATCTAGCAGATCTGAGAAATTTTGAAAAATATATCAAAAATATGTACAGTCCCGCACTACGCATTAGGGCTAGACGGCTGAGATTTCCTTCCCCTAAAAACTCACTCAAAAATGAGAGGAGACCTGCGCCTAAGAGTGGGACATATATAGGCTGTAATTTTAGTTTTTACGTATACGAATGAATTATTGTGTCAAAATTTCAAAGCAATTGGTGAAGTATATCGGTGGACATTTCCTTGTCAAGCTTGGAAGGAGGACCGACGATAGCAGCACCAGAACTCTCACTTCTTTAAAGCTTTTCGCGGTTGGTTATATCGATCTTTTTAGATTCAGATTATTTTAGTATTTGCCGCAGTAGCCTCTTTCCCTGAGAACACAACGGAATAATGTACTCTTTTACGTGACCATCATAAGGCGTAACATTGCCGTTATAGTCTATCAAAGTTCACAACTGTACAAAGGCCTCCCCTAGGATTGCCTCATCTGGGGAATATTTGCCATAGTTGTCACGCTTTATTTGGCGTGTTGGTAACAGCAGTGTTATTTGGAAGACTCAAATACTTATCCCCTAGTTTATTCCATCGCCTCTTAGGACACTCACGAGACGAGATATGTTAGTGGATATTGGTATTATTGTGCATGTAACATTTCAATAAATAATTAATTCATCAGATTCAACAACTACATCAGAAGATCACACGGTAACATCATTTTACGTGCTGAGCACTGGCATTGTCCCAGCACCTGTCATGCTGCGACTTGGCAACTCTACAATAGATAGTACAAAGTCGTTCAAGGTGCCGCAACCAACGTCAGATAGGGTTGACATTGAACGAGAGAAACCAGTGACAGGCCAAACCGAAGTCATAAAATTTGATATGGTACCCCATGTCGTGTCAGCGAAAAATACTTATTTTGATCACGATGTAAGATACGGGCCCACCTTCGAAGACACTCCTAAAGAAAACGTCACTAAAATAACCGTACAGCTTGGAGAAGATGCTTATTTAAACTGCAGAATTAGTCTCTTACAAGACAAAACGGTAAGTTATGGAGATTTTCTGTTTTTCTTTATTTTTTATAGATAGTTACGATATGATAATGATATCCGAACTTTGTGTATATATGACTTACCTCATTTTTAAATTATTTTTGGTCATATTATTAAAAATAAAATTATGAAAGGTATAAATAAAGTAACGTAGGTATATAATATACCTACGATACGAGAAACTCTACCACTTTTTGAAGTAAGTTATAAGAAATTATGGTTGAGCTAAATTGAATAAACACGTTTGGGGGAGGGGGGTGGGGGAGGGCGAACCTAACCTAACCCTACCCACGGCTCTTGGATTATGGCCGTCCGCTGAGGCTACAATCACTTCTGTAATTGAGCCGACGCAGTTTCGCTGTGGTGGAGGTTGGCCTGCACAAGACTAGTTTTAAGCTAAGGGCACGCTATCATTGACCGCGTCCGCCCCATCCTCGCCCAAATATAAGCCTTCCACCAGATCTCGGGTCTCTTCATTAGCCACCGAGCCGAAGTTGAACGGCAAAGTGCAGCCCTCCTCGTCATTCAAGAAACTGCCGCTGAGCCCGATCTCCACTGGTGGCTTCGACTCGGTGGAAATTATGGATTTCAACGCGTCATTTACTTATTTAAATTGTAATAAGTGAAGGGGGAGGGTTGGAATTTCAGACGAAAATATTATTAAAAACAATGCTGCGAGTATTAATTCTCTCACCAATATTATTATTTTATTTTTATTTCGTATCTAATATATTTCCGTTTACCACTCCAAGTAAGTACAAGTAAGCCTAAAATACTTGTGATAAGAGAGGATCACGACAGTAGTGAAAAGGTGGATTGGAACCCATGACTTTCAAGTTCGCGATTTGCATAACCATTAAGCTACTAATAATTTTTCTTAATGTATAATGTCAAAAAAATACAACTCTTCTGTTTATTTAGGTATCATGGGTACGTCGCAGAGGTAAAGAAGAATTGCCTGAACTTCTCACTGTTGGGGCCGTAACATATGCTGCTGACAATCGAGTCACCGTTGCACAGAGATATCCTGGAAATTGGAGACTTCTAATCAAAGAGGTGAAACCGTATGATGAAGGGGTTTATGAATGTCAAATATCAACGCATCCCCCAAGAGTCAGTCGGATCTACTTGCATGTCAACAGTAGGTTCATTATTTAATCATTATTTCTGTAAATCAATTAATTTGTAATGTTACGCAAACACTACACATTTAAATGAAATGAGTTCGAGTGCTTTACAGTACCCACGGTCACGTTACATGTCATAGTTACCTTCAGTTTAAAATAACTCCATCACAATGGGTGCTCAAAACGTTGGGAATATAAAATAAGTTAATTTACGCGATAAAATCAAATAAAAAAATAATTAATAAAAATCAAATATTTAAATAAAAACTAAAAAAAAAAACACGCTTATGTAGGTAACCGAACTAAAAATTATAAAATAATTTTCAATAAGTTTAAAATAAGAAAATATTGATTAATATAAAAAAAAAAAACATTTTATTATAAAAAGCGTGGGGTGCTTTTTCCGATATCTTTTTATGATGACGCTAATTTAACAAATCCACAAAATTATTTACAACCAATGAAATCAAATACCCCAAGCAATTTTACAATAAAATGAGATAATTTTTTATGTTAATCACTATTTTCTTATTTTAAACTTATTAAAAATTAGTTTCTACTTTTTAGTTCGGATATCTACAAAAGAGTATTTTTCGAGTTTTTTTAACTATTATTTTTTTACTAATTTTTAGTGCGGCTAACTAAAAAGCGTTTGTTTATTTTGGAACGACGTTCTTTTACGCGGCTTACAATGGATTGAACTGGCAGAAATCTCAGTTATATTTAGAATTATTTGGAAATCCTGAGCAGGATCCGCAAGGAAAATGGGAAAAACTATTTAAATTATTGCGATAAGCGTGCGAAGTTTCAAATCAATCAGCCGTTTTAATGGGCATGAAAATCACATTCAATTATTCTGCTATATAGATACATACCAAGCTAATAAAAGCGTGTTAAAACTAGTTTCATTTCTATTAATATTAAAAAAAAATGCCACATGATAATTATCTGAGGAATTGTTCGAATTAATGCCAGCCGCCAAATTTCACGAACGCACATCGCGACAGAACTCCCGATACCATTCACACCATCTGAATGATTGGCGGTCCACCACTGTGCGATTTAGAAGATGTTTTCTTCCTCGCACGACTTCCTTGTGGAATCGATTACCATCAGCGAATTTTCCGGACCGATACGACTTAGGGACCGTCAAGAAAAGAGCGTACTCCTTTTTAAAAGGCCGGCAACGCATCTGCAATTCCCTCCCTGGTGTTGCAGTTGTTCATGGGCGGCGGTAGTCACTTACCATCAGGTGAGCCGCATGCTCGTTTGCCTCCTCTCCTATAAAAAAAATAGGTTGACACTGCTTACAGAATACAAGAAAGCTTGAATTACTGGTTCAATAAACTGTTTCGAAATAGTTAATATTGTTGCACTTACTTAAGAAAGGTTTGTTTTGGATCGTATTTCATTATTTCTATACGTGTTATAAGCCAGTACTAGAGAACAATTCACCCGTGCGATAGTGCAATTTACGACCTATGATCATATAGCCCTGTGTAGTAAATGACACTGTCTTAGCAAAATAAATATCTATTCGTTGCGCTTTTATATTTTAAGAACGTAGATCTTGATATATCAAATATTTAGAGCCGTTTACTTACCGTTTAATACATTAACATATATTTTTCTGTGTTTTTTAAACGTCAATAGCATATTTTCTTTTATCGCGTGGAGGCAATTTACATACATAAATTTCACAAGGACAATTAAAACAAAAGTTAAACATCCAGACTCGAAACAATTAGTTAGGCCTTACAAAAACTTCTTCCGTGAGGGATTCGAACCCGCAGCCCTTGGCACTGTAACGCAACGCGAAGTCACTGCGTCACGGAGCTGTCATATTATATTATAATATATGTATATATATAACATATATATATATATATATATATATATATATATATATATATATATATATATATAACATATATATATATATATATATATATATATATATATATATATATATATATATATATATATATAAATATATATATATATATATATATATGTAATATAAAGAGGACGAGGAAGGAAAATAATGAAAACTGTCGAACAACACACAGAAAATATATCTTGAGTGACACTTTTAACTTACATAATATTTTTAATTAAATAACATCATATTATTGCAAAAAGTATAATATAAAACTACAATATTATATACATTTTTAACACATAAATGCCTTTTTTCCTGTGGGTTGCAGGACGGGGTATTTATTAAAACCGACGTTAGTAGTGAATGGATCATAATATAATATCATTGTATAAAAACCTTATGTGTACAAAATGTGTACATTATTTTTCAAAACATTCTACGTGTCAAAAATTTTTTGTTAGCTCCGCAAGTTTGGGTAGTAGATGAAGCCGGCGCACCACTTTTAGAAAAGTATTACGAAGCGGAATCAACACTAGCCCTCGTCTGTAGAGCTCGCCATGTTGAGACGCCGACTGTTCTGACCTGGATACACGAAGGCAGGGCACTCAACGCCGACACTACTAGAGGTGGCATCAGGTAAAATTTCTTTTGTGATTTTTGAAGAATATCTTCACATTCTTTTGTCTAATGTGATGAAAATAAGACAAGAAAGTTGTAGCGTCTAATTATTTTGGGCTTTATTTATTCTTTCTAAACTTAATTTTGAGAGTAGGCAATTGTTGGACATATTTCTAAAAGTAATATTACGTTTTTTTATAAAATAATAATGACAAACGAGGATACAGTCCACGTGATAGTAAGTCTCTCCTCTATTAAAAAGCAAAATGCAAAATAAAAAAAAAAAACATGCGTGAATGTCGTGGAACACTCGATTGGAACGAAGTTACTTTCAGAGTATATTATTATTAATAAACGTATTATATTATTGATTAACAAATAGCGTCTATTAAAATTAAGCGTCATTTAAAATTATTTTTTTTTATTGAATTTACATGTGGTATTGTGTGACACATTACAGCATATGCACCCAGCAAGGGTATAACAACATCAAATAAAGCTAGCCTTAATTCTAATACTAATATTTATATATTTGTATACATTACAGGTTTATTGTAGTATTTAGTATACGTTATATTACTTTATTTATTTATTTCTATTTAACATAATATTCATCTAATTTATAGTAACATTTCTTGATCAAAAAGCTATTTAGTGTTATCACAAATTTCTTATATTCTTCCATCTCTCTTATATCTGTGGGTAATGTATTATATAATTTAATTGCCATGGAATATGGTCCAGAACTGTATAAAAATAAAGTGGTTTTAGGCAATGTTAATTAATTTCTCTTCCTAAGTTGTATATTAAGTCTATTTATACTATTATCACCAGCTTTTTGAAATATATCTATATAATTTCTTACTAATTTACATGATTCTAATATGTATAAAGATGTAACTGTTAATATCTTGTATTGTACGGAGTATGGTCTACACCTTTCCCTAGACTCAATATTTGCTAGAATTCTTATGCATTTTTTTTTTGAGCGATAAAGAGTATTTGGATGTCTGTGCAGTTTCCCAAAAAGGGTATACGGTTATATTTCTTTCATGGCAAGAAAAGAAATAGTGTGAGGAAGATGGATATTATTCCATCACGCTCGCACTATAGAAAGGGGGTCGAGACGGAAAAAATAGCCTCTATACGTCAAATTCGTACCGTGCGATAAGAAACTTCGTTCCAAAACTAACGAACTTACAATCCACGTCCACCTGACATTGATTGTATCTACTGCAGTCTATGGACAACTGCAGCCAACTTCAAACAAAGAAGCTAACAGATTTGTTGGCATGCATAAGGACTAAAACGAAAAGCCTTTCAGTCTGTAACTATACTGGCTTTCTATATCCTTTAGTTGGTAACACAGTAGCACAAGCATTTCGCAGTAAAAATAGATAAAAGGCGACCTACGACCTAATAAAGGTGTTAGTTTTCTTTCCTTCTCAAATCTTTAATGAAAATAAATCTCTATGTTAATTATAATAGCGTAAAAACGGAGCAAGTGCCTGGAGGAGCAGACAGTCTGTTGCGGCTCGCACGTGTCAACAGCAGCGACGCAGGAAATTATACGTGTGCGGTACGGGGCGCACGTCCCCATACCGTTTCCGTGCACGTTCTCAATGGTACGGGGCTTTCTCATTTGAGATTATAATTGTAAAACATCAAAGGCAAAATTTTCAAATGTCAGATAAAAGTTATTCATCAAATATGTTATCTGAATGAATATTGAATTGAATAACAGTGTGATTTGTTTATGTTGTGTGTTATCCCATGAATAAAATTTATCTGAGAATTTAAAAATCGCACGAAAGTGAAATAAAAGTTTTATTATCTTTTTTACTTGTTTTGTCTTGCCTAGTTTTTTAATTGTGTTTAGTAATGAAAAGGTATCAATCAAAATCAAAAGGTATCGAAATGTGTCTATATCTGCTTTTCCTTCATTAGCTCGCAAAAGTGACAAGTAAGATTTGCCTTAATAGCCACACTGTGCAAATGCAAATCGTACAAGTGCAAATCGTTTACGTAACGATTTGCACTTTAACGATCGCAATACTACAAAATGAACCTTTGACGCCTGCCTCTCGTCGCCGGTCTGTCAATTTTACGAATAATGTAACTAAACGGGATTATTGCGATATTTGTCGTAAGCTATGAGGTATTTCTGCCATTTCCCAAAACTGCCTCTTACGATTTTTATCTAGATTTTAAATCAATAAGTTTCATGGTTTATACAGTACTGTTGACCTATAACAAATGTGTGTAATTTTATTTATGTTGACGAAGCTTTTGTTTAAATTGAAAAATTCGAATAATGGAAAATTTTACAAGATTTTCATTGCAATAAATTACTAAAATTACTCACGCATTTTCAGTAAAATTCACCTGCCTAAAGTTTGGTACATAATATACTTAAGAAAATATTTTATCGAATAAAGGTGACAGATAAGCTCCCAGTCCACGTGAGGGTGAGTGGATGCTGTGGCGCATAGATACTTACCTTTATCATCGAATGTGATTCAAAATTTAGATAAGTTGTCACGCAGATCATCAATGAGCCATATTGGAATGGGTGATTGACAATCGAACAGACGGTCCACATGATAGTAAGTGGATACTATAGCCCATAGACATATAGGTCTATCCTCGATTTATAACTAAAATGTCTATATTGTAACCCCTGAGAACTAAGATGGAATGCCTCATTTCCTGTAAAAAGGGTCTCAGGTTCTCAACATGCACCATACTAAACATAATGTCTAGCATTAAGCTGATAATCTGTGAGTGCGTGGTCCCAATAAAACCGACAGTGCTACAGCCATTCGTGCTATAACCATAATATAGCTGCAGCATAACTCTACCACATATAGAAGTTCATGTTTACGATGCTAATTTTTTAAAACTATCACCTACCTTTAATTGAATTTTCATAAAAAATAATAAAATAAAGTATGTGTTATTATAAAACTCGCATATATTTTACCCAAATTTTATAAATACCGTAGGTTGTTTATGTAACTAGAAAATGTATAAAATATAGAAGTAAATATCCTTAACACGAGCCTTTGTTCCAGAAGAAAGTCTTGCGGAACTGCACGCTGGAGCAATGTCAATGCAACCATCTCCAAGAAGTCTCGCTGCACTAACAACGATTATTATATTTATGGCGAAGAAACCCACATTACATGAAATAGTGGTTCTCTTTGCGATAATTGCGCCTTTTTTATGGGTCATTGACCTAAAAAATTCAGTGATACGACATATTGACTTATTGTTACCAACGTGATAAATTATGTTAGTCTATACGTATTAAATAATGTTTAAATTTGATTTTAATATACCTAATTAATAAAAATAGTTACATAAAATAAAAAGTGCATTATATAAACTCTGTGTTTTAATTTAATTTACTACTGTTCCTCGTGTTACCATTCCAGGAGAAGCTTATGCTTCCTGGAATCCATCCCTATGGTACCCATTTTCTATGATAGACAAGATTTTTAACAGTGGTAGAGCCACGCGGCAGCTTTTGCTGTCGCACGGATGGGCCGGTTGAACCGGGGTGGTACCACGACCTCACAGAAAACCAGCGTGAAGTAGAGGTTTACCTCTGCGTTTCGCTTGGTGAGTGCAGGTGGCCGGAGGCCCTTTTTACAGGAAATGAGGCATTCCATCTTAGTCCTCACGGGTGACAACGCATCTACATTTTGATTTGTAATAGAGGATATATGTAGATGTCTATGGTCCTCAGCAACCACTTACCATCAGGTGGACTGTGAGCTCGTTTGTCACCCTAATCCTATAAAAAAAAAGATCAGAAATACGGACCAGCCAAAAGGAACTGGTGTGAAACATTAGCATGAAACTGTTGGTAAATACTTCGGGTACTGGGACCACTAATCCACCTACTGCGTGGCGATTATGGCAAATACAGAGAGTATAACATACTACAACGATAACAAGAGAGGCCCATGCCCAATATTGTTCTGCTGTGGGCTTGATTAAAAGGAGACAGATTAAGAATGTAAGTAGGTATGGCAACCACACGGTTGATCATAAGTTGTATTATCATTCCTAAAGACTGTGACCCATGGTCGCATTAGTAAGTCAGTTAAAGTTCCGTTTTAGCGGTTTTTTTTTCATAAAACTAAAGTGACGAACGTACTTAAAGCTGACGTGATAGTAAATGCATCAGATGAAATTCTGCAGCCCATGGTCATTTGCAGCCAAAGCAAGCTGCAGCTGCTTTGTGTTCTGATGATTAAGATGGAATGTCGCAGCCTCTCATTAAACTAGTTTCTATACCATTTAGACTGAAAGACAACAAAGCTTGCACTGGCGGCTAAAATAAGTACTACTACCATATAGCTAAATTTTGTACTGAAATATTATATCGACGGTGGAAAGGAAAAACCCTTGAAGCGACAATTTTGAAATTGTGCAGTAGAGCCAATCAAAGTTTTAATTTTCCGAAAAAAAATTATAAAAAATTTAAATTTGAAGTTAGAGCGACAAGATAAAAAACAGTTTCTTTATTTTTTATTTACTGTCCACTATTAAACTTAGAAAAATATGCTAGCATGATGAAAGGATTTACGTGTCGCTTAATTATTTTTTGGCAAATATAGCGGAAGGAAAAACACATTAAATGCCAATTCAGTACTTTGACAAACGCTAGGAAAATCACATGAAGTGACAAGCTATGCATAATATAACTAGGAGGAAAAACAACTTAAGACGATCGAGCATAAGATACATGGTTGTGGAAAAACGAATTAACTAACAAACCCCTAATATGCTAAGTAGAGGAAAAACACGATATGCATTAGCTATCTAATAATTAAATGTTGTATTTTTAACTCAAGTCCCTACTTTCTTTCCCAAGGATACCAAAAAAAAAAGGAATATAGAGATAAAACAGTGCCTTTTATTGTTTTAAACGCTTACTGGTACAACATTTTACACTGAAAAACCCCATTCCAATGGGAAAACAAACATGAAGTGAAGTATAAGAACATTACTATCTTCATGAGTGATTAAACAATATTATAAACAAGGAACACAGCGTACCGTTTCTGTATTGCAAACATACATTGATCTTATAAACCTTACTTTCACTATTAGAGACTTTAACAGCCATAAATTCTGTATCAAAATATTTCAAATTACTACCTATTTCAGTCTTGTCTTAGTCAACGTTGCTAGCACTAAGTATACCTAAGTAAAATTGTGAAAACAAAACAATTAGGCATTTGTTTCTGTATTGCAAACGTACTTTGAACTTATAAACCCAACTTTCAAAAATAGAGATTTTAACAAATATAAATTCTGTATCAAAATATTTCTAATCACTATTAGGCACCTATTTCAGTCTAATGACTTAATCAACATTGTTAGCACTATAAGTAAAATCTAAAAAAACAAGCATAATTAAATGATTAATAGGAACATTAAAATCACATACTCATACTATCAAATTTAAGGTTCGATGTTGCTTCTTGTACTATAAATCAATAGCATCCTCAATATCTGTTTCTGCTAACGTATCAATACCAACGACGTGAGGTATAATAACACATTCGTTGTGAAACAGTCTGGTATGGCAAAACTCTCACAAAGTTTTATCAAATATTCATATTAACAGTAACTGGGTAAAGACTTCTCGTAAAACTGTTTCACAATTTGTGAAGTTGGAGCTTTGTTTATAGATATAATTTTTCTTCAGCATCAGGTTACATAAAGTATTTAACTGCCGTCACGTTGAGATTTGAATTTTATGAACGGCGGCCAGTACAATTCTATTTTTGTTTTGACCAGGGCAGGAATCCGAATACAGTATTAGATGTTTTACTGTGCCACGTTCTTCCATCAATTGTATGTATTTTTGTATAATAGATCTTATTTCATTGCCTCCTCTCTTACCTTCAGATTCTTCCCATATGTAACAGAAACCGTCTCTTGTACCATTTTCATAAAAGCAAACACTGTACATGGCATATTTTCGTGAATAGTACAAGACCATACTCTCACCATGTGGAGTATTTAAAACCTTTTGCAGGTCGAATGACACACATACTACATCATTGCGCTTTTGGGCGAGTTCTCGATGTTGACTGTACCTCTCTTTACTGGTTTCTTTTTCCTTCAGATGTTCCTCTTTCTGCGTTTTACTCTCTTCAGTATTTAAAGCATCAAATTTCATACATTTTATGCATTTATACTTTTTGGGAACGCGAAATCCGATATTAAATTCACTCTTGAAAATATTTAAAAAGACTTTCTCCCTGCCCACGTCGACACATTCTGAAGTTTTCTGATCCTTGTAAATGCGATATAATTTTTTTTGGTTTTTAAATTCAACGGGTAATTAAAGTTTCTTGACGGTCCCTAAGTCGTATCGGTCCGGAAAAATCGCTGATGGTAATCGATTCCACAAGGAAGACGTCCGAGGAAGAAAACATCTTCTAAATCGCACAGTGGTGGAGCGCCAATTATCCAGATGGTGTGGATGGTATTGGGAGTTCTGCCGCGATGTACGTTTGTGAAATTTGGCGGCTGGGATTAATCCGAACAATTCCTCAGAGCACTCCCCGTGGTAGATGCGAAAGAAAATGCAAAGGGATGCAGCATCTCTTCGCAGTGCCAATGAATCGAGCCGATCGGAAAGGACTCGGTCGTCGACGATTCGAGCCGCTCTGCGCTGGATGTGGTCAAGTGAAAGGAGTTGGCACTGGGGAGCCCCTGCCCAGAGATGGGAACAGTATTTTCTACGTGGTAGAGCCATGCTGCAGCTATATTATGGTTGTACCACGAATGGTTCGGCTCGACGGGGAAGGACCACGCTCTCACAGAAAACCAGCGTAAAATAGCAGCTTAACGCTGCTGTGTTTCGTATGGAGAGTGTAGAGAACCGGACACCCTTTTTACTGGCAAAGAGGCATTCCATCTTAGTCCTCACGGGTGACAACGCATCTGCATCTTGAGTCTTTATTGAGGATAGATGTAGATGTCTATGGGTCACAGTAACCACTTACCATCAGGTGGACTGTGTGCTCGTTTGTCACCCGATCCTATAAAAAAAAATATTCCATGTGAGGCCGAACCTGCGCCTTGTAAAGTTGTAGGCGGTGTGCCAGCATGTAATACTGTCCCGCTCTGCTGAGCACACCAAGCTTTTTAGAGGCCGATTTTGGCCTTCTCTTCCAAGTGACCACGAAACTGCACGTCACTCCATATGTCGACTCCGAGGATTCCGATACTGGCTGAGGTAAGAAGGGGAGTGCCTTGAAATTGATAACACGAAAATTTACGTATTAACAACTACTTACCTTTACTAAAACACGCATTCTCTGTGACTGCTGTTCGCGATGCGACGAAACGTGCTGTGCCTCGACGGCAGTTCACCGATGAATGAAGCGCCACGTCACAATCATTTCCTAATATAGGTGACGTCACTTACACAAAAGAGACCGAAATTCATTGCTTGTAGCGACAAGACTTGTTTTGAATAGTTAACTTAAATACACAATATCGTAAACAATGCTTACTTTAACCGACTATCGTCTTCATTTATGAAGTTAGCGAAATTAAATGAACCGACGTTTCGGGAATAAAAGACTATGTCGGTTAATTTAAATATTTATGTGGTTTTTATGTGTATGTTTAATTTTACCGACAACACTGCTTTTTAAAGCGATTGCCAAAACAACTGAAATCCATAATATACTATAATAATAATGTAGGAAAAACACATTAACTCCATCATACAGATATAAGGTAAGCAAGGAAAAACGAATGTAGCGACTGAGCACCAACGGAATAGGAGTAAGCAAAAACACATGTAGTGTTTAAAATAACATTTCCTATGACGGAGAAAAACGATTTAAGTAACCTATAATATTCGAAACAAAAAAGGAAAAACACATTAAATAATAATCTAATATGGAGTCGGTACTTCAAGCGGTAAATGGACCAAAATTGCTTTAATTCTTTGTCACTTCATTTAGCGTCTAAAAAAATTGAGCCTAAATGTGTCATTACTTTAAGCGACACCAAAGTGGTCGGATCACCACGAAACTAAGACCAATCGACGCAGAAAAAATCGCTGATTTCAAATATGTATATAACTCATTTTCAACCAAAGTGTCGCTTCAAGTGTTTTTCCTTTCCACCGTCGATATGGTAAATGTTCTTATTTTTGTTCTTCCTTATCGTCCCATAAAAGTCTACTGCTGGACATAGGCCTTTCCAGTTGTCCTCCCTAGGTTCCCCTTAGCAGGCGGAATGATCATCGCTTACCCAGACGTCTAGAACTTTGACGCTGCTTCCCGTCATCAGTATGGATATTTAAATGTATCACATATAATTAAATATATTGCGTAAATATTTTAAAGATATAATGGAAAACCCGCCAAAAATCACTGCACAGACAGCGGACTAATTGCTACATAACGTTTCCAAAAATGAAAGGAGGTCTGTGATTAGGAGTAGGCCGTATAAATGTTTTAACATAAGCGCTCACGAAATATTCCAGAATTAACTACTCTTTTTTTATAAATATTTTGTGCAAGATTTAATATTCGTAGTTAATACAAACTTTCTTTTTTTATTTATGTTTCTCACTAATTTTTGTGAGAACAATTGTTTGTGAGAACAAAGAGTATACACTCTTTTTGGAAATAATTATCTTAACGCACAATTTATTGAGAAATCTACGCTGATGACATGAAAATTTTATGTCCAAACACAAATACTTCTGACTGCCTTGGTCTGCAGCGTGATCTCAATGAACTTGAACGTTATTTTACACACAACAAACTTGACTTGAATGTATCCAACTATCTTATCCTTACTTTTACCCGTAAACCCAATCCCATTGTCTTTCACTACAAATTACAAGACACTAGCATAGAGAGATTACAATTAGTAAAGGATCTTGGTGTATTTTTCAATTTTAAATTACTCTTTGATGCAAATATTGAGAATATCATTAAAAAAGCCAATAGAGCACTTGGTTCGTTTTGAGATTTTCCACCAATTTTCATAATATTAAAACATATAAGATACTTTATTGCGCTCTTGTTCACAGCCATTTAGAGTACGCCTCTCCAGTGTGGAACCCAAATTATAACATTTATATAGATAGGATTGAGCAAGTACAAAAGCGTTTTCTACGTTTTCTGCAATTTAAGACGCTATTTAAGACTGATAACTACATTTAGCGATGTAACAAAATTCATTTTTTGCCTCTGCACGAACGTAGGCGCATGGCAGATATGATTTATCTTTTTATATTGGCAAATGGTAAAGTTGACTGTCCGGAACTACTGAGTAAGTTACAACAAGAGGTACCCTCTTAAGAAAGCCTCGTTTACTCCACATGCCGCATACCCGGAATAAATATAGGAAAAAATATTTTATAATACGTGCATGCAGAACTTTTAATGACATTTCCAATAGCGTTGACTTGGATCTGTTTAATACCAGTGTTTCTCGATTAAAAAATATTTTAACGTAAAAATTCTTTTGTTGAGTGTTCTTCTGTTTAATTTTGTTAATTAACTGTATTTGTCTTAATCGATGTTTATCTTTCACCGACTTGAATTATTATTTTTAAGTTCATATTACTTATAGGTGAAAACTTTTAAATAGCCTTCTAGCTGCTATTTATTATTATTAATGTTAGCTGTAAGTTTTTCAAAAAGGAATAAAATAAAATAAAATAAATAAAAATAATACCCGTTAGCAATAGACGGTTGAACAACTTAGTCGCACCAAAACTTAATGGTAAAGAAGTACCATTCTCCACTGAAGTAAAGTACTTGGGCGTAACAATCGACCGAAAACTAACGCGGAACTCTCACCTTAGCAATGTATGTCATATGGAAAAAATTGCTTTAGGTACGTGCATTCGCATGGTCTGAAACAACTAGGACTTGCGTCCCAGTATGATCCTATGGCTGTACAGCAGTATAGTGAGGTCGACTCTTACCTACGCCTTCACTGTCTGGTGTAATAAGGCCAAACAAAAGACGACTGCGGACAGACTAAATAGTTTACAAAGGACTGCCTGCTTAATGGCAACTGGAGCGAAGTACTAGCAAACTGGCAATACAGCTGAATGGACAGGTCATATGTGAGGTCGGTATCCTTATATGGTACATTGATAGGTCAAAAATGGGCATCAACGTAGGCTTTGGAATTTATGGGGAGAGATTCAAATTCAAACTTAGTATGAATTTGGGTAAATTCACCTCTACCTTCCAGGCAGAAATATTCGCCATACTTCAATCAATCTGCACTAACACAACGTTAATCATATAATCTATATTAACTCTGATAGTCAAGCAGCACTGCTAGCGCTGAGATCAAACTTTGTGAACTCTAAGCTAGTTGGAGACTGCGTGAACCGCCTAAACGCATTTTTGGGAGGTAATAACAAAGTAGTTTTAAGATGGGTTCCGGTTCATGCGGGTATTGTAGGCAATAAAACTGCCGACAAGCTCGCACGGGAGGACTCAAACAGTACACAATTTGGACCCGAGCCATTTTGTGGAATCTCACAAAGCCTCGCTCGATTGACCATGGAAACTCTTAACCACAATAAATCACTTAAGATCTGGTCTGATACACCAGGCTTAAAACATTATAAAACCCCAATTCGGGATTTCGATCGTAAGCTCGCTTCGGAAGCCCTGGGATTAGGTAAAAATAAATTGCGCATTCTGGTAAGATCCCTGACTGGACACTGTTGTCTTAAAAAGCACATGTCCATCCTGGGACAAAGCAACTCGAGGATGTGCTGGTTTTGCTCCCTAGGACGAAACGCCTTTACACATCCTGACAAATTGCGGACCCTTAATACGCAAACGCAGGACTGATCTGGGAAACTATATACTTAGCCCAGAAGAAGGGAAATTACTCACAGTTAAGCAACTCCTATTCAATGAAGACGTAGGGCTTAGGAGTAAACTGTAGACATAGTAGCAATCACAATAGATTTTTTTGGTCGCAGTGATACTAGTCTCTCTAGACCTGCGCAGGTACTCGTACATTTTTTTTATATGAGAGGGGGCAAACGAGTATGCGGCTCACCTGATGGTAAGTGACTACCGCCGCCCACGAACAACCGCAACATCAGGGGAATTGCAGAAGCGTTGCCGGCCTTTTAAAAAGGATTAGGCTCTTTTCTTGAAGGTCCCTAAGTCGTATCGGTCCGGAAAAATCGCTGATGGTAAACTATTTCACAAGGAAGTTGTGCGAGGAAGAAAACATCTTCTAAATCGCTCAGTGGTGAACCGCCAACCATCCAAATGGTGTGGATGGTGTATAATAAAAAAGATACATAATTAAAAAAAAGTTGTTTATAATTGTAGCACGAATGGGTCGGCTCGACCAGAGAAAAACCACGCTCTCACAGAATACCAGCGTAAAATAGCAGCTTAATGCTGCTGTGTTTCGTATGGTGACAGTAGATAACAGGTGACCCTTTTTACTGGAAAAGAGGCATTACATCTTAGTCCTCACTGCTGATAACGCATCTGCATTCTGATTCGCAAACGTGGGCACAGCAACCACTTACTATCAGGTGGACTGTGTGCTCGTTTGTCACCCTTATCCTATAAAAAATGTTTTTTTCAATTTTTCATAGTTATAATCAGTCCAAGGGGCAGTTGCCTCACTGCTCTACGGAGCCGTCATAATAAAATGTAAATTGAACATTTTCATACATTCAGTTTATCAATGTCCAAGGTGGATATCATAAGGAGGATATTAATTAGCAGGTGAGTCGGCAAGCGAAATATTTTTGTTTTATTTATCAGTAAGATTCTGATGCCTATTTCCTGTTTTATTTTCTTCTGTGGTCTCTTACGACAACCAGGGAATAACATGGTGAATCGGAATTTCTTACGGCGCCACTATACTGTGAATTAAACAATGAATCAATATATTTTTAAAAAAAATCTTGAAATTCAAAAGTTGTTTTAACTTATATAAGCCAGTGCTTGATCACAATCGCACCTGGTAAGTGGTGAAGAAGCCCAAGATGGTCAATAGCACTGTTTTAGCATAACAAAAGCCTATTCACTGTTGAGCTGAACACGCCTAGATTATAATCGCAATTCAATTACAATTTTTCGTAAATCAAAATATTATTCATACACGTGACGGCAAATAACAAACACGTTTGACGTATGTTACTGTCGAAATAAATCGGTGAAATTAATATATTTCAGGATTTGACGTGCCCTGTCAACGAGCAGTCAATTCATCGAATTCAATAAGATTTCGTTCATGAAAGATATAGATTTAATTTAGCAGCGCTCAGTGATTAATGAAGAGCAGCTGGTGTTCTTTGAAAAGTGTTGATTGAATACAGTTCTGTAAATTGGTTCTTCCTTAGTAGCTAATTTTCATGTAATACTTTTTATAGAAGTAGGGTGTCAAGCGAGCGCATAGTCTATCTGATAGGAAGTGGATTCTATGGGCCATAGATACCTACATCTGTCCCGATTAAAAATCAAAATGTAGATGTGTTGTCACCGTTGCGGACTAAGTTGGAATACCTCGTTTCCAGTAAAAAAGGTCTACTGTTCTTTACACAGACCACACAATACACTGCAGTATTGAGTTGGTATTTTGTGCTTGTATACTTTGATATTTGATTTTGTGCTTGATAACATGGTCTGACCCGGAAGTGACTTTTTAAATTCGTGATATATGATTTTCTCTTTTAGGCCACACACATGGCACGGTACCTCTCGAATGATATACGTTTTGTTCTACTTCTTTTAATAAATAATAAAAAAACGTACGGCTATTGTCGATGTTTACGTATTAATAACATTATATTTGTTATATGTTAATAGTGTCAGTAAAACCAGTAAAAAGTTAGGCATTTACAATTTTCTGCCGACTTCCAAAAAGGAGACGGTATTCAATTCCAATGTATGTTCTTTTCTATGTGTGTTACTTCATAACTTTTAATGGGTAAACCGGTTTCGATGATTCTTTTTTTATTTGAAAGCTAGTACTTCTTGTGTAGAATACTCACTAACCTATATCTTCCCGTGGGTGTCGTAAAAGGCGACAGAGGGAAACTGAGGCAGAGGATTGGCAGCAGCATCTTCTGTTAACAGTAAAACAACAATAAAAAAACTGCGGTTGCCAACCCGCTCGCCAAGCGTGGCAACTATGGCAATATACCCCCCATGAAAGTAACGAAGAGACGGCTCCCAGTCCCCGGCGGCTCCGCTATTCCTGGTTACGGTAGCGACCATGGTAACGGCGGGGCAGGGGGTGCTAAGAATCTCCGGTGGAAGTTGGAGGTTGGGTTGGGCCACCTACAACGACTCGACCTGACAACTTATAACGCACGCACCCTGAGGAATAACGTGAAGATCCTGGAGCTGGAAGAAGAGATAGACAAGTTGCGCTGGAATGTCATAGGATTATCCGAAGTCCAAAGAGAGTGAAAGGACACGGTAATCCTCGAATCCGGCAACTTGCTCTATCACCGGGAGGGCGACCATCTGTCCCATGGAGGTGTCGGATTTATCGTCCACAAGTCTCTCGTTAACAACGTTGTAAAGATCGGGAGTGTGTCGACGAGGGTTGCGTACCTTATACTCAGAATCACCAAACGGTATTCGCTGAAGGTCATACAGGTTTACGCACCAATCTCGGCACACCCCGATGAGGAGGTGGAGGAAATGTATGAGGATATCTTTAGAGCCATGCATTCCTCCGAAACCTACTATACGGTGTTAATGGGAGATTTCAACGCAAAACTAGGCACAAGAGAGAACGGTGAGCTGAAAGTAGGGAATTTCGGAATAGGGCAACGGAATCCAAGGAGCCAGCAGCTGGCCGACTTCATTGAGAAAGAGGGACTCTTTATGATGAACTCTTTCATCCAGAAGCGGCCCCACAGGAAGTGGACCTGGTCGAGTCCCGACGGTTTGACAAAAAATCAGATTGACTTCATTTTGACGACCAGACGACAACTGTTCTGTGATGTGTAAGTGATGGCGAGGGTGAAAACCGGCAGGAATCACCGAATGGAGAGAGGCACACTGAACCTAAGCGTTAAGTTGGAGAGGTCACGTCTAATGAAGTCAACGGTCCGTCCCCCTCGTGCTCTAATCCAAAGTCCCAAAACATTTCAGCTCGAGCTACAAAACCGTTTTCAGTGCATAGAAGATTGCAATGCAGTGGACGATATAAATGACAAGCTCGTGGAAACTCTCCATGCGGTCGGAGCTAAGTTTTGCAAGACCCGCCGCAGAAGACCACAAAAAATCTCCGATCACACTCTTAATCTCATGGTTGTTACACGGGATATGAAGCTGCAGTTTTCAGTAAATTTGACAGCATAGAGGTTAGTTCAGTTGGAACAGACAGATCTCCAAATGCATGCGGCAGGACTTACGCAACTTTAATACTGCTCGTTTTAAAGAAGCGATCGAGGGGAACCAGGGCTCCAAAGTCTTTGCTAGAGATCTGTCTGCCAGAAAAAGCCAACTGTCGAAGCTGAAGACTGAGTGTGGCAGCGTCGTTTCCGGGACACCTGAGATTTTGAGTGAGATTAAAAGGTTCTATGGGCAGCTGTGCACATCATCGATGGAGCCATATGTAAGTGTGAGTAACGATCAAGGAGCGAGTCTTATCCGACACTATTCCGAAAATATCCCGGACGTCAGTCTGAGCGAGATTAGAATGGCTCTCCAGCACCTTAAAACGGCAAGGCCCCAGACCATTATGGAATTACAGCGGAGCTTCTGAAAGCGGGTGGAAAACCGGTACTTGAAGTCCTTCAGAAGCTCTTTAATTTCGTCCTCCATGGTGGCATTGCACCGGAGGCGTGTAGCAGAGGTGCAGTGATCTTATTCTTCAAGAAAGGTGACAACGCTCTCTTGAAGAATTACAGACCGATTTCCCTTCTGAGCCGCGTCTACGTGCTGTTTTCGAGAGTCATTACGAATCGTCTCGTACGCAGACTTGACGACTTCAGCCTTCCGAACAAGCCAGTTTCCAAAAAGGCTTTAGCGCCATAGACTACACTCATACCCTTAAGCAAATTGTACATAAGTCCGAGGAGTACAATTTGCCACTATGTCTGGCATATGTGGACTATAAGAAAGCCTTTGATGACAAAACAAAGATCGCGTTTAATGTCCATGTCACACCTATGCCGGTAGTTATTGGGAGCACTAAGCTCAAAGTTGTTGACGAGTATGTTTACCTGGGACAAATAGTCCGACTAGGTAAGTCCAACTTCGACCGAGAGGTCAATCGACGGATTCAACTCGGTTGGGCAGCGTTCGGGAAATTACGGCACATCTTCTCGTCAGGTTTACCTCAAAACTTGAAAACAAGACTGTACAACCAGTGCGTGTTGCCAGTAATGACCTATGGTACTGAGACGTGGTCCTTCACTGCTGGTCGGATGAGGAAGTTCAAGGTCGCTCAGCGAGCTATGGAGAGAACTATGCTCGGAGTTTCTCTGCGTGATAAACTCAGAAATTAGGATATCCGCAGTGGAACCAGAGTGACCGACATAGCCCAATGGATTAGTAAGCTGAAGTGGCAATGGGCTGCCCATATAGCTCGAAGAACCGACAACCGTCGGGGAAAAAAGGTTCTCGAGTGGCGGCCTCGTACCGGCGGACGAAGGGTAGGTCGTCTCCTCACTTGATGGAATGACGAACTGGTAAGATATGCAGGAAGGCGATGGATGCGGTTGGCTCAGGACCGTGCTTTGTGCATTCTTTGGGGGAGGCCTATGTTCAGCAGTGGACTTGTAAATGGCTGGAATGATGATAATGATGACTTCTTGTGTGGTCCTATATGAATTTGATCAAGGTCAGATCAACAGTTTTTGAGTTATTCTTAATAACTTATATTGAAGTCGGCAGTACAAAATTTTTAATTTTTTATTATTGTGTTTTAAATTGTTTATTCGGTCGGTGCTACCTATGTTAACTTTCTTGTTATACGAGACAAATTCTAGTGGAAGAAGAGCGATTTATAAGTAGTTGCTACTTTTCTCGGAAATTGAGTATTGGCATATAAAATGTTAAAAGCTAAAATTTGAGATAGTTATGTTTAGCTTAGATTTGAAAGTTAGTGGCAGAGTCAGCAAAGAGAGTGGCCGAGCCCGCAAAGTGAGTGATAGAGTAGGCAAAATAAGTTGCAAAATCGACAAGGGACGCCTTAGATGTAACTTTTTGGAATAATTTGGAGATATAGGTATTACATTTGGTCTAAAATAAGAGTACTTCTGACTTACGAGCATGTATGGGTAGATGTATGGATGTGAAGGAGAAGAGATAGGTGTATCAGTGTATACGTATGGCAGATATTAAATGCGTCCAGCCATGATAAAAACTATAGGTAAATCTAATTGTGCATGCCTTAAGCATTTACATTTTTTAAAGTAGTTTAAGTACACAAAAGTTTTCAAAAATAACCTTATTATTATACTTCCAACTATCCGAAAATTTTATGGCAAACTTCAATTAAAAAAGAAGTTTGGAAAATCTAAAAGTGCACGACTCATAATGCTCATATGACCATCATATTATTCAGGTTACTCCATAAAGCCCAATACGTATTTAAGTATATTTAAATATAAATCCTACTTAATTTTATTGCGTACGTTTATTCTGTGCTTTTAAAATAATGTAATAATGTAATAAGCAAGTATAATTTCTAATATTTACGCGAACGCTACACATTTAAGTAAACTAGTTTTACGGATTTAATCGCGTATATTAACCTATTTTATATTCCCAAAGTTTCGAGTACTTTACTCGATAAAAAAAATAGTTCAAAAATCATTTAGCTTTCTGAAAATGTGCTTTTTATATCATTTATGTGTACAATATGATTGTTAGATATGAGTTCATGCGACAAAACGTTGGAATCTTGATTTTTAGGCCCTAGTGTAACGCGCTTTGCGCTTAAGACATGAAATGTTAAAACATCTGGCCACCTAGAAATGCGATAACAAGCTTTTGAGACAAAGTAAGAATAGACAGTTAAGGCCTTAATAATTCATCTTTAACTACTCTCTATGTCATAGTAACCGATATTGGCTACTATATGAATTTTACCACAATTTTTTTTTTTGGATGCCTCTCTCTATTTTGACTATTGTTTGCATCAGTTCTCTACGCAAAGGTTGCCTGGAAGATATATATAATTCAGAGTGATAAGACCGCCGGTTGTACATACTATACCTTAGATTTAACTCTAATCGTTATTTTGTATTTTGGTGTACAATAAAAAAAATAGTAAAT
Source organism: Parnassius mnemosyne (assembly GCA_963668995.1). Classification (NCBI taxonomy): domain Eukaryota; kingdom Metazoa; phylum Arthropoda; class Insecta; order Lepidoptera; family Papilionidae; genus Parnassius; species Parnassius mnemosyne. The sequence continues at coordinate 38,974,564 of CAVLGL010000024.1, read as the reverse complement.
GAATATTTTATCCAACTAAAGCCATAATTAAACTAAGGCTATAATTTTATCATCTCATTCAATGAAGGTGTGTAATAATGTTTATGCCACTTATTACTGTCACGTTAATATGTAGCAGAAAGCGTTATTTTCAATGTATTTTATTAAGAGAATTTAAAAATAAAGTCATATTACGAACTATGAAAATTACATCAATGTTAGAATAGAAAAAAATAATAAAAATATTTTTTTTACTAACCCTCGAAGTATGCAGGTACTTCTAGGTAGAGCAATGTTTTAAATCGATTACCATCAGCAATTTTTCCGGACCGATACGACTTCAGGACCTTCAAGAAAAGAGCGTACTCCTTTTTAAAAGGCCGGGAACGCATCTGCAATTCCCTCCCTGGTGTTGCAGTTGTTCATGGGCGGCGGTAGTCACTTACCATCAGGTGAGCCGCATGCTCGTTTGCCCCCTCTCCTATAACAAAAAAAAAGCGAATTAATTCGGCTCTCGAGGATGATGTCACTTCGATCAGATTGTTAATCCACTAACACTAGAGCCACTTCATTTGAAGTTGGTACATTGTACCTACCTCTATGTTCTTCTATCAGTTTTTTATCAGCATGTATGACTCTGAAGGAGGGGTTTTAACAGGAAACTACAACATTACGGTGTAAAAAATTTGGATTTTAGACTTATTACTTCATATTTAAGTAAAAGAACTCAAAAAGTCGCGATCAATGGCAAATGTTCTTTCGGATCGGTAGTATCAATGTCCGTTCGTCAGGACTCGATTTTTGGCCCATTACTGTTCAAACTCAAACGGCAATTAAATAATTAATTATGACTATGTAAATGATGCTCTATCGAAATTAGTACATTGGTTTAACGCCAATAATCGGCTCTTAAACGGAAAAAAGACAAAATATATTAAATTTACAATACCTAATCTTAAACATTCGAAAACCAATGTGCTCTTAAATGGGAAGGAGTTGAGTCTTTTGGATATCACTGTTTTTCTTGGTATTACTATTGACGCGAAACTTCAATGGGACCCCCATATATCTAAATTAGTTCTGCAGCATATGCTGTAAGAAAGATTAGAAGTCTCACAGATGTTGAGACAACTAGGTAAGTGTTTTTTTTATATAGGATAGGGTGACAAACGAGCACACATTCCACCTGATGGTAAGTGGTTACTGTGGCCCATAGACATCTATATTTATCCTCGTTTGCGAATCAAAATGCAGATGCGTTGTCACCCGTGAGGACTAAGATGGAATGCCCCTTGTCCAGTAAAAAGGGTCTCCGGTTCTCTACACTCACCATACGAAACATAGCAGTGTTAGGCTGCTATTTTACGCTGGTATTCTGTGAGAGCGTGGTCCTTCCCCGGTCTAGCTGACCCACTCGTGCTACAACTATACTACTAAGATAGCTGCAGCATGGCTCTACGACGTATAAATTGTATTTTAATTACTTTCATAGCGTAATGTCTTACGGAATTTTGCTATGGGGTAATGCGACTTATATTGAAGCTATATTTGTTTTGCAAAAGAGAGCCGTATGGGCGATTTATAACCTAAATTGTACAGCGTCCCTCAGAGAAAAAATTAAAGAAATAAACATATTAACTTTGGCATCGCAATATATTAATGAAAATGTAATGTATGTACATAAAAACATAAATAGCTTTAATAAGAATAAGTATGTTCATACCTTAAACACTAGGCACAAACATAAGCTTGTAATACCAGTTACTAGACTCCACAGAATTAGTAATTCATTTATGGGGCAATGTAAACGATTTTACAACAAAATCCCAGAACATGTTTCAAAGTTTGTCATAAAACAAGTTTAAAAGTTGTATTACAGACAAACTGTATAAAAAGGGTTATTATAATATCATAGAATACATGAATGAAAATAGCCCATGGAAATAGGGTGATCGCCACCATGGTGGTTCTATGAAAATTCATTTAAAATTGTATAAACAAAAATATTGTAAAGTGAAATTATGTTTTAAAAAAAAGTCCCCCTGGGTTTCTTGCTGGTTCTTCCCAGGACCGAGGTATTTTCCGAACCAGTGGTAAATGGTAAATAAAAAATAACTTTCTATAAGTATTATGTCATAATCAATATTGAATAAAAATCATTCTATTTTAATGGCACTTTTCAAATATTTTATATACGGGTTCACTTGATGTAGCATATTCTGCAATTGTTTGATTAAATATGGCTTTAATTTAAGAAATTTAGAACATCGAATCTTTGCTTTTCGATCATTTTCACCTTCAAAATATATTTGAAGTTAGCGTCTGAGCGTCATGTTCGGCTTCTGGTTATATACTTTTAATTAAATGGTAGACATGGCCTTGTACTTTAAAAGTAGGTGAAAAACCATCTGTTGTTACCTGTTTACCATCAAAGAAAGTCATCTGGAAACAGGCATTATATTTACGAATATTGCCCATAAAATGCTCATGATCTGGGTGTAGAACATTATTCAAACTAAAGAGTGGTTCAGGCAGTTGTTTCAACCGATCAAGTTGCACTTTTCCAGCGCTGCAGCACATACCAGGTGTCATCCTTACATTTCAGCGCATTACACCACTGACACTTCACACTGTAACCCAAGGCTACACTGCTGTCAATTCTATAAGCAATATCAGGGTCATAATCGATAGCGGAATAGACCTTGCTTTTCCATAAGCGCAGTGTAATGTTTTCCCAATACCGTGAGTGAATTGCTCTATACACTGGTGGATTCGCAGTTTTTTAATTTGCAACAGCCTGCCTGTGTACATCGGGATTTTTTGTGATAAGCGGACACAGCTTTACGATTTGCATCTGGACTTTTCTGCCTATATCTTTCTTGTGAACTTTTTAATTGATTTTTTCTTGTGTAATTAATGAATCTCGACCTTCGTTTATTTTTCCTTTTTTCATAATTTAATGTCGACGATACAGATTAATCTGTTCCGCTGGTTGGAGATGATATTTCACTGTTTGCAAAAGATGTAACAGTTAAATGGTCAAGCTCCGAAAGAGGATCATGCTCTTCGACAGGTACCTCCATAAATCATGGCTAAATCGTAACTGCCTTATTGGACAGATATCTGTTCCGGACTCTATGTATAGCAGACCGTTTCGGTATATACTTCAGGCCGAAACGGAAATATTAATCCTGCAGCTACCAATTTACAAAGTCCACCGTAAGTTTCATTTTGTATATTTTGTATAACATATCGGGTGAATATTAATTTGCTATTAAATAATTATCGCCATTTCTGTCGTGTGTCATAACTAAAAACCTAGGCCAATCATTTACCACAAATCTTACAATTAGTGAACGCACCATCATCGCATTTTCTTGGGTTCCGTTCATTAAAAATGAAAGAGCACGAAACAAACAGGCGCCGTCACCTAAAATGGGACGACAGTATGTTCTTCCATTTTTTATTTAACATTAGGAATTTCTGTAGTCATTTTTTCAGTGAGAAAAAATACTTCTATCAACAAAACCTAATGTCAAAGCAAATTGAATTCCAAGTTTGAACAGTGGTTAAAGACAAAATCAAGCAACTAATTCGAAATACGAAGCAAATCTTAAACCAGAAGCAAGCAAACAAAGTCGAAGTCTAGTCAAATATCCGTTTACAGTGAATAGATACCGTATGTGGTACAGGTTGAAGCGCTCATTAACCATTCACTTTATATTAGTTCGAAAAACACAACGTTACCGCGTTCTAAAACGATACCAACTTCATCTATTGGTAGGGATTGGAACTTGAAGATCATTACAGAATAGTTAAGTACCTAAGTATTTTTTTATTTTAGTTTTGCCATTTTATTAATTTGTAAAAGAATATACTTGGTTTTGTGCAAATTGTTTGTACGAATCTTCTTTTCTATATTATTTTATGTTTTTGTGAAATAAAAGTACATACTTTTCTATTCTAATTAATTCAATTAAAAATATTTATCAATATCATTTACGTTATTTACGACCCAAAAACCTTAACAATTACACCCAAGTCAACCAACCTATGATGATTTTTACATTCAAACATGCATCCATCTATCCTACCACCCATGTTGGTTTGAAACCATAATCGATACCATTTTCGTAATTAACGTCCCACAAAACCATAAAATGACACATACATTACATTAATGACTACGCACAGAATGCACCACCCGCGATCATCTATCATGAGGTTGTATCTTCCAAGAAAAGATGGTGGACGGGGTTAATAAAACATTAAATACCTACACAACCGTGAAGTATCCAACCTCAGAGACTATTTTATTAAAAAAGACACATCACGCATTGAAAGTGACGTATTTATTAATGACAAAAGATTAACCCCGCTTAATATGTCGGCAAAGGAATGGCAGAAACCTCATACTATGATTATAGATGAACGCAAAAAGGTCTGGAATAACAAGCACCTGCATGGTCGATTTTTAAAACATTGACTAATCCTTATGTAGACATGGTTGCATCAATACATTTTTTTTACATTTAGTTTGGCGATCTTCTTTCAGAAACTGTAAGTATTTTTTGTGCAATACAAGGCAAAGTAATTAAAACGAACAACTATCGGAAGTACATTTTGAGGAACGGCACGGTTGACGTATGTCGCGCATGTCACTGCCCTAGAGAGTCCCTCAGACATGTTATTTCCGGTTGTTCACAACTATCAGGTGGTGAGTATTTGCACAGACATAACCAAGTATTTAGATTAATACACCAGCAGCTTGCCATTAAATTTGGTTTTACTCAACAGGACGTTCCACATTATAAGTATGAACCAAAGCCAGTCCTTGAAAATAGAAGTGGCACGCTGTACTGGGATCGGTCAATTATCACAGATAGGTTAATAGTGGTAAATGAACCTGACAAGGTAATAATAGTGGATATCAGTGTTCCTCATGACGAGAATCTCGTGAAAGCAGAGAATGATAAAAAAATAAAATATGTCGACTTGGCTCATGAGATTGTCGCTATGTGGGACGTTGATTCTACTATTATTGTAACAATAGTTGTTTCAGTTAATGGGCTTATCGGTAAAAACATGGACGACTATCTATCGAAGTTAGGTTTGGGCAAATGGCTGAAAGGATAAATTAAAAAATCGGCCCAACTAAATATGGCTCGAATAGTAACAAGGTTCCTATCTTTGGATGCCTAGCTCCACCGATGGCTTAGGATTTCTCGCGCGGTGGATAATAGCCGAAAAAATAATATTATTTATACTTACTTACTTACTTATCTTCACGCACAATCCCTGATGGGGTAGCCAGAGAGAACAGATCGCCAAGTGTCACGATCCTTACACACCTCTTTCGCTTCTTTCAGATTCATTATCTTCTTCATACATGCACGTCTAGGTATTCGAGTACTCTTGACCCTACCCTCTTCGAGCAATTTGCTCACATGGTCTTCGAAAGTTAGTCTCGGTCTACCTCGACACCTTTTAATATTAACTTTCGCGCTATATATTTTCTTCACCATTCGGTCTTCACTCATTCGCTCAACGTGCCCAAACCATTATTTATAAAGATTATATTTATATTTATAATATTAATCATTTTGTGACAATATATGTGATAATGTTATTTTTTATAGGAGAGGGGGCAAACAAGCACGCGGCTCACCTGATGGTAAGTGACTACCGCCGCCCATGAACAACTGCAACACCAGGGAGGGAATTGCAGATGCGTTGCCGGCCTTTTAAAAAGGAGTACGCTCTTTTCTTGAAGGTCCCTTAGTCGTATCGGTCCGGAAAAATCGCTGATGGTAATCGATTCCACAAGGAAGTCGTGCGAGGAAGAAAACATCTTCTAAATCGCACAGTGGTGGACCGCCAATCATCCAGATGGTGTGGATGGTATCGGGAGTTCTGCCGCGATGTGGGTTCGTGAAATTTGGCGGCTGGGATTAATCCGAACAATTCCTCAGAGCACTCCCTATGGTAGATGCAAATGAAAATGCAAAGGGATGCAACATCTCTTCGCAGTGCCAATGAATCGAGCCGATCGGAAAGGGCTCAGTCGTCGACGACTCGAGCCGCTCTGCGCTGGATGCGGTCAAGTGGAAGGAGCTGGCACTGGGGAGCCCCTGCCCAGAGATGGGAACAGTATTCCATGTGAGGCCGAACCTGCGCCCTGTAAAGTTGCAGGCGGTGTGCCGGCATGAAATACTGTCCCGCTCTGCTGAGCACGCCAAGCTTTTTAGAGGCCATTTTGGCCTTGTCTTCCAAGTGACCATGAAACTGCACGTCACTCGATATGTCGACTCCGAGGATACCGATACTGGCTGAGGCAAGAAGGGGAGCGCCTTGAAACTGAGGAGATACGACAAAGGTGTTCTTTTGAGCGGTAAACGCGCAAACTTGTGTCGTCCGGGGATTGAACTGGACTAGATTTAGTCGGCCCCAATCCGAGACTTTGTTCAGCAAAGACTCGACTTCAGACACAAGTTTGTTCCGGTACTCAAAATGTAATTATAATAATATCTTACCTCGGTCAAGTATGTTGTATCAAATTTGGTTTTTAGAATATTTTGCGGTGGTAGATACGATTTTCTGCACGAGACGCTGTAACAAACAACCACTCACGATGGCATTTCCGCCCGGAGTAAATCAAGTACTCTGTGGCTGTGGCTCGGAGTGTGGCTGCGGCATGTTTAGTAAAATAAATGAATACAAGGCTCTCAAATCACCAAAAATTTTGCTATTTCTTAGCCGAAAACCATTAATTATATCTAAATAAAACAAAATTATACTGCCATTTACATTCCATGGCTTTCCAAATGATAGATGAAGATTTTTAAATATAGTTTGAGTTGAACAATTGATATTTCCAAAAGTTAAGTTAGTTTCCGTGTTTACGCCGCAATGCGAACTTGATAAATGCGGACTTGATTAATCCATACCATAAACCACTAGAACCCCTTTTTTATGTAAAATAGTAAATAATCGATTTAAATATATATGACTTATTCATATGAATAAGATCAACAAACATTTATCTTTCTGACAATGTGTTTTATATCATTTGGATGTATAACATGATTGCTAGATATGATTTCATGCGACAAAACGATGGAACTTTAATTTTTAGGCCCTAGCATAACATATCTGCGCGCTTCGCGCTTAAGGCATGCAATAATATAAGATTTTATTGAAGATAAATAATAGAATAATATAACTCCATAATAGATTTGTGAATATATATTACATCACCAGATATTACGTATATAAATCATTTAAATATTACATAAGTTAACAAAAATAAGTAATGTTACATTTCTCGCTTCGCAAAGAATTAATAAAAATATTGTATTCGCAATCTTAATATTAATTCTATGGCTATGTCTAATATTACATTTTCCCACGTTTTGGGGAAAATATCATTTAATTGCAAACATTACTCATTTGCTTGTGTCCGTGTGGCCAAACGTAATTACAGGTCGCTTATGCACACATTCATTGTATTCCTTTAATGTGTAGTGTTCGCGAAAATATAAGAAATCATTGATCTATATTGAATAAAAACTTTTATATAAACATTGAAATTTATTTCATATTTTATAGAAATTTAATTCTGATAAGTAATACAAGAATGCAATAAAAAAGTTTTTGTTTAATAGAATCAGGCGTTACTTTGCTGAAATCCATTATATTAATGTTTGAAAATTTATTTTGCCAATATTCGCGCAATAAAATAAAATGATGTGTCATACCTAGTTTGAAGAGCACCACCCGGTTTCCCTCAGTTGCGTGTACTATCCCCGTTACCACTAACCTCAACAGCCACTACACTAGGAGAAACGGCCCCGGGTTTTGGCTCTACGCATAAAAGGGGAGTAAACTGCGTATTTTACTGCCTTTAATTTTTCTTGCTTTTATTTATGTTTAACTCCAACATTTCGAGTACTTTGCTGCACCCATGGTTACAGAAGAACTGCGGTACTGGTGTTTGACATCGTGATGTCATAGAAATGTCGAGATTTATAAAAAAAAAACGTAAATTAATCCGTGTTAGTACGACACGTCAAGCAAAATACTTTGCGATTTTTTTAATTTATCACACTGGCCAGTAATAATATAATTTAATTTATAATGATATTGAACAAGATACGATAATACGACAATTTAACAGCGTGAATACGTGTGAACATACATTTCCAATTCCCCTCGACATTTTACGAGCTAAATTGAAGTATCGTGTTTCATTGAAAAATGGATCTGTATGGGGAACATTATCGTGCAAAATTTTTACGATTTAATATGTCGCATTTCTAAAATACCGCGGTTACAACTAATTTCCGTACGGTCGACTTACTTCAGACGGCTGTCTTGGAAGGAAATGTGTGAAAGGAAATATGCCAGAAAAAAATGGATTGAAGTAAACAGGTGAATTACGTAAGAAGCAATTCAGCACTTATTGCAAATCGGACCGGGATGCGTTCGCGAAATTTTACGTGAACACCTTTGCAAGAGGAGGACAGTTTCGCGTTTTTTGACATAAAATCTCACCGATGCTCAGAAGTAGGCGTGGAATGGTTCGTGACATAATTACTAAATTTGAAGCAGGCTCGTCTCGGCGCTTTTACGACATTACTACAGGTGATAAATTATCCATAATCCAGACGCCAGTTGACGCTTTGGCTGTTTTATGTCTACTAAATTAAGCGATCAAGAAGCGCGACTAAGATTTTGCCATGAAGCGCAGGTAAAACTTTGCTCGCTAGTTTTTTTTTTTACTTTGACGAGGTTTTGGTTTCAATTTACGAAATTAATCAAGGCTCAATTTTGCGATTATTTTTGTTTTCTGCGTACTGCGTAGTGTAACATAGTACACATCAAACATTGTAGATTCCATATGTACGCTGATAACACACATAATTACAAATTATGTAAGCCTATGAAAACTTAATCCGTAATTAATAAATTAAATGAATATTTAGAAGGCATTGCTGATTGGTCAAAATTGAAAGAACTTGTTCTAAATGGAAGTAAGTCAAAGTATTGATTCTTGGAACGGCTAAGCAAATCTAAAACATTGCGGATCATCGGCTCCAGGTTACCATAAAGGGGAACAAATTGAACGTGTGACTGAAACTCACAATTTACGTCTGCTTATGAATAATCACTTGCGCTTTGAGAATCCCATACTCAATACTGATAGAAATTACTCATACAGACTTCTCCTGTACAAATTTCAGACAGAGTCCTGTATCAAATTAGATATTTCTTGAATACAGATATCCGAATCAGGCCCTGTGACCCTTCTTCATTTAAATTTCTAAATTTAACTACACGGATGTAGTTTATGGTCCTCGTATAATAATAGGTAGCCAAAACTCATTCAGCGAGTGCAGAATGCCTGTGCAAGCTTTTGTTTCGGGATGCAGCCACACACCAATAATTAAATAAAATATGCCACCTTATCTCTTTAAAAAATTAGTGTGACCGCGCGACGTAAATTCAAAAATAAATAATAGATTAAAAAAAATTAAAAAAGACACGGTTTTTCTTTTCCAAATATTTTTATAATGACTATAATTTTACAAATATCCACAAAAATATTTACAACAAATGACATCAAGCACTCCATGCTTTTAACAATAAAATGATTTTTTATTTTAATCACTATTTTCTTATTTTAAACTTATTCAAAATTATTTTCTACTATTTATTTCATTTATCTTCAAAGCATGTTTTTTTTAACGTGAATGAAGTTCTTTCACGCGGTTTACAGTAGATTGAACTGGCAGAAATCTTAGTTGTTTTATGAATTACTCGCAAATCCTGAGGATCCTACCGAGTATAACTGAACAAACTATTTAAATTATTACATTGTCATTGGTCCTTCATAAGTATGCGAAGTTTCAAATCAATCCGACGTTTTGAAAGGGGTAAAAATCACATTCAAATATTCCGTTATATATTACATTACATTACATACCAAGCCAATAAAAGCGTGGTAATAACTCCTGCATCGAGTTATTCTCTCGTCGTGACATTCCATGGTACCGCCGTTTTTCATGGGAACTCAAAGTGTTGGAACAATTTCCCACCACCGCTTCGTAGCCTGACAATAAAACATTTAAAGAAAAATATAAAACTATCTAATAATAGCTCAGAAGAACACAGGTTCTAACTTACCAAATTGCTCACTGGCACCGACAGTAAAGGTTGCAACAACTAAAGTGAAGTGATGACATAACCTTAAATCCTATTTACGGTTGACGTTCGGATATTGTTCGGATAAGTCCACTGACTGTAGACTAAAAATTATTAATTGATGTAAATAATGCACAAAGTTTTAGCAATAACTAAAAATAATAATAATAATATCGTTTATTCGCTTAAATATGGTACATCAGACGTGACAAATAGTTTCATATTGTACAGTCCACAACATGTTTACCACATCTGACATGCGAAAATTATTAATTAAATTAAAATAATTAATTATGTACACAGCTTAAATTAAACCAAATAAATATAAATTAAAAAAGTTAAAATTACTATCATAATTTCAAGCAAAGAAGTAAATTATGAATTATTCAATTAAATTAAAATTACAATCGTCATAATATCAATCATTATAAAAAGTAAAAATTTAAATGTCAAAAGAATACATATTAAATCTACAGAACATTACACAAAAATAAAGCCTAAAATAATACATTAATGTCAAATTTAGTCAACAAGATGTATTCATTTAAAATTGTTTTACATCGTAAACACATTTTAATAGCAGCCATTTTTTGAGTTTGGTTTTAAATTTACCAGTTTCTGTCTGTTCTTTAATGCTTACCGGAAGTTTGTTATAAGTCTGTACACTCATCGCGTAACAGTCATAATGATAAAATACAGTTTTAGGTACGCAAACATACCTCAGGTACCTTTTTGGACATATGTAATTTTTTTTACATGAACACTTGCTTCAAATATATACATGCCTTGTAAAGTTACTCGTAGTATGTTAAGATCCTTAAATAAATATAAGTTATGAAAGTATAGTATTAAATTTATAAACATATATAATAAGTAAACGTAAACAACGTTCCAATATCTTTTCGAAATATTATGACATATTAAATATTAAAAAAAACCACACTGTTAACACAAAGTTATGGAAATAAATATAAAGTGTATGTATAATATGCACATACATACCGTCGGTTTTGATATTATTAATTTCCGCATAGTTTAACAGATTATTTATTTATTTAAAACTTCATATACACATGTGGTATATAGGCAGACTTAATGCCTAAGGCATTCTCTACCAGTCTACCTTGGGATGATGCAGAGATATAATGAAGTAGGAGTAATAAAAAGGTAATATGTTAATACTAAACTAAAATAACAAAAAAAAAAATTGTAGCACATCGAAATAAAATACATAAGATATAAATGGTAATAAAACATATTATATATATATATATATATATATATATATATATATATATATATATATATATATATATATATATATATATATACTTATAAAATAAATTATGATAAAAATAATAAGATAATAAAAATGTATATTACTTAAGTACATATTAAAACGTCAGATGTATGTAAACTCATGAAGATATACAATTATAGACATAATCAAATAAAATATATATATTTATATATAAAATATATATAAACTATTACTATGATGATGTGAATGTGTGAAAGAGTATGAATGTGTTAGCCCAAGGCTGCTGTGGATACGAATGAAAGTGGGCTTAAAGAAGTTGTTTGTGCTAGGGGTGTACGCCCCAGATATGTCTAAGCCCACTTATATCCGAGAGCAGTTTTGGGACATGGTAAGGCTGGTGTTGATGAAATGTAAGGAAAATGAAAATATTATTATGTTAGGAGATTTTAATGGAAGGGTTGGGGTGAAGAGGTCTGGTTATGAAAGGATATTAGGAACGTTTGGCGATGAAAGAATAAATGAGAATGGTGAAGACCTCCTCACCGTATGTGTGGAAAAGAATCTTTTTGTGGCGAACACTTTCTTTCGCCATAAGAGGATTCACATGTATACATGGGAAAGAGGGGATGATAGAAGCATGATAGATTTTATAATTGTGGATGAAAGAATGAGGAACGCAGTGGTAGATACAAGGGTTTACCGGGGGTCCAACGTAGGGACGGATCATTACTTGGTCTTATGCCGAATTAATGGTCTATTCAGACGTTGGCGGCATCGGACATCGGTGTCTACCACTGCGTTACAGCGTATAAGAATAGAGAGGTTACAAGATGAAGGTGTGAAAGAGAAGTATAAATGCAGATTGAGGGAAAATATAAGTGGGTTGAATGAATTATGTATGAATGATTTAGAATTGAAGAATGTATGGAATAATATTAAGAAAGTTTTGGTGGATGCAGCCACCGAAGTATGCGGTGTAAGTAAGAGAACGAATGAAAGGAAAAGTAATACGTTGTGGTGGGATGATGAGGTACGGATGGAAGTTGAAGCAAAGAAGAGAGCATGGCTAGATTTACTAGCAACTAAAGCTGGTAATTCTGGCGGTATGAATGATGAGATTGAAAGAAAAAAGGCAGACTTTAGACGTATTAATAAGAGAGTAAAAGAAGTTGTTGAAAGGAAAAAGCAAGAAAGGATAGATAAGAATGATAGAAGGATATCTGATAACTTCCAGGCAAATATTAAAATGTTCTGGAAGCTCGTAAGAACTGCCAGGGGAAATTCAAAACAGCCTAGAATAAATGCTATACGAGACGAGAATGGCTGCATGCTGAATGATGAAGTTTCGAATTTAAAGAGATGGAAGGAATACTTTGAAAGCGTGTTTAAGAGTGAAGAGTCGTCTGGAATAAGTGAAATAGAAATTCCGGAAGAAGTGGAGAGAGGTAGGGAGATAAGTGTAGATGAAATAATGAAAGCAATGAAAAGCATGAAAGCAGGTAAGGCAGCCGGATATGATAGAATATCACTCGAAATGCTAAGGGCTGGTGAGGGTGTGGTTGCAGGCCTGCTGCACACCTTGTTTAATTTATGTTGGGAACTGAAACGGGTACCGGAAGACTGGTGCAAAGCCGTTATAGTCCCAATATATAAGGGAAAGGGGTCGCAGCAGGACTGTAAAAACTACCGTGGTATCAGCTTGCTTAGCATTGTGGGTAAACTGTATGCTAAGGTGTTAATTGAAAGAGTTATGGAAGAAACTGATGGAAAAATTTGGGATGTGCAAGCTGGATTTAGAAAGGGGATGGGGTGTACGGATCAAGTCTTTTCCATGCGCATGATAGCGGAGAAGTTTTTGGCTAAAAACCAGAAAGTTTTTTGTGCGTTCATGGACTTGGAAAAGGCTTATGACAGAGTGGACAGGAATGTGTTATGGCAAACACTGAACTCATTTGGGTTGAGCGCTGGCTTGATACAGGCATTAAGATCTCTTTATAGGGACTCTAGTGCTTGTGTCAGGATCAACGGGGTCTACTCGGACTGGTTTGGCATTCATAAAGGTGTCAGACAGGGATGTGTGGCTTCCCCGTGGCTGTTTAACTTATTTATGGACAGTTGTTTGCAAACTTTGAAAGTTGAAGAATGTGGGTTGAGAATGGGTGAGTCAACCGTCAAATGCCTTTTGTACGCCGATGATCAAGTCATATTTGCATCGTCGGCGGCCGAGTTGCAAATGATGGTTACTTTAATGAATTGGTCATTGAAAGAAAGGGGTATGAAAGTGAACGCAAGTAAGACGAAAGTGATGGTTTTTGAAAGAGAAGAAAGTAAAACTTCATGTGAAATAAGAATAGAAGGGGAGTTGATTGAGCAAGTGGATGAGTTTGTATATTTGGGATGTTTATTTAGCAGGGATGGTAGATATGATAAGGATATAGAACGACGAGTGAACGCAGGAAATAGAGTGAATGGGGCTCTACACGCTATTATGAGGAGTCAGAATGTGTCAACTAAGGCACGTATGGCAATTCATAATGCTGTGTTAGTCCCTACTTTAATGTATGGTAGTGAAAGTTGGGTCTGGCAGAAGAAGCATGAGAGTAGAATAAATGCTGTAGAAATGCGTTCCTTAAGGAGTATGCTAGGGCTGAATCTGAATGACAGGGTGAGAAATAGTGTGATAAGAGAAAAGTGTGGTTTGCAAGATGACGTTGTGACAAGGATTAAGAAAGGAATGCTTCGGTGGTTTGGTCATGTAGAAAGAATGAACGAGGAAAGAGTGACAAAGCAAATTTATGTTGCGGAAGTGAACGGCAGGGTCGGGAAGGGACGCCCTAGACGAAGGTTTATCGACTAAATCGGCGATACATTAAAAATGGGCCAGATTAGGAGTACCCATAACCGACGGGCGTGTATGCGTAGATATATGGATAAAAAAGAGGCGAGAGAGGTGTGTCAGGATCGCGCCAAATGGAAGTCCGTAGTCTCTGCCTACCCCTCTGGGTGACAGGCGTGAGTGTTTATGTATGTATTTATGTACTATGATGAATCTGCCAATTTATTAGTTAAGTATTCCCGAACCTTCATCTTGAACGCGTAACGATTGCTAGCCGTCCTGATTTCGAGAGGTAGTGCGTTCCAAAGGAGAATAGATTGAATGTGGAAAGAAGAATGAACAAGTCCAGAGCTATGGGAGGGACATTGGAGAAGAAGGTTGTTCGTAGAGCGGAGGTTTCTCTCATGACTAGCGCTAAGCAACTGAAAGTATGGAGATAAGTAGGAACAGGAAGTTGGAGACATCAGGATAGAATAAAGGGTAGTGAGTGCACGCAAACTACGGCGTTGACGAATAGGTAACCATTTTAATTGAGATCGATATGTGGATACATGGTCATACTTTCGAAGATTGAAAATGAATCGAATGCAGTTATTCAGAAGACGGTCATATTTATTGAGAAAATCTGCATTCAGGTCGAGATAACACACATCACCATAGTCGATTAGGGGAAAAATTAAGCTTTGCACAAGCATTGCTTTGATTGCAGATGGCAGAAAATTATTTAGGCGATAGAGAGAACGCAGGGTACCGGTAACTTTCTGGCTAACGGTCGTTGCTTGGTCTTTCCAACTCAAAGTAGAATCAATTAATAAACCTAGATCCTTCACAGTAGAACACAGTTGGATCTCAGTACTATTAAAAAAGATAGGAGGTAAAGCTACCGTTTTCAATCTATGAATCATCCGACGGCTACCAATTATTATGGCCTGACACTTCGAAGGGTTGACCATTAGGCCAAACCTGTCAGACCAGTTCTTAATATACTCAAGGTCCCTGTTAATTATGTCCACCGCTGTAGAAATATTGTCAATACTCGCTTGTGTGTACAGTTGCAAGTCATCGGCATACAGATGATACGCAGACTGAAGGTCTTGGGTAATGAGATTAATAAATATAGAAAACAACAAAGGAGATAATATGCCGCCTTGAGGAACACCAGCATGTAAGTCAAGCCAGCTAGATGATAGCTCATCGATGCGAACCGACTGCTGGCGACCTTGAAGATATGATGAAAACCAATCCAGTGCTTCGGGTGAGACCATTGAAAGTGTCCCCCCACGAGATGGAGTGACGACCTGGTAAGACATGCAGGAAGTCGATGGATGCAGGTGGCTCAGGACCGTGCTTTGTGGCATTCTTTGGGGGAGGCCTATGTTCAGCAGTGGACTTGTGAAGGGCTGTAATGAATGAATGAATGAATGAATGAATATTTCTACTATATATAGTATGTACATATATAAGATAAGACTGCATATCAATGATATGTTGCAAACCAGTAACATATATTGCTATGCAGATGACAGCACTGGTGATGCTTCCCGAGAAATACCGGCCATGCCAGTATTTCTGAAGAAAACTTCGCCGAGAACCGGAACAAACTTGTGTCTGAAGTCGAGACTTTATTGAACAAAGTCTCGGATTGAAGGCGACTAAATCTAGTCCGTTTAATCCCCAGAAGACACAAGTTTGCACGTTTACCGCTAAAAGGAATCCCTTTGTCGTATTTCCTCAGTTTCAAGGCACTCCCCTTGTTGCCTCAGCCAGTGTGGAAATCATTGGCGTCGATATATCGAGTGACGTGCAGTTTTGTGGTCACTCGGAAGAGAAGGCTAAATTGGCCTCTAAAAAGCTTGGGGTGCTCAGCACAGAGGGACAGTATTTCATGCCTGCACACCGCCTGCAACTTTACGAGGCGCAGGTTCGGCCTCACACGGAATACTGTTCCCATCTTTGGGCAGGATCTCCCCAGTGGCATGTCCTTCTACTTGACCGCATGTTCGAATCGTTGACGACCGAGTTCTTTCCGATCAGCTTGACGCACTGGCACTGCTGTTGTTTCTCTTTGCATATTTTATCGCATGTACCACGGGAAGTGCTCTGAGGAATAGCTTGGACTAATTTCAGTCGCTCAATTTCACCATCGCACATCGCGATAAAAATCGCGATACCATTGATACCATCTGGATGATTTGCGGTCCACCACTGTGCGATTTAGAAGATGTTTTCTCCCTCGCACAACTTCCTTGTGGAACCGATTACCACCATCGATTTTTCGGACCGATACGACTTAGAGACCTTCAAAAAAAGAGCCTTCTCCTTTTTAAAAGGCTGGCAAAGCATCTATAATTCCCCTGGTGTTGCAGTTGTTCATGGGGGCGGTAGTCACTTACCATCAGGTGAGCCGCATGCTCGTTTGCCCCCTCTCCTATAAAAATAAGCCTGTCCGCCTTGTAGTAGCAGCGATTTTACAATAAACTTCAGCTCTATCAATTGCGAAAATTAACTTTATTTAAAATTATAATTCGCAACTCTGCAGTTCACTTTTCTTACACCTATCCGCGAATTCCAGATGTGAGCAAAGAACCGGCACCGTTTCTATAGAATAAGGGAGACTAACGAGCATGCAATCCACCTGAATGTAAGTGGATGCTGTGGGCCATAGACATTTTTTTTATTGAATGGAGTGACAAACGAGCACAAAGCCCACCCGATGGTAAGTGATTACTGTGGATCATAGCTATCTACATCTTTTCTCGATTAAGAATCAAAAAATATAGCTGCTTTGTCACCCCTGAGGACTAAAATGGAATGCCTCGTTTCCAGTAAAAAGCATATAGTTTATTCTTAGCTATCTCTTTAATATAAATTTAATATTATTAATCTGCTACGCAGATATTCTGTGAGAGGGTGGTCCCACCCCGGTCGAGCCGACCCATTCGTGCTACAATTATAATCATATAGTCTTTTTTACGTGTAAAAAATCTGCATTTATCATCGATTAATAATCAAAATGGTAACGGCAGGGCAGATATTGGTCCCCGAGTGGTCCGCGTTGGGCGCTGAAGCAGCTGGACCGGGAGCTCCTCCTGGAAGCCTCGATCGTGCAGGCCTGGGTGTCATCACCGGATAGGCCTGCCGACGTCAATGATGAGGCAGGGTGGTTCCAGGAGGCCATGTCCGAGATATGTGACGTGGCAATGCCCCGCGTCCGGCCAGAAAGCGCCCGGCGTCAGGTGTATTGGTGGTCGCGTGAGCTGACGTCTCTGCGCGCGGCGTGTGTCGCCGCGCGGCACCTGTACGCCAGGCATCGCAGGCTCCGCATTCGTCCACCGAATGCGGCAGCCATTGAGGCGGAGCTGTACGAGGGATACAGAGCGGCGAAGACCGCCCTACGGGAGGCTGTCATGCGGGCCCGGGATCGGGCCCGTGAGGAGATGCTGGAGACTCTCGACAGAGATCCGTGGGGGCGCCCTTACAAGATAGTGCGGGATAAACTCCGCACCTGGACCCCCCGCTGACGCAGAGTCTCCGGCCTCAGCTTGTGGAGGACGTGGTGAGCGCTCTGTTTCCTACGCGAGGGGAACATCGGCCCCCGCCTATGGCTCCGCCACCTGCGGTGCCGGAAGCGGACCACCAGGACGACGACGACGGCATCCCGGAAGGGACCGGGGTAGACCTGAGAGTGGCGGTACGTAGGCTCAAGGCCAGGATTACCGCCCCAGGACCCGATGGCTTGCCTGGCAAAGCCTGGGTCCTGGCCTCGGAGGCTCTCGGGCCCCGACTGGAGGGGCTCCTAAGCGCATGATTGGAGAGAGGCCAATTCCCGCTACGTTGGAAGACGGGGAAGCTGGTCCTCATTCGGAAGCCGGGGCGCCCTGCGGACTCTCCGTCCGCATACCGGCCCGTTGTGCTGCTCGACGACGTGGGCAAGCTCTTTGAAAGAGTCATTGCAAACCGCCTCGCCGAGCACCATGCGGGGACGGGGCCGGATCTTGCGGAACACCAGTTTGGTTTCCGCAAGAGGCGCTCTACGGTGTACGCCATCATGCGCGTGAGAGCCCTCACGACGGGGGATGCAGTGGCCAGGGGGGAAGTTGTTTTGGCGGTGTCTCTCGACATCGCCAACGCCTTCAACTCCATGCCCTGGAGCTGCATTAGGGAGGCACTCCGGTATCACCGGGTGCCGACCTATCTCCGTCGTATAGTCGGGGACTATCTGACGGATAGGGCCGTCATCTACCCCGGTCGCAACGGTGAGTGGAACCGGCGAGAGATGTCGTGCGGTGTCCCACAGGGTTCGGTTCTGGGGCCGCCCTTGTGGAACATCGGTTACGACTGAGTGCTGCGCGCCGTCCTCCCTACCGAGGTCAGCGTAGTTTGCTACGCTGACGACACGCTGGTACGGCACAGGGGGGTCGTTCGAGGCGGCGGCGGAAACTATGACACGCGGAGTTGTGATAGTCGTTGAGAGGATCCGGCAGCTGGGTCTTGAGGTGGCTCTGCACAAGTCCGAGGCCATGCACTTCCATGGTCCTCGGAACAGGCCACCACCGGCATCCTCAGCGATGGTAGGAGGGGTATCCATCGGCGTCGAGTCGACGTTGAAGTACCTAGGACTCGTCCTCGACGGCCGACGGAACTTCGTTGAGCACTTCCGACGTTTGGCTCCCAAACTGGAACGGACCGGGGCTGCCTTCAGGCGGCTCCTGCCGAACCTGGGGGGGCCAAACGCCTCCTGCCGGAGGCTCTACGCGGGGATTGTGCGGTCCATGGCCCTCTACGGGGCCCCGGTCTAGGCGCGTGGTTTGGCGCGGCTTGCCGTCCACCACCTGAACGCGCCCCAAAAGGTGGTTGCCGTGAGAATGGTTCGCGGCTACCGCACGATCTCCCGCGAGGCAGCGTGCCTCCTTGCCGGATTGCCGCCATGGGATCTGGAGGCGATAGTCCTCGCGCGCCTACACGAATGGCGCGCGGAGGCACTATGCCGGGGGGAAACCCCGCTGCCGCGGCAAGTTGTCGTGCAGCGGACAGACTTCCGGCATGATCTCATGGCGACATGAAGAGAGCGACTGTCGCAACCCCGTGCTGGGCACGCCACTATAGCGGCGATAAGACCCCTCTTTGAGGAGTGGCTTGAGAGACGCCACGGCGTCCTCACCTTCCGCCTGACGCAGGTCCTCACCGGACACGGTGTGTTCGGGTGGTTCCTGCACCGAATCGGGCGGGAGGAAACGCCCGGGTGCTCCCACTGCGAGGATCGACCGGAGGACACGCTGGAGCACACCGTGGAGGTGTGCCCTGCCTGGGCGGAGCACCGCCGTGTCCTCGTAGCGGCGATAGGCGGCGGCGACCTCTCGCGTCCGGCCCTGGTCGAAGCCATGGTCCGGAGCGAGACGGAATGGGATGCCGTCACCACCTTCTGCGAAGCAGTGATGCTAGCGAAGGAGGTGGCAGAGCGGAAGAAGGAGAGAGCAGCAGCTTTCCTTCCCGGCCGCCGCGGGAGACACCCCGGGCGTCGGGGGCTACGTCGTGGCCCCCGGCCACCGTAAGCGCGGGACTGTGGACGGCGAGCAATGGGTAGCTCGCCGTCCGTCCGTCTAACGACGACAGGTCGACGGCGCGTTTTGTTCCACGCGCGCCTCAAAGAGCTGTCAGCAGCGTGAAGGGGCCCGCAAGGGCCGACGCCTGCCGGGGCTGCGGGCTGTTCGAAAGAGATACCGCGGCTCCGGAACGTAAGGGCACTGAAGGAACACGGATGGTTTTTAGTCAGTAAAAGTCTGACACTCCCTTCCGCTCCACCCAGAGCGAAAGGCGTCATTTGATGATTTTCGATCCGCAAAAAAAAAAAAAAGGCAGATGGTGGTACGAATCTCCGGTGGAGGTTCGGTTTTTTATGACCAGCTTTAGCGACTCGGCCTGGCATCATATAACTCAAGCACATTGAGGACTGACGAGAAGATCCTGGAGCTAGAAAAAGAGAATGATAAGTTTCGCTGGGATATTAAAGAATTTTCTAAGGTCCGAATTGACGGGGAGTACACGGTAATTCTCGAATCCGTCAACTTATTTTACCACTAAGATGGGGACCATCTGTCCCAAGGAGGTGTCGGATTTATCGTCCAAAAGTTTCTCGTTAACAAGGTAGTAAATATCATGAGTGTGTCGACGAAGGTTTCGTACTTTATACACTGAATCAAAACGGTATTTGATGAAAGTCATACAGGTTTACACAATTACCTCGGCACAGCCCAATGACGGGGTGAAGGAAATGTATATATATATCTAGAGCCATACATTCCTCTAAAACCCAATATACGGTGTTAATGGTGTAATTTAAACCAGGAGAACAGCGAGTTGAAAGTAGGGAAATTTGGAATAGGACAACGGAACTAAAGGAACCAGCAGCAAGCCAACTTTATGGAAAAGGAGTGACTCTTTATGATGAACTCTTTCTTTCAGTAGTGGCCCCACAATATGTGGGCCTGGTAGAGCCCTGACGGTTCGACATAAATGAGATTGACTTGAATATAATGACTAGACGACAACTGTTCAGTGACATCTCAGTAATCGCGAGTACAAAAACTGGCAGCGATTGCCGAATGGTGAGAGGCACACTAAGCCTAAACATTAAGTTGGAAAGGTTACGTCTATTGAAATAAACGTTCCCTCCCATTTTTGCTGTAATCAAAAGCCCCTAAAACTTTCAACTCGAGCTTCAAAATCGTTTTCAGTGACTAGAAGACTGCAACGAAGTGGATGATTTGAATGACAAGCTTCTGGAAACTGTCAATGCGGTTGGAGCTAATTTCTGTAAATAATATCGCAAAAGATTGCACTTTTAATGTCATGGCTGTAAGACGGGAGATGAAGATACATTCTTCAGCATATTTAAGAGCATACAGCGACTGAAGAAGAGATCTCCAAATGCATGCGGCGGGACTCACGCAACTAAAATACAGCTTGAAGAAGCGATCGAGTAGAACCAGGGCTTAAAGTCTTTGCCAGCGACCTATCTGCCAGAAAGAGCCAACTCTCAAAGCTGAAGACCGAATGTGGCACATCTGAGATTTTGAGTGAGGTTGAGACGTTCTATGAGCAGCTGTACACGTCATAGTTGGAGCCACACGCAAACGTGAGTAACGATCCAAGAGCAAGTTTGTTCGACACTATTCAGATGATATCCTGGATGTCATTCTGAACGAGATTATAATAGTTCTCTAGCACTTTAAAGACTGCTAGTCCCCGGGCGAGGATGGAATCACAGTGGTGCTTGTGAAAGCGGGTGGAAAACCGGTACCTAAAGTCTTTCAGAAGCTTAAAGAGCTTCTAAAGGATTTTAGTTACCGGTTCAATTCCATTTACTACGGTGGCACTACTCCGGAAGCGTGGAGCAGAAGTGCGGTGGTCTTGTTCTTCAAAAAAGGCAACAATGCTCTCTTGAAAAACATTAGACCGATTTTCTTTCTGACCTGCGTCTACGTGCTGTTTTTAAAAGTCATTACGAATCGTCTCGCTCGCAGACTCGACTAAGTCCAGTCACCGAAAAAAGCTGGTTTAGAACCATGGACCACATACACACCCTACGAAAAATTGTAGAGAATACCGAAGATTTCAATATGCCACTTTGTCTTGCGAATGTAAACCATGAGAAAGCCTTTGATTTCGTCGAAATTTGGGCGGTGCTGCAGTCCTTTCAGCGGTGCCAAGTTGTCTGTCGCTATATTGAAGTGCTGAAGTGTTTGTACAGTAGAGCTACAATGTCTATCTGTGTACAGAACCAGAGTATGAACCTAATCCAACTGCAGAGAGGGTAAAACATGGTGACATAATATCCTCGAAAATCTTCTCCGCTGCATTGGAAGATGTTATCAAGCTACTGGACTGAAAAGGATATTAACGTTAATGGCGAGCATATCACACACCTTCGATATTCTGACGATATAGTCCTTATGGTAGAATCGCAAGAGGACCTAAGCACTATGCTTAATGACCTCAACAGTGTCTCCCATCTGATATGACTTAAGATGAACATGGACAAAACAAAAATCATGTGTAACGTCCATGTCACACCTTTGCCGGTAGTTGTTAAGAGCAATAAGCTCGAAGTTGCTGCCGAGTATGTTTACCTGGAACAAGTAGTCGTCCAAATAGGACGACTAAGTAAGTCCAACTCCAAACGAGCGGTCAATCGACAGATTCAACCCGGCTGAGCAGCGTTCGGGAAAATACGACACAACTGCTCGTAAGGCACACCTCAAAACTTCAAAACTAGATTGTAAAACTAGTGTTGCAGGGCATCCATAGGTCATCCACTGGATGACCTATGGATCTGAGACGTGGTCTTTAGATTTTGGTCGTTCAAGGTAGCTCAAATTTGCTCAGCAAGCTATTGAAACGGCTATGCTTGGGGTTTCTCTGCGTGATAGAGTTAAAAACGAAAATATCCGCAGTACAACCAGAATAACTGAAATAACCCAATGGGTTATTAAGATGAAGTGGTAATAGGCCGGCCATATAGCTCGAAGAACCGACAATCGATGAGGAAGAAAGGTTCTTCAGCCTCGTACCGGCAGGCGAATTGTAGGGCGTCCCCATACTAGATGGAGTGACGAACTATTAAGATATGCAGGAAGTCAATTGATGCACGTGGCTCAGGACCGTGCTTTGTGGCGTTCCTTGTGGGAAGCCTCTGTTCAGCAGTGGACTTGTGTAGGGCTGTAATGGTGATGATGATGAATAATCAAAATGAAATGAAAACTGGCCGAATTGTTCTCTAAAGACCTTAAAAATTGATAATATTTTAAAGTTTGGGATAACAATATGATCCTTTACAAAAACTTTTAAAATGAGAAATTAATAATTACAAAATATAATATTCATTTTATTTTTATAGGAAAGCCAGCTGTTATTGCAGACTTTGGTTTTCCCCTATCAGCAATTAGCGCGATTAATTTAACTCTGAATTCACGATAGATTTTCGGCGTAAGTAAAAAATTCAGTTATTATAAATATTTAATTTACATCAAACGTTAAATGAAACTAATTTTACAGGATTCTATTGTTTTTAATTTAACTTTCTAATTTCCAACGTTTCGGTTGCTTTACAGCACCCATGGTCACCCGTCGTCCCAATGTCTCAATGTGCAACTTACGCCTTACCAGAGCTCACGATTCTCCGCGCGGATAAAGGAAACTCTTCGGTAATGATAGATACATCAGAGTATAATTTCAAAATACAACAACTTTTACCGGATGAAAATACATAAAAAAACAGACCTTACAACTAATACGCTTTAAAAACTACCGATTTAATAATGAAATACTCTGAAAAATTTACTCTCGATGCGAATTCGATAATGCCATCATGTGCCAAACCACAGAGGTAGTATGTGTTATCGAAAATATACAAACTAAACGCTCTACTGCGTCCCATAGTGATCTAGATCGATTCACCAATTTTTTGAAGCCTGCAGTGTATGAACATGTTCTAGATCGTCCCCGCCATTACATTAGATTTGATAGAACACAAATTCTCGCAAAAGAAATATTCCTATCAAAGATGATTCACGAATTAATTGAAATTAAAAATACCATAATTTCAATAGAGAAGATGGATGGGTGCTGCCATATGCTTGGGATTCTATAACTAATAAAATTAAACCCAAACCTAAGCATACCACTGCAAAACTTCAATATACATTCTGCGTAGATTGGACCAAAAATTAATATTCAAAAACTGAAGGTAGCTGGGCTAACTAGACGTCAAAAACTCAAACATCTCCCCCTCGTGACCATGGGTGCTGTAAATCACCCGAAACGTTGGGAATTAAAAAGTTAAAATAAACGTGATAGAATCCGTAAAATTAACTTCATTTAATGTGTAGTGTTCGCGTAAATGTAAGAAATCATTACATAATACGTCTACCACATTTATCGTATCCGGAATTTGTGGTTTTCTTTTTTGGGACTAAATCAAGATATTAAAAATGTGAAATTTTGGTTCATAAATATAGAATTTATTAATAACTTGATTCATTGCAACGTAGCTGATTCTGGCAAAGCTATGAATGAAAAACGTCTTAACAAAACTGATATGTGAATATGACCTCAATTTATCAATTCGTTCAAAGATTACATGATCGCTAACAGCCGTACCAATAGTTAAATAGATAAAGACATAACACTTACACCAAGCTCATTTTCAATAAAAAAAAAGTAATATACTTATAAATTTCTGAATTATATAAAAAGCCAGAGACAAACGTGCTTAACACGATAAGAGTAAAATCTCAATATATTTAACCTTTCTAGGGTAATATTTTTTAAAGTTCGTAAGATTTTAGGCTTATCCTTGTAAAAGTGTCCGAACTCGAGGTAATATCAAAACAGCAACTGCAATGAAAAGTTACGAGTCTCTTCTTGTGGAAGTACTTATGTGGGTTTTCTTATGCTGTCATATTAAGTTTTTTTTCTTTAAACGTTTCTACAATATCATTTAGAAAATATATAAAATTCTCAGTTATTTAAAAAGGCCGGAGACAAACGTGCTTAACGTGATAAGTGGAAAATGGAAAATATGCTCAGTACGGTTTTACTTTTCTCGAGTAATATTGTTAAAGGACGTAAGGTTTTAGGGTTTTTCGAGTAAGTGTCCCAACTCCAGGTAATATCAAAACGGCAAATGCAATGAAAAGTTACGAGTCTCTTCTCGTGGAAGTATTTATTTTCGAAAAAAAAAACTATTTTATTTTATACACAAGGGGTGACAAGCAAGCACAGTCCACCTGATGGTAAGTGGATGCTGTGGGTCTTAGATACTTACACCCGTCTTCGATTTACCTCTGAGGACTAAGATGGAATAAGTCATTTCCAGTAAAAAGTATATCCGCGGTGAAAAAATAGGGGATGTATTTTTAATGTATGTAATCTATTTAACGATATTCTAATTTAACTGACATTGACGAATAGATGTTATTAATTATACACTATAAATACTTATTATGATAAAGTACAGCACAAGGAAACCACTGTAGTTTCCGTGTTGTAAAAATTACTGTTAGAAATTAAACATTGTTTTGTTGTATAAATTATTTATGGGGTATCTATAAAGTTTTCTCGTCTGGTTGGGCTGTATATATATATATGATTGTAAATGAGTGATAAATTATTATGAGGGGTATCTATATAGTTTTTTCATCTGCTTGGGCTGTATAAATATCCTTTGCATATTCGTGAAGCACAATCTATTGCAATCTTTAAGCGATTACTTAAAGAGCATTACTTGTCTCAATCGTTCGGAGACCGTTAGGATAAATTATGTGATTATGTATTTATTGTATTTATCAGCTTTTTATTATTGTTTGATGAATTTTGTAATTTATTTATGTATTTGGGTAGATATGTTAGTTTGTTTATATACTGTTATATATGTATGTATTTGTATATATTATATACTTTACTTTCTTTTATTATGTATGAGTAATTTATATCATTTCATGTGTTAGTTATTTATATGTTTTTTTATTGCATTTATTGTCTATATATCGCACGTATTGATATTATATTTTGTATAATTATATTGCACAACCTACCTAGTATTCATTTTTTATTCCTTTACACTCTTGGTTGCCTGAAAGATATCGCTATGTAGCGATAAGGCCGCCAAATTGTACATTTAATCTGTCTTTTGTTATGTAATTTGTTTATTTGTTTGTGGTGTACAATAAAGTATATTCATTCATTCATTCATTCATAAATATATAATTGTAAATGAAAATGATAAACATACATAAATATCAACAAAATAAAATAAATACATAAATAAATAAAAACCCAACCAGATGGAAGCCCTCGGCAGGGGAGGCCAAACGTCCGAGGGTTAGGGGGAAAGGGAAAGAAACCGGCAGACGATGCGGGCGGTATCGAGGAGCACCGCCTACTGCATTTGAGCTTGGAGCGGTCAGTCACGAAAAATTATTATCATTATTATTATTACTAGCCTAAAATGTCCCACTGCAGGGCAAAGGCCTCCCTACTCTCTTTCTACTTCTCTCTCTCCAGAGCCACGATAGAACAGTCCTTCATGAAGGAGTCTAGTTCATCCCGCCATCTCCATCAGGGTCTGCCCCGCTGACGTTTGCCTTTTATAGGAGCCCATTGTGTTGTAACTTTTGCCCATTGTTCATTTGGCATTCGGCAGATGTGTCCAGCCCAGTCCCATTTTAGCGTAACAGCTTTTTGTGTGACATCAGCAATTTTTGATTTGGTACGGATTCCATCATTACTAATCCGGTCTACAAGCTTAATGCCGAGAATACTCCGTTCCATTGCTCTTTGACAAATCTCAAGTGTGGACCTCTGCTGTACTGACATGTCTGGGCACCTGGGTATGCACACGTCCATGAGTTTCTTTACAGGGATAAAGGAAGACCACCCTTCATAAGATCCTTCATAGACAAATAGCTATTCCAGGCGTTGTCGGTGCGTCTTGCAACTTCTTTGTCTTGTCTTGCCTGGAAAGAGACTATTTGGCCCAAATACAGACACTCATCGACGTATGCAATATCTACACCCTCGATAGTAATATTGTGATGTGTGCTGTTTGGCATTAACATTTCAAAAAATTTCTTTAGTACACTCGTAATAAACTGTTAATAAAAATCAAAATCTGGCTTCAAAGAGCTAAAAATAACAAAATAATCTCACTTATATTGAGATTATTTTGTTATTTTTAGCTCTTTGAAGCCAGATTTTGATTTTTATTAACAGTTTATTACGAGTGTACTAAAGAAATTTTTTTTTTAGTACACTCGTAACTCGTTTTAGAAACTTCTGAAGGTGAAATTTTAATTCTTCTATTCGTAGTGTATAGTGTCTTAGCATCCACTTTATTTCAATTTCTTCAAAATCTTTTAAATATCATTTAATCAATTATTTAATCAATCATCAATTCATATATAAATATAATTTAGTTAGGTTAGAGTTAAGTTTTTTTTTTATTAGTTAAAATATTTTTATCGATTACATAAACATTAATTTGATTCTATAGCTGATCTAGCATTATTATATACAAGTATAAACAGTTTTCACTTTTCGAGATCTCGAGGACGGTTCATTGTATAAAGTTATACCTAAGACCGAATTTGTAGATAGTTATATACTCTTTAACTTTTCTTATAACTTCCAATGTTAACTGAAGCAAAGACAACAAGACAAAATGTTAATAAGTTATCTAGGTAGGATCTGGGTAACGGGCGTGTGAGTACTCGTATATGTTGAAACAAACTACTTTTTGACGTTTAAATAGCTGGCAATAAGCATCGACCAAACTACGTTTTATACTTATTTTAATATTATATATGTGTAAGACTTAAATGAAGTAGTATTTACTGAATACATAGTATTTTAAAATTAATGATCAATATTATTAAATTATTTCCTGTACTTATGCCATTTTCATCTCGTCTATTTCCGACAACAAAGGATAACCACATTAAGTTCCTACAATAGATATTTACGTGTCACTCCGATGAAGAGAAAAAGCAAGATTGATGTTGCAGGTGCCAACTGTTGTAACTAACCCTAGCTGTTAACAGAATTGTCAGTTGCTACTTTTCTTCTACAAATAAAATGTGTCTTTATATTTTTGCAGTTTATTTCCTTTAAGTGTGTTATACAACGCAAAATATACGCGCAAAGGTTATAATATTGGACTGTATGAGGCATATCTGCAAAGTGAAAATTTACCTAATATATTTTCAGTTTTAATTAAAATATTTACTTTCCACGATTTAAAGTTCTTAAACTTTTTTGAGCCCTTTGTTCGTGAAAGGGGTTCTTTAGCTTATAAGTCACTATACCAACAAATTTCGCTTGCTCTCGTAAATATTCATTATTCCAAGAGATACCAAGTTAAGTAAAGTTATGCAGTAAACACAACGTAAATAAGGGTCCTAATTAAGACGATCACGCTATAGATTTATTAAACAGCCTATATTTAAACCTTTAGAAAAACCAATGTATGGTAAACATACTTTTCATATAAATTTTATATATAATATATTCAAAAGAAAGAGTAGAGGAGGGGGGGGAGGTGTTACAATAGCATCAGAAATTATTCGGAAGTTAACATCTAATGTCCTGTCGATTGTAAATACAATCGTTAATATTATAGTTTATGTTATCACCATTAAAACAAAAGTAAATTCACCCTCAAACTAATTCACACCTGCGTCATCAATCTTACTTTTTTCTTCGATAAAAGCGACATGTTAAGATTCACGACATTACACGGCTTTATGTCGGTTACTGCGGCAGTTTTATATAAAATATAAGAGGCATGTTAGTGGTGTAACATACATTGAAGTATTTTCTACTAGAAGATAGATACAATAGTACATAGAACAAATAATATGTTATTTAGTTTTAGATATAAGGCACACAGGGTGACACACAGTCCATCTGATGATAAATAGATGCCAAGGCCCGTACATTTCTACATTTATAGTCGATTAAGAATAAAAATAAATATTTAGGCGTGAAATAACCAGACTGGTCCGGTTTCGGTTCCGGTTTGGTGATCGTCAATTCCTTAGGGAAGTTCTTTTTTCAGCAGTGTACTTATGAAAGTCTGTACAGATGATGATGATGATTTCATA
This sequence comes from Parnassius mnemosyne, assembly GCA_963668995.1. NCBI lineage: Eukaryota > Metazoa > Arthropoda > Insecta > Lepidoptera > Papilionidae > Parnassius > Parnassius mnemosyne. The sequence goes on along the minus strand of CAVLGL010000024.1, from coordinate 38,945,625 downwards.
CAACAGTAGAAGTCTATGTTCAGATGTGTGCCATTATTATACGCGGTAGAGCCATGCTGCAGCTATATTAGTAGTATAGTTGTAGCACAAATGGGTAGCTCGACCGGGGAAGGACCACGCTCTCACAGAATACCAGCGTAAAATAGCAGCTTAAAACTGCTGTGTATCGTATGGTGAGTGTAGAGAACCGGAGACCCTTTTTACTGAAAAAGAGGCATTCCATCTTAGTCCTAATGGGTGACAACGCATCTGCATTTTGATTCGCAAGCGAGGATAGATGTAGATGTCTATGGGCCATAGCAACCACTTACCATCAGGTGGACTGTGTGCTCGTTTGTCACCCTACCCTATAAAAAAAATTACAGGTTCTCTCTATCTATCCCGCAAATGAAAACGTAAAGCTAATAGTAGTAATGCATACGTAAGTCATTTTCTTTATTAATGCAACTAGTTATAGGTCATTTTCTATTGAGTTGTAACGAAATTTTTACTAATCCATGTGTATTTTATAAGTCAGTCGACTATTACTCGTTTACTTCTTAATTCTACTTAACTATGATAGTTTTTCTTTTAACTTCATTATATATACTACTCTTGTATATAGTTTTTACCTTTCCAAAAAAAGTGGTTTAGTTGGTACATGACACATGACTAATGAAAAATACCACTTTAAAGCTAAATATTTCGTAAACGGACCCCTGAATCGAAAATATGTTATTCCACACCCCCCATGTTTTTGAAAGACCTGTACAATGATACCCCACATGATGGAATAGACGGGTAAAAAAATCATCCTCCATTAACTTACATGGGAAGTACCCAAAATAAAAATGTTTTTTTTTTATGATTTCATTGCACGGTTTTCTAGGCGTGAATAATATATATAACTAAGGCAAATTATAGATTTATAGCACCAAGGGTCTCTGAGCAAAATCGCGGACGGACGGACGGACGGATATGGCGAAACCGTAAAAATGGAGTAAGATCGACATATTAGTACTTACAATATAGCCTAGGAATTACGGATTAACTGCAGAATAGTTTTGACCCGTTTGAAAAAGTCTGGCTATACAAAGAAGCTCGATATTTGGGTACCACACGAGCTCACTGAAAGAAACCTAATGAATAGTGTACTCATTTGCAATTCTCTATTGAAACCTAAAAAACTGAACCATTTTTTTTGAACGATAGATCACTGGTGATGAAAATTGGATCGCCTACGATAAGAACGTGCGAAAAAGGTCATGGTCAAAGGGTAGTCAAGCTTCACATAATGTAGCGAAATCCGGATTAACACGCAATGAGGTGATACTTTGTGTATGGTGGAATTGGAAGGGCATCGTTTGTTATGAGCTTTTACCGCCGGGCAAAAACATCGATTCGGATCTATACTGCCAATAACTAATGAGACTCATGCAAGACTTTGCGACAAAACTGCCGGAATTGATCAACAGAAAAGAGTGGTCTTTCATCATGATAACGCCAGACCACACACATTTTTGGTAAAGGTCGTTGTAATGACAAATTTACTATTTCGCCGTTTTAATTAAAACTACTTTTTATTAATATTTTAAACTACTTTGTAGCAGCCTTGTTCACGGGGAGACTGGTGTGTTGATATCCTAATGTAATGGTTAACCACGGACGCGTTCAGATTATGGCCAAGAATTCGTTGAACACCTCAGTCCCCCTGCGACAGTAACTTGAAACCTCGGGAAAATAAAATAAGTTAAAATACGCGATAAAATCCATAATAACTAGTTTTATTTAAATGTGTCTTGTACGCGTAAACACATTCGTTGCACATTCAATTTTCCTCTGTCTGTATAACAGTAAAAAAATTATTAATTTTCTATACCGAAATTAATACAATCTATTGAAGGTATACACATTTAGTATAATACCATACTTATACAATATAAATTTAATTAACTATTACGTTTACATACAGCATGAGCATTTCTAAACACATAATATTTAATCAAGAGTGTGTTCATTTACCCAATAAGATACTTACTTCGCCTGATTTAGAATTCATATCCGATATAATTAGGCCTCGGTTATAGGAGATAACTACGAGTAGATGGAAACTGTTGGGTTGTTCAAATCATCATTCATTATTAACCACACATAAAATTTGACTTGCCACTTTAATAAGTGTTTGTTATTCTACTTAGATTTTATAATAATTTATAATAATTAATAATAATTAACTTCTTAGATGTTATATTTTACGTTAAAGTGAGATTCTTATTATAATAAAAAATTTTTACCCTTTTCCTTTCACCGGCTACAATATTTAATAGATGTTTTAAAGAAGGATACCTTCCAAAAATTTAGAAAACCGCAAATATTATACCAATTCATAAAAAAGGAACAAAAATAGCCATTGAGAATTATAGGCCAATATCAATACTGAATGTATTAAGTAAAGTAATGGAAAGAATAGTACATAAAGAAATATACCCGTTAGTTATTCGAAATATTCCCTCCCAACAACATGTTTTTGTACGTTGTCGCTCAACTAGGACTAATCTTTCCATCTTTAGCAATGATGTTCTTAAGGGGATGCACATTGGTCTCCAAACTGATGCTATATATACGGACTTTGAAACGGCTTCTGACCGCGTTGACCATATTATCCTTCTTCAAAAGCTACAAGAGTTAGGAATACGTGGGAACCTTCTCCGATGGATGGAATCGTATCTGCGTAATCGCTCACAGGTAGTCCTAGTGGCTGGGCACCGCTCGAATATTGTTGATGTTCCATCAGGAGTCCCACAGGGTTCGATATTGGAGCCCTTGTTGTATGCGGTATACTTATACGATGTGGGCAATTATTTTCATTTTGCTAAGTTTCTTATGTACGCTGATGACATGAAAATTTACGCTTACATAAAATCTGAATCAGATGCTTATAAGATACAAAACGACTTATGTTGGATTTGCAGTTACCGCCGTGATAACCGTATTGGCGTAAATGCATCTAAATGTTTCCAAATTAGTTTTACTCGAAAAAGGAAAAAAATATATCTCAATGCTATTTGAATAACAAACCTTTAGAAAACACTGCCAAAACCAAAGACCTCAGAGTAGTTTTTGATTCAAAAATGATGATGTCCGATCAAATCTCAGCAATGGTTACAAAGGTTTATAAAAATCTATGTTTTGTATTACGGGTTTTTCAACCTTTTTCAGACGTAGGATGTATAAAGGTTTTATATTATTCTTACGTCCGTAGTGTCCTGGAATATTGCAGTGTTGTGTGGAATTCAAATTATATAACATACATACAAGAAATAGAACGAATACAGAAAAAAATTATTAAGTCCTTGAATTTTCGATCTGAATATAAAACATTAAAAAATTATAAAGAATCATAGGACAAAATTATAAAGAATCATATAAAATTTATCAAGGAAATTATCGTTGGTAAATGTGCAATCAATCTCTTATACATAGAAAAGGAATATCATTTATAGCTTCCACGCAATCTCCCACGAAATATTGTTATTTTTTATCATTTATCAAAATTTAGTTTTCTCAAAAAATTTTCCACTTTACTGCCAAGATGTATATGTTTAAAGTTTAGAATAGAATATGTTCTTTAAAAAGATGTACAAGAGGAGTACAAGAGGTTGATAGCAAATTTATCATGGGTAATTTCGTATCTACACTATTCATTTATCGTGTACGGTTTTCTTTAAAACTTAAAAAACCACGTTTCGTGACACTTTGTGGTGCGGCGGCGGGGGAGGGGGAAGGTGTGACGCTTACCCGGGAGGGGAAGGAAGAGTGGATAAAATTTACCTTCGCTATATAACGTGCATAGTATGCCGATCGATAAATTTACTATTTTTCATTACTAAGGGTTTCCGGTTCTCTTTATTCACCATAAGAGACACAGCAGCATTCAGCTTCTTTTTTACGTTGGTGTTCTGTGAGAGCGTGAACCTTCCCCGGGTGAGCCAAACCGTTCGTGTCACAATCATAAAATAGTTGCAACATTGTCCTACCTCGTATAAATACAAAATATATTACAGATATATACTCAAATATGGGACAGAAGGACAGTACACGACTTCGAATGAAAATTACGCAGAAGTAAGACAAGAACAGTCGTAATTACATACTTTTTATACGATATTAATTTGACTGTCGTGCGTCACGCAACGTTTGGGCTCGACTGCTATAGTTTATAATGAAGGAAATGTACAAGTTAACATTCTAGAGCATTAAACGTAAAATGGTAGTATACTATGTTATTTATTGAAAATGTATGTAATTTACAAAATGCCGTTATTCCATTAACCACACAATAAAATACATAAAATCTAGCTGTTTTAAATCTATGAAAGTTCATCAATAATATTTTTAATTTATTCCTATAAAAATCTCAAACTATCCATTATCATCATGATATCACAGCCCTTCACACAAGTCCACAAATGCCACAGAGCGGGGTCCTAAGCAACCTGCCGCTATCCACTTCCTACATATCTTACCAGGTTTTAACACATAACACCTACATGTTATAGCACAGTCCATGCAAAATATCGTGAAAAAGTAAGGCACGTGACCTTGAGCGTCTGTCAACCAACGCAAAACGTCTGTTCGGACATTTCTATCGGTTATGGACGTGACCGATATGTTTAGACAAACCAATCAAGAGCGTTTGTGCCGTGTCAAAGTATAAGTTACTCTCGACTGAAATTAGTTTAATCCTTCATCATTCACGCCACAATTTTCTTCGCGGAGCTTAGTCACGGTTTATTCAGTCACGTAAGATAAGTTTTGTTGTGATACATCTATTGGCTTACATTCGCAAAAAAAGCAACTCGTATGCCATGACGGCAAACGGTATGACGCTCTCTTATGCCGTCATGCCCCCTCTTCGCTACCTCTCTCGACTCTCTTGTGTGTGTGTACTATACACTTTAATGTACGTAAACTATATACTTCTTTGCTTCCCTGTATGAACTTTGTGAGTTGTTTCTGCGTATGACATTTTTTTTTTTTTTTTTTTTTTATAGGATAAGGGTGACAAACGAGCACACAGTCCACCTGCTGGTAAGTGGTTGCTGCGGCCCATAGACATCTACATCTATCCTCGTTTGCGAATCAAAATGCAGATGCGTTGCCACCCGTGAGGACTAAGATGGAATGCCTCATTTCCAGTAAAAAGGGCCTCCGGCCACCTGCACTCACCAAGCGAAACGCAGAGGTAAACCTCTACTTCACGCTGGTATTCTGTGAGGTCGTGGTACCACCCCGGTTCGAGCCGGCCCATCCGTGCGACAGCAAAAGCTGCCGCGTGGCTCTACCACTGTGGAAAATTGACACAATCACCAATTTAGTCTCTTTCTTGCAGTGCATTATAATAAAAAAATTAAAATATAATTAAGTAAATAAATTGAACGCTATATTCTCCTTGCTTACTAATATGAAAGTAAGGGTGTGACGGAATAACTTCTGAAAAAGTACTTCGTATATTAGCAGATCAAGTATCAAGCTAATCAGGTGTGGATTAGCTTAGCGTCTCACCAACAAATGCTCCACTGTTTTATTTCGTAATCTTAGATGGACACCTAGTCAATACAATAGTAACTCGCGGCGGCGTCACTTATATTTAATAATACCGGAAGTCATATTCTCTGCTCGGATAAGAATGATTTACCAGGACATAGAAGTGTAGGTAATGATACATAATATTATGAATCGCTTATATTATATCATTCGACTATAGTATACTTGACACGTTCACCGCTTGTATTTATTTAAACATTTTGTACTACTTTTTTAGATATATATTTTTTAATGTATTTTCCTCCATATTTCTTTATTGGCTTTCATTACCTATAAATTCTACAATCAGTTATAATGTTATACATCTGACGTGTGACCCGTGGGGACCAACTTTTTAAATTGATGTCAAGTGTGCCTAATAATTTTCTTTTGTTTTTTCCGTGAAAATCAATTGCTGCATCAAAAGAAATTCCTTTTTACTCTAACTGCTCCCCATGATGTCCGTTTCACTTCTTCGGAAAGATCCGGCAAGTGAAACGGACTTTTGAAGATACTCAAAAAAATTTGTAGGGACCCTTTGTGCTAGACACCTAGTAATCGTCGATCGCCAATCCTCCTACCAAGTGTGGCGATTAAGGTAAATTTTCTCTTCAAGAACATGGGCTCAGGTCCAGTAGTGGATTTTTGTCTTATTATGTATTAGGTATCGGCACGACATCCACGGAGTGAAACGGGATTTTTTTACGCCACCCACACATAGCATCTTAAAATAAAAAAAAATGTTGTGGATAATAAGAAAACTCAAAAAGTAAAGTAAAGAAACTAAACCTCAAACAAAATTGAAGTCAATTAAGTCGTTGCGCATACTAAAGTAGGAAATCAGTTAAGTGACTGGAGCTAATGAAGAGTCATTGTTATTCCTATTGGTTTCTTTTTAAATAATTCCACGCATTTAGGTAAGTGGACAGGGGCCGACAGAAAAATTGTATAATTGAGTAAATATATTACGACTGAATTTGTTTAATATTGATTTCTTATATTTCGCGAACACTACACATTTTTAAATAAAACTAATTTTACGGATTTTATCGCGTATATTAACTTATTTTTATATTTAGTTTGTGAACATGTTCATGATCGTCCCCGCTATTACACTAGATTTGATAGACCACAAATCCTCGCAAAAGAACACCGGATTCCTCCCAAGGATGATTCGCAAGGCTATTGAAATTAAAAAACATCCTAATTTCAATAGAGAAGATGGATGGGTGCTGCCATCTGCTTGGGATCCCAAAAATTAATAAAATCAAATCCAAACCGAAGTATACCACTGCTAGACTTCAAGATACTGTAAGCTCATTCTGCCTAAATCGAACCAAAAATTAATATTAAAAAACTGAAGGTAGCCGGGCTAACTATGACAGCAAGACGTCAAACAGCTAAGTCCTCCGTGACCACGGGTGCTGGAAAGCACCCGAAAAGTCGGGAATATAAAAATAAATTAATATACGCGATAAAATCCGTAAAATTAGTTTTATTTAAAAAAAAATTGTTTAATATTACTTCTTTTTCTAAGGAAATATTTCAATAGCGTGAGCGTAAGAAGCTACATTTTTTTTAAATATTATACCGTTATTGATTGTATTGTACTTGCTCTTCCTTGCGGACCTCTGTGAAGTACAGTCGTATTTATAACAATCTGTTTTTTTCCTCTTTAAATTTATTTTTTATACAGTTATTGTGCATTAAAACCGTGACTCAAAAATATGAGTGCATAAAAACGAAGTAGCTTTTTTCAACCATCTGCTCCTAGTTCATCTCTGCAGTCTAACATCTATAGCTCTAGTAAAATTAATTTAACCACGCATCGTCGCCTGCGCACAGAGCACTAAAGCGCTGCGAACCTAGACAAATCAACGGCGTACGCACAAAGCACATCACGCATTGCGTAAATGTGGGAGGTACGTAATTTCGCTCCTGATATAATTCAAATTGTAACCTGTTCTACTGATTAGTGCAGCTGTGTTAGTACTGGTTTATGCTTGTTACTCCTGTAAGCCTACAGTAAGCTACCCACATTCTTGATTATAATTAGCTATACTGCTTGTATATGTCCAGATTACCGGTAATACCATAATGCCTTTGATACACACCCAATCAAAAAAAGTCTCAGAAACAAATTCAGAAAACATAAATGGAAGTGTGTCTGAATCTTCAAAAACGGTTAACAATAGCAATATTAACATGGTACGTTTAAAGAACAAACATGAAAATGAATTTCATACTTTTATGGAAGAGGTGCGTACTATGTTTTCTAGTTTTGCATAAGAACAAATAAACAAATTACAAACATTGGAGTATTCGCTATCAGAAATAAAATCACAAATTAATACTTTACAACTCTCAATGGAAACACTGGTTCATAAGTATGATGAAATTCAAAAGGAATTAGAAGGGCTGAGAAACGAACGAAAAGAATATAAAACAGCTTGAAAATAAAATCGAAAAATTAGAAATAGCTTCATGCTCAACTAAGATAGAAATTAGAAATACACCAAAAATTCATAACGAGAACAAGCAAGAACTTTCAAATAGAGTACAAAAAATTGGAAACAATAAATTTACATATAGAAAGCGGAGATATTAAAGACATTTATCGAAACACAACAAAATGTAATATATCAAAACCAATAGTGGTTAAATTCACCTCAGTTTTGACCAAAAAAAAGCATTATACAAAAACTTAATCTCAAAGAAAAAAATTAAAAATTAAATTATACTGTATTGGGTTTTGACAGCACACATAAACAACATACTCGTATTTAAATATCGAAAGCTCTTACACCGAAAGAAAGACATTTATTTTATCAGGCAAGAGATTTTGCAAAAAGTCACGGTTTCTCATGCTGCTGGACATTCTGTGGAAAAAACATCTTAGAAAAAAAAAGAAAGTTGGCCACAAATTCGTATTTAAGAAGTAGGGGATCTGTTGAAACTTAAGGAGAAAACCGCCTTGTGACTGTCTATATTATTTTGTTTCAACACTCACACTAAGTACTGTAAACATTTTATTTTTAAAAACAAAACAATATTCATCATTTTAATCATAACAGCCCTTGACAAGTTCACTGCTGAACATAGGCCTCCCTCAAGGAATGCCACATAGCACGGTCCTGAGCCACCTGCATCCATCGAATTCCTGCATGTCTTACCAGGTCGTCGCTTCATTTAGTAGGGGGTCGCTCTACACTTCACCTACCGGTACCAAGCTGCCACTTGAGAACCTTTTTTCCTCATCGATTGTAGGTTCTTTGAGCTGTATTGCCAGACCATTGCCACTTCAGCTTACTAATCCGCTTAGCTATGTTCGTCACTCTGGTTCTACTGCGGATGTCCTCATTTCTAAGTTTATCAGGCAGAGAAACCCCGAGCATAGCCCTCTCCATAGCTCACTGAGCAACCTGGAGATTCCTCATACGGCCAGCAGTGAAGGACCACGTTTCAGTTCCATAAGTCATCACTGGCAACACGCACTGGTTGTACAGTCTGGCTTTCAAGTTTTGAGGTACACTTGACGAGAAGATGTGACGTAATTTCTCGAACGCTGCCCAGCCGAGTTGAATCCGTCGATTGACCTCTCGGTCTAAGTTGGACTTACCTAGTCGGACTATTTGTCCCAGGTTAACATACTCGTCAACAACTTTGAGCTTAGTGCTCCCAACAACTGATGTAATGGGTAGTTAGAATAGGTTAGTAGAACAAAAACAATATCATAACACAATTATATTTTTATTACACCTAATATACTTATAAAACATATTCATACCTCGCACACAACACTTTACATAATATATTCTTTACATACTACTTTATTACAAATTTTAGATAGATTAACTTAAAAATACAATTCCTATAAATAACTTGCTTAATTAGCAAATACATTGTATGCTTTAAATATAAAACTTAGTTTTTATGGTAAGTTATGAGTCCTTATGTACTTTATTTTAGATTATAAATCTCATAGAGACATTCATGTTACATCTCAATTTACGTTCAAATACTTTTACTTTTTAATACTTTTTAGTGAAATAGATAATATATTCGTAACTGAAACAATGGTTTGCAAAGTCAAAGATTGTAAGAGTTTATTATATTAGGCCTCATAAAATATGACTGTACTCACTCAAAATATTCGTAGTATACAAAGAATTATGATAGTTTTTGGTAACTCTAAAAATACTTAATACTTCTTGTGGCATTATTACACTGACATATTGTTGGTTATCCTGTAATCTGGTAATAAAACTTACTTGCACGTTTATAACCATTTTGTAACAAAAACTTTACAAACCAAAATGATGGAATAATAATTTGATATACTGAATATAATCATTACATCACTATTGAAGAACCACAATATCGATATTGTTACTGTCTTATTATAAAGATATGATGTGATTTTGAATTTCAGTCAGAAACATTGAAGTTTTCACTTGATGGGATGCTTGAAAAGGTATGTACTTGTAAAATGTACCCATAATCAGAGACGTAAATATTTATATTTGTTCTGAATCTAGTGAATCTAAATAGTTAGAATATTTAAATTAATGCTCCTATTATGACTTATTACATGCATATAATAACTAGACAGAATAGATGCTTAGATCACGTTATACGAGTATTGAATACTTAACTGTAATCCCGAACTTTAGTTTTACAATCTTCAGTCATGGATCACCTGGTCGTACTACTATGCCTAAAAGTGAATTAATAAAAAAATTCGGCCCTCGTAACTTTTAATAAAATAAATAGTGAGGCTGTGAAATCTAATTTGAAGCAAATTAATTGGAATACGACGAAAACGCTTCATGTGATCCAAATAGGTCCATGGAATTTTTCATATCATCAATTCAAAGAGCTATAGAGTCAAATACTTTAACGACTTAATTATCAAAACGAATCTGAATCATCAAAACCTGGATAACTCCGGGACTTATTCGTAGTATGAGACCTAGAGATAGTTTGCATAGAAAATCAAGACAGTCACCAAATGCTGAAATAATCAATAATTAATTTATTTAAAAACGTTAAGAGCATATTAAAAATAATATATTATTAAACGCTGAAAAGAACAAAAAAGAACTATGGAACGCAATAAAAGTAATAGCATGTACATTTAAACCTAAAAATAAAGCAACTGAATTGATAGATCCTGCACACGAGCAAATATTACTCAATAATATTAACGAGTATTTTGTAACAATCGGGAAAAGTATAGCAGAGAAAGCACTTAAGTGCAATAACCTCTCACACAGTGAGTATAACAAAGGATATATTACAAATTCCATAAAATCCCTAGTATTGTTAAATTGTAATGAAGTTAACTTCATTACAATTTAGCGTTACATTTACAATTTAGCGTTACATTATAGCGTTAAAAGATGTTAGTTCTATGAGCTGGGACTGTATACCGAATAAAGTCCTTAAAAACTTCAAACACATCCTCGTCCCTCCTTTGACACATACATTTAACAACTGTTTATTTCAAGGTATATATCCTGCATTTCTAAAAGAAATCTATGGTAAATCCAATGTACAAAGCAGTAGTAAATGAGACTGTGTCAACAACTACAGGCCTATATCGACACGACACACACAAATACATAGACGGAAATAACTTTATTTCTAAAATCCAGTTCGGGTTTGGACCAGATAAATCAACTCGTGATGTAGTCCATAAGGTTACTGATTATATTGTAAGTAACATGGACAAAAACAAGAAAACTATAGGTATATGCTTGGATCTTGCAAAAGCTATCGACACAGTGTCCATTCCTTTCTTACTCCATAAACTTGAATCTCTTGGAATACGTGGTTTTAAATTAAATTTATTCAAGGAATATATTTCTAATAGATATCAATATGTCAAAATTAACGATCATGTAAGTGGAGATCTATCGATTACACATGATGTGCTACAAGGCAGTATAGTTTTATACACGGTAGAGTCATGCTGCAACTATATTATTGGCATAGTTGTAGCACCCATTCGTGGTACAACTATGCGGCGCGACAGGGGGTGGACCACGCTCGCACTGAATACCAACGTAAAATAGCAGCTCAACACCGCTGTGTTTCGTATGGTGTGTGTAGCGAACCGGAGACCCTTTTGACTGGAAAAGAGGCATTTCAGCTTAGTCCTCATGGGTGACAAGGCATCTTTATTATAATTCTTTGTTGAGGATAGATGTAGATGTCTATGTGTCAGAGCAACCACTTAATAACATCAGGTATACTGTGTGTTCGTTTGTCAACCTATTCTATACAAAAAAAGTATATGACAGCTGTCAGCTTAAAACCCCAAATTGTAAAATAATTTGCTACGCAGATGACACTGTCTTGTTATTTTCTGAAGATTCATGGGAGAATGTTTGCATAAGAGCACAATTTGGTTTAAATTTAGTTACTTATTGGCTAAAACAATATTCTTTTACTCTTATAGTTGATAAGATACATTTTATCTCTTTTGGTATGCGAAATTCTACACAAACATCGAAGTATCTTTCCCTAATTTCTCAAAATTATTGTTATAATAACTTCTGTTCATGTCCTTCTATTATAAAAACCTCTTCCATATAATAACTTATGGTCTATGCGAAACTAAGAAAACTTAGTTGTGTTTTCAAAAATCGTCGATATGTGGCAAATTGCTGAAACAAGTATTAGTCTGAGAGCTGGTGACAAATTTTTGGAAGGTCTTTTGGGCAAGTTGAAATTGTGAAAAAAAATAATTTTGTCAATTGGCGAATCCAGTCCCGCGAGTCTGCCAAAGCGTTTGCGAGCCTATAAAATTTGCAAAAAAAATCACAAAAATGTTTTTGTGAATTTTTAGCGCAGTAACGAAATAACCGCAAACGCTCTGCCAGACTCGCGGGACTGGATACGCCAATTGACGATATTATATTTTTTCACAATTTCAACTCGCCCAAAGGTTCTTCCCAAAATTCGTCGCCGTCTCTCAGACTATATACTTAGCTCTTGCTCAATAAATTCTCAATTACTGTATTACTGTGTGGGGAAGTACATCTAAATCGATCTTAAAACCCCTTGAAATAGCACAAAGACCAATCCTTAACGTATAGAAATTTTAACCTTTACTTTCCCCTACGGAATAGAATAGAATTGAATATTTATTTCTATTCAATATTGATTATAAATAATTCTTATTGAAAGTCATTTCTTTTTACTATTTCATTTCAGTTATACCAATAATTTGGACTGTGAGTAGTGAATATGTTCGTTACATATTTATTCTGAATTCTGAAAAAGTGTTGAAACAACATTCGTATTTATCTTTTGACAAACATTTCTTGTTATTTAAACACCAGATGGAAGTTAGCGTAGAACATTCTTTTTTTTAACTAAACTGTGTGGCAATTAATTGCTCCGTAAATGCTCCAGCAGAATCTGAAATTGCTCCACCTCTATTGTCATTAGTTATTTTATAATTAATTTTTAAAAAAATTAAGTATCAAAAATTTAATTTTGCTATAAAGTATAAAATATCTACTTTTTTAAATTAAACTGTAAGCCAATTAATTGCTCCTTAAATACTCCAGCAGAATCCGAAATTGCTCCACCTCTATTGTAATTAGTTAATTTATAATTAATTGAAAATAATTTAAGTATCGACAATTCAATTTTGCTATAAAACATAAAATATCTACGTTTTAAAATTAAACTGTTTGCCAATTATTTGCTCCTTAAATATTCCAGCAGAATTCGAATTTGCTCCACCTCTATTGCTATTAGTTAATTTATAAATAATTTTAAAAAAATTTAAGTATCGAAAATTTAATTTTGCTATAAAACAGAAAATATATAGTTTTTAAAAATAAACTGTATGCCAATTATTTGCTCTTTAAATGCTCCAGCTGAATCCGAAATTGCTATATCTCTATTGCTATTAGTTAATTTATAATTAATTTTTAAAAAAATAACCAGAAGGAAGTTAGCGTAGAACATTATTTTTTTAAATTAAATTGTATACCAATTAATTGCTCCTTAAATGCTCCAGCAGAATCCGAAATTGCTCCACCTCTATTGTTATTAATTAATTTATAATTAATTTTTAAAAAAATAACCAGAAGGAAGTTAGCGTAGAACATTATTTTTTTTAATTAAATTGTATACCAATTAATTGCTCCTTAAATGCTCCAGCAGAATCCGAAATTGCTCCACCTCTATTGTTATTAGTTATTTTATAATTAATTAAAAAAAAATCAAATATCAAAAATTTAATTTTGCTATAAAGTATAAAATGTCTACTTTTTTAAATTAAACTGTATGCCAATTAATTGCTCCTTAAATGTTCCAGCAGAATCCGAAATTGCTCCACCTCTATGGTTATTAGTTAATTTATAATTAATTTAAAAAAAATTTAAGTATCGACAATTCAATTTTGCTATAAAACATAAAATATCTACGTTTTAAAATTAAACTGTATGCCAATTATTTGCTCCTTAAATGCTCCAGCAGAATCCGAATTTGCTCCACCTCTATTGCTATTAGTTAATTTATAAATAATTTTGAGAAAGAGTGATCCCATTTGAGTAATAGCGCCATCATCAATAGAATGTAGTAACATTCTATAGTAAAAGTCATTTTATCGAATAAAAATTGATTGACTCTCAAAAGTGGTACATATAATAGATGCTAAAAGGCATAAACCCAAAAAATAATATTGATGGGTGAGTTTTGAAATTATGGATTCTTAGGAATGGATTAGACAACCACCTTAATATTTTTTTGTGTTAGTGCCATCTAGCGTCTTTTCTACGTACCACCATGAGAGTTAACCGATTTTGATTTGATGAAATGACGACTTATAGAAAAAAAGAAATAGATGGTGCTATTAAAAAAATACGTATATAATAAATAGTAATTACCTAATTAACAAACAAAACAGATATGTCTCTTCTTAAGATCGAAGAAGATGATGCACTGTGACACATGTGTATATAATTTTATGTAAATAAGTGAATGATACACACCATCTATGTTATTCAAAAGTCATTGATGAATAATTGAAATGTTTCCCTGTAATACAAAAGTTTCACTTCTGTCGTGTGTCTTCACGATACACACTGTTTTTTGTAACGCTTTTGTATTATATTTATATAAGTAACTAGCTGTGCCCCGCGGTTTCATCCGCGTCATCACATGTTGGAGGTGCGCGACATGACCTTGTTCAAGCATTTTATAATTGCAATTAAATATTTTATTTGATAGCAATGGATGGAAAATTTGGCATAATTAATGGAGCACTTTTATCTGTCGGCATATTATGTATGATGTAGAGCTAAGTTAAGTTTTATCCACTTTCCCTCCCCCTCCCGGTTGAGCAGTTCTCGCAGTTCTCACCGGGCGGCTAAGGTTTATGTGCCGTTCGCGCGCCCAGCCAAGTATTGAATTAATTTAATTTTACATTATCTCTTAAACTATGAGTCCAAATAGCATGGTATAATGAACAAGGCTTATCTTCATAAAATTGTCTTGATGATGAAGTAACTTTCGTTCGTAAGGATAAATAGGCCATGCCTAATAATAACGCTCATAAATCACTTTATTAATTTTCAATATTTTTTGTCATAAAACACCTAATTATGGCTTATGTATAAGAAATAGACATATGGTATCCCGGACTTTTTTTTAGACGGGGTAAAGATCTATATTTTTCTAGAACATTTTATTTACGTATCCCTAACGATAACACCAGCGTACGCGGATAAATCATTTCGAGAGTGCGTTTTCTTCTGACTTGCTTAACAAATATCCATATTTTAGGCTAGCTGAGTGATATAGCTTAATGTTAGATAGCCTATACTATTTCACATGAATCTGGCTATAATATACAAAAATAATTTTTCAAATCGGACTGGTAGTTCCAGAGATTAGCGCGTTTAAACAACCAAAAAAAAACAAAAAAACTCTTCCGCTTTATTATATTAAGTATAGATACATATAAATAACTTACATAATATATATAAGTATAAATATAATTTATACTTTTTTTTTAAATTTAACACTGAGAAAATTAATAAAAATATATAAATATAAAGCTAAGATGGAAATTCGAATAAACGAATAGGCAACATGACAGCTAAGTAAGTGTACGAGACTATTTCTTAAGGGGCTACTCCATGCGAACGACCTTGAGCATTTTGCCGGCAGCGCGCCGCTCGTTTCAATATATTGCCCTATTGTAGGTAAGAACGTAGTATTATTTTTTCAACGTCATTAAACTAATTTATGGAAATACACACAGCGTACAACGATAAATGTATTTTAATTTTTTTATTCGGTATATTTGTTGCATTATATTAGTATTATGTATTTTCATATATTATCTAATTATGAAATTTTATAATTAATTATATATTAAAAATGAAGCATTGAAAATTGTGATTTTAAAAGATTTGGTGCAAGAAAGAATAAATAAATAAATAGGATGTTTCGTAGATGTGTTTTTGATTATTATTAATTTTTACGTGTCACGTATTGAAAAGTAACATACCTACCTACAAATTTTTGAACTGAGCACCTTGTAACTTAGCCTGCTTATTACTTATGCTGGCAGACATTATCCTCGCCCCAATGATTGATGAGGATGAAAATCAATTTTATTTCTACATACGTAATTATATTTATTTATTCATAAGGGTAACTTTAATAAAGGTAATACAAAAATCAACAAGAAGTATAAGGGTTCAGTCTTTCAATTTCAATTGTAAAAAAACGTTACCCCCACACTAGGATTTTCTCCTGTGTCGTGGAGGCAGTTTACAAACATAAATTTCACAAGGATAAACATCCAGTCCCGGAACAATTATTTGTATGGCCTACATTATTTACATAAAATTATATACAGATGTGTCACAGTGCATCATCTTCTTCGATCTTAAGAAGAGACATATCTGTTTTGTTTGTTAATTAGGTAATTACTATTTATTATATACGTATTTTTTTAATAGCACCATCTATTTCTTTTTTTCTATAAGTCGTCATTTCATCAAATCAAAATTGGTTAACTCTCATGGTGGTACGTAGAAAAGACGTTAGATGGCACTAACACAAAAAAAATATTAAGATGGTTGTCTAATCCATTCCTAAGAATCCATAATTTCAAAACTCACCCATCAATATTATTTTTTGGGTTTATGCCTTTTAGCATCTATTATATGTACCACTTTTGAGAGTCAATCAATTTTTATTCGATAAAATGACTTTTACTATAGAATGTTACTACATTCTATTGATGATGGCGCTATTACTCAAATGGGATCACTCTTTCTCAAAATTATTTATAAATTAACTAATAGCAATAGAGGTGGAGCAAATTCGGATTCTGCTGGAGCATTTAAGGAGCAAATAATTGGCATACAGTTTAATTTTAAAACTGTAGATATTTTATGTTTTATAGCAAAATTGAATTGTCGATACTTAAATTTTTTTTTAAACTAATTATAAATTAACTAATGACAATAGAGGTGGAGCAATTTCGGATTCTGCTGGAGCATTTAAGGAGCAATTAATTGGCATACAGTTTAATTTAAAAAAGTAGATATTTTATACTTTATAGCAAAATTAAATTTTTTAAACTTAATTTTTTTAAAAATTAATTATAAAATAACTAATAACAATAGAGGTAGAGCAATTTCGGATTCTGCTGGAGCATTTAAGGAGCAATTAATTGGTATACAATTTAATTTAAAAAAATAATGTTCTACGCTAACTTCCTTCTGGTTATTTTTTTAAAAATTAATTATAAATTAACTAATAACAATAGAGGTGGAGCAATTTTGGATTCTGCTGGAGCATTTAAGGAGCAATTAATTGGTATACAATTTAATTAAAAAAAATAATGTTCTACGCTAACTTCCTTCTGGTTATTTTTTTAAAAATTAATTATAAATTAACTAATAGCAATAGAGGTATAGCAATTTCGGATTCAGCTGGAGCATTTAAAGAGCAAATAACTGGCATACAGTTTATTTTTAAAAACTATAAATTTTCTGTTTTATAGCAAAATTAAATTTTCGATACTTAAATTTTTTAAAAATTATTTATAAATTAACTAATAGCAATAGAGGTGGAGCAAATTCGAATTCTGCTGGAATATTTAAGGAGCAAATAGTTGGCATACAGTTTAATTTTAAAACGTAGATATTTTATGTTTTATAGCAAAATTGAATTGTCGATACTTAAATTTTTTTTAAATTAATTATAAATTAACTAATAACCATAGAGGTGGAGCAATTTCTGATTCTGCTGGAGCATTTAAGGAGCAATTAATTGGCATACAGTTTAATTTAAAAAAGTAGATATTTTATACTTTATAGCAAAATTAAATTTTTGATACTTAATTTTTTTAAAAATTAATTATAAAATAACTAATAACAATAGAGGTGGAGCAATTTCGGATTCTGCTGGATACATTTATGGAGCAATTAATTGCCACACAGTTTAGTTAAAAAAAAGAATGTTCTACGCTAACTTCCATCTGGTTATTTAAACGACGTAAAGATCAATTTTACAAAAATAGACCTATTTCTAGTCATTCTTACGTTAGTAAATATTTTTATCACCTTGCACCATTTCTTTATAACACAATCAATAAAAAAAAACTGAAAAATACTCTTTAAAAAAATGTAACATTAAATTATTTGAACTTCTACTTTAGTTAAACGATGAAGAAACTAAAGGATTACTTACTCCAAGTTAATATTACTTACACACCCTCGGACACACACTCATGCAAACAACATATTATACACAAAGAGATACATTTTAATACACACTTTAAAAATTTTATTTTTATCAAAAACATATTTTGCTAAGTTTTTGTTTCACATTTTAATTGTTGTATTCCTGCTATTTAAGTTATATTTATGTTAGTCTGTTAATGTGTAATAAGGCACAATGATCTGAAATACAGATATATATTTATCTAGTTCAGATACAGATGTTGCATTATTCATTGTAAAATTCAAGTATAGATCATAGAATAGTTATTTATACCTAAATGTGATTGTTATGCAAGTGGTGAAAATAAAGTATGAATATTAATATTATTATTATATATTAGTAGGTGGTTCATAAGTGTAATGGTAATCTACAATACTTTTTATACGGTAATTATTTGCCACGCCGAATAATAAAAAATGCCCATTAGATATATGCATCGGATACATGCGATATAATGTCAAACAGAATATACAACCACGAAGCACAAAATCAAAACAAATATTTTGTTGCGATGCTAGGCACAGCAATAAAATAAAATGTTTTAATTTTATCGACGATATTTTTAAAGTACTCGGGCAACCGTGCTTCGTTCACCGTTAGAAAAAAATCTGAAGGGTTCCACTTTTTAGAAAAACTTTCTCTAATTACAAAATTGTATCCAATTCGTTAGAGCCGTCTCCGAGAAACTTAAAGAATAGGCATATTAAATATTAATATTAGTTTTGTTTATAAAAAAGTACTTATAATTATATTCGATTGTATATCATAAAAATCAGACTTTCTGTAAGAAACTGTACTGTACCGTAATCGAACTCCACACAAAAAACATTTTCTTAGTCAATAATAATTTATTTATGCCCAACTATAGGCAATTTTGCAGGATTTGAACTCATGGACTAAGGCGAAGTAACCCTACGCTTATATAATAGGCTATTGAGAACGTATTTATAACAAAGTTACCAATCATATCTAGAGTGTACAGTGGTAGAGCCACGCGGCAGCTTTTGCTGTCGCACGGATGGGCCGCCTCGAACCGGGGTGGTACCACGACCTCACAGAAAACCAGCTTGAAGTAGAGGTTTACCTCTGCGTTTCGCTTGGTGAGTGCAGGTGGCCGGAGGCCCTTTTTACTGGAAATGAGGCATTCCATCCTAGTCCTCACGGGTGACAACGCATCTACATTTTGATTTGTAATAGAGGATAGATGTAAATGTCTATGGGCCGCAGCAACCACTTACCATCAGGTGGACTGTGTGTTCGTTTGTCACCCCTATCCTATAAAAAAAAATGTACAAGACAGGCTTGCGGCTATGTGCGAGATCAATTTTGAGAAATGAGACCTAGCTTCGCCCTCGTAAACACTTATATTGTAAATTTCATCAGCATTGCTAGAGCCAATTTCGAGAAGGCTGTTACAGACAAATATATAATTACAATATCGTATATTAGTATAAGATTATAAATAATCAATTTTTCAAACGACCTAAGTATTGGAACATTTTCAGACCCGTTAATTGAATCTAATCATTAAATGTAATTTGTTACGTGGTAGAACCACGCTGCAACTATATTATAGTAGTAGCACTAATAGATCGGCTTAACTGGGGTAGGATCGCACTCCCACAGAAAACCAGCATAAAGCAGCATCAAATCAGCATCCTGGTTTTTAACGAAGAAATTAATCCCAGTCCTCAGGGGTGACAACGCATCTGCATTTTGATTGTAGGTGTGTATTGGCCACATAATCCACTTACCATCAGGTGGACTGTGTGCTAGTTTGTTAGCCTAATTATATAAAAAAAAATTAAATATTCTTATTACCTAGCCATAACGTAGACCAGTTCTATCACATGCAAACGATTATTAACGCAGCAAACAAGATACTGTCGATACTTTGCTGAGTCAGATATACTTAAAAAAACCAACGATAAGCGTCCAAAGAATTGGGGCCGTTCTTCGTGTGTGAAATATCCAAACATTTTTATTAATTATGTGTATTGACCGATGATTTACAATCGAAACCTGCCTTCACTAGCTGGCCGTATGATGCGTGCGTGTGATTAGAAGAATGCTTGTAATTTCGCCGCGATGATATCCGCAAAAAAAAAAACAAGAGTAGCGGACTGTACATAGCGGATCAGTAAGTTGAACTGGCAATGGTCTAGCCATATAGCTCGAATAACAAACAACCGATGGTAACGGAAGGTTTACGAGTTGCAGTCTCGTACTGTCAAGACCAACTAGATGAAGTGATGACTTGAAGAAACACGCAGGTAGTCGATGGATGTAGATGGCCCAGGACCGTACTTTGTAGTAATCTATGGAGGAAGCCTACGTCAGTTCTAGAATTTTGATAGGCTGAAACGGTAACGGTTTACCTCAAAATATGTTGTCAAAATAGTATTTGTTTAAAGAAATTAAAATCTGAAAAATACAAAACAAACGAAAGATTCTAGACATTTGTGAAGCGAGCGAGGGTTTTAATGACTGTAAACGTTTGCTGAAATAGATCGCTCTATGATTGCTTAAGTATGTTTTGTTGTTTCACTTCATATTTTGAAGAATTTTATAAAAATCTCAAGATATTTTACTGTAGGTACCGTAGGTGTAGATTTTATCTCTTTACGTACATAATATTAAGAAATAAAAAAGTTTTAACGGTATAAAACCTTAATTATAATAAATTTAAATGCTAAACATTGTATAAGATCTTTAGCCACAGATATTTTACGCAAAACATTTAAATATCACTGTTCAAAGGGAATAGATAAAAGCTTCTAAAACTAAAGTGCTTTTAAAACACGTATTTCGGTATTACACTTTTCAAACTTGGTTGAAGTAATATTTTCAGAGTCACTTTTGACTCAAAAATAGAGATTATACATTATAGTAGCTTATATACGTCCCACTGATAAGCACAGACCTCCTCTCAATTCTGTAAGGGTTATCTTGCTTAGTCCGTTGCGTTGCTATCGACCGTTTTGGCTGATTTTACATGGCTTCCAAATATGTTTATCTTTCAGAAAGCCAGACAGAGAGACTTCAGACAAATTGCTTACGATGATTTTATTCATCGGCAGTGGTAAAGCAACCCTAAAGTTGCAATTAAAAATTTCATCAGACTCCGTGGGTATTAAACACGTGTTGCTTGCGTACTGTTTACGATGAGTGCTTAAACCTTTGAGCACCATGGCGATGAACGAAGCCTTTTTTACCATTTTCTACATGATATTTTTACATATTCTGCTAAGCCGGCGCTTATCTACGATCCCACGTGATGATAAGTGGTGATGTAGCCAAAGATGGTTAAGTGCACCCACTTAACAAAAGCCTATTCACTCTTTCCTTGAAGATACCTACACTGTAATCGGATGGAAAGACAGATGCTGGAAACTTATTCCACTCCTTTGCTGTACGCATGATTAACGACGTAATGAACCGTTTGGTTCGAATGCGTGGTAAGTCAACAACAAAAGGGTGGAGACTGGCCGAAAGTCTGGTTGTCCGATGGTGGAAGGGAGAGGGAGGAATTAAATTGTGCAATAACGTGCTAAGATCCACGTAATAAAATAAAATCTTACCTAGTTTGAAGTGCACCGATTAGCAGTCAGCCACCGCAGAGTCCACTTCACCTGTGAAAGTCTCGTGTAGAGGCAAAACACGTTTCGAATTATCTACGGTGGTATGTTTTTCTTAGTGTAGTGTTGCTGAGAATAGTGGCGACGGGGATAGTGCACGCAATTGAGGGAGAGCTGAAGGTGCTCTTCAAATAAGCAAATTAATTTTTAAGATCTTACGCCTGGTTCTATTAATTTTATTAACCTTTTTAGGTGAGCCCCTTATCTGAGCTGAACGCATCGAATAAGTCAAAATCAAGGAGGTCTCACTCACATATTCGCAGCGAAAGAATCAACCGCAACGGAAGAATCGACCGCGCTGAAACAATCGTTTCCAATTCCTTTACAACTTTTAACAGTGGTAGATCCACGTGGCGGCTTTTGCTGTCGCACAGATGGGCCGGCTCGAACCGGGGTGGTACTACGACCTCACAGAATACCAGCGTGAAGTAGAGGTTTACCTCTGCGTTTCGCTTGGTCAGTGCAGGTGGCCGGAGGCCCTTTTTACTGGAAATGAGGCATTCCATCTTAGTCCTCACGGGTGACAACGCATCTGCATTTTGATTTATAATAGAGGATAGATGTATATGTCTATTGGCCGCAGCAACCACTTACCATCAGGTGGACTGTGTGCTCGTTTGTCACCCTTATCGTATAAAAAAAAACCTGTCGCACTGTAATTACATGTGAATTTTGATGAACATTGACGATTATTGTCAGTGCTTTATTAATAGAAAACAAAGAAAATACTAACTAAATTAAGTTAGAATCACTCATTTAAAACGAAGAATTAGTATTCACCCATTGCTTTGTCGCACGCAACTGTCAGAATGCGAGCGCATTGGTTATTTCAATTCAACCGAATCTGATGACATCATCCCAATTAATTTAGGATTTCTGGGGTTCTTACAGATTCAGACGATTCGACACGGACAGGTGTGCGAAGTCTCATATGACTTCATATAAAAATGCGTTTTATTAGGCGCGTATCGCGTATATCAAGTTATATATATCGTAGTTTGTCACCCTTATTCTATAAAAAGATATCCATTATGTAATACTATAAGATTTTATATCACAAGTGTTTTGTTATTAATAATAACTGAAGTGACTTTGTTATTTGCTGTTCTATCGAAAGAGTATAGTTTTAAAGTGGTTTTGTATAATCTTAAATCAGACCAGATGATGAATAATAACGCCTTATGCTCTTCTCTGCCTAGTTTATCTGAGTTGGTACCACACTCTTACCTATTTAATTCGAGGAAGCTCAAGGTTGCTCGACGAGCTATGAAGAGCGCTATGCTCGGATCTTCTCTGTGTGATAGATTTCTAATGAGGATATTCGCAGTAGAATTAGACCTACCGGTATAGCCTAATAAATTGGCAAGCTGAAGTAGCAATGGGCCATCTATATCGCTCGAAGAAGTGACAACCCATGAGAGAGAAATTTTCTCCAGTGGCAGCCTTGTATCTGCAACCAAAGAGGGGTGTAGGGTAGCCTCTACTGGATGGACTGACGACCTGGTAAGATATACAGTAAGTTGATGGATGTAGGTGGCACGAACCGTGCATTGCGGTAATTCTTAGTGGAGGCCAACTTTTAGCAGTGAACATGATGTAATGGACTGTAACCATCATGATGTGCTATAGTAACCACTTACCATCAGACGTTCGTATACGTGGTAGAGCTATGCTGCATCTATATTATGGTTGTAGCACGAATGGATCGGCTCGACCGGGGAAGGACCACGCTCTCACAGAATACCAGCGTAAAATAGCAGCTTAACGCTGCTGTGTTTCGTATGGTGAGTGTAGAGAACCGGAAACCCTTTTTACTGGAAGCGAGGCATTCCATCTTAGTCCTCACGGGTGACAACTCATCTGCATTTTGACTCTTAATCGAAGATAGAAGTAGATGTCTATGGGCCACAGCGACCACTTACCATCAGGTGGACTGTGTGCTCGTTTGCCACTCTTATCCTATAAAAAAATAACGTTCATACGTGGTAGATCAATGCTGGAGCTATATTAGTAGATAGTTGTAGCACGAATAGGTCGGGAAAGGTCGACCACGGAAGGACCACGCTCTCACAGAATACCAGCCTAAAATAGCTTAAGGCTGCTTGTTTCGAATTGTGAGTGTAGAGAACCGGAGACCGTTTTTACTGGAAAGGAGGCATTCCAACTTAGTCCTCACGGGTAATAACGCATTTGCATTTTGATTCGTAATCGAGGATAGATGTTGATGCCTATGGGCCACAGCAACCACTTACGATCACGTGGACTTAATTAAGGATCTTAATTAAGAATTTCACGCCATAAATTCATTAAACGGCCTATAATTAAACCTTCAGAAAGATCAATATATGGTTAATATTATATATCGTATAGATATAAATTCTACAGAAAATCAAAGAGGAGGGGGGATGTTATATTTGATGATCATATAAGACAAGTGCTGGTAGGTTTTCACGGCACGGTTCTTTGAACGATGTCCTCCGAAGGGCTCTTGTCTCTATAAATGTTCACTCGATTTTAGAGCCTTGTGGAATATTTAGATACGATGGCAGGAGACCCATATCATACCGATACTCGGAACTGCATCAGAGGCAGCTGAACTGAGTAAGTGGAGCAAATATGAGTATCTGAGAGATGACTACACATTTATGCCATTTGTTGTAGAGACTATCGTTACGTGGAGTCCACGCGCGGTGAAGTTCTTAAAGGAACTCCATCCGCGACTGGTAGTTGCTGCTGGTGATAACAGGGCTGGTTCCTTTCTCGGCTAAGAAAAGTCATTCAGCGGGGAAACGCAGCCAACTTTCTTGGCACGATACTAAGGGGAGTAGGAATGTGTGATAATTAAGTTAGTAATTTTTTTATTTATAGTTTTTAATATTGTATATAATAAAATATTTTATATTGTGTTATGTAAATAAATGTAATAATGAAAAAACTTTATATTATTTTCATATCGAGTAGCAGACTCGTACTGATACTCCCCCACTAGATGGAGTGACGTAAGACAGTAGTATGGTAAGAGTTGAGCTAAGACATGCAGGCAGGTAATGGATGCTTTTAGCAGTGAACTTGTGAAGGGCTATAATGATGATGATGATAATGATTTTCATATCATGTGGGCGTTGACTCAAAGTTTTGTTTTACTAAAAAAAAGCACGGTCCTGAGCCACCTGCATCCATCGACTTCGTGCATGTCTTACCAGGTCGTCACTCCATCTAGTGGGAAGTCACCCTACACTTCGCCTACCGGTACGAAGCTGCCACTCAAGAACCTTTTCTTCATCGGTTGTCGGTTCTTCGAGCTATATGGCCGGCCCACTGCCACTTCAGCTTACTAATCCGTTGGGCTATGTCGGTCACTCTAATTCTACTGCGGATATCCTCATTTCTAAGTTTATCAGGCAGAGAAACTTCAAGCATAGCCCTCTCCATAGCTTGTTGAGCGACCTTAAGCTCAAAGAAGCTTCCTCATACGGCCAGCAGTGAAGGACCACGTCTCAGTTCCGTAAGTCATCACTGGCAATACGCACTGGTTGTACAATTTCGTTTTAAGGTTTTGAGGTATGTCTGACGAGAAGATTCTCTCTGACGTAGTTTCTCGAACGCTCCCCAGCCGAGTTGAAGCCTTCGATTACATGTGTTCATGTAATGGGGAAGGGCGTTGTCGGAGGCACATACAAAAGGTTGTACATATATATGAGGTGATCAGCTGATCGACTGCTACTAGTACTGATGTATAAACTATAGTTATATATGGGACTTATGATAGTAAGGTCTATGGAACCAAAGCATTTATATAGAAGGTATTTATGATGCATAAGCATTATGATAGCAGAGTATAAGATATATAGTAGTGTGTTCTATGAAATAAAGCAAATATGTGAATGGTCTCAAATATGTAAAAGCATTACATTGAAAGAAATGGGACATATATGGGGTGGTCGGCTGTCCGGCTACTACTAGTATTGTTGCACAATGACTAGTCCTTATTAGGGACTTATTATAGTAAGGTCTATGATACAAAAGCATTAATATAGATGGTATCTATGATGCATAAGCATCATTATAGCAGAGTTATGACTTCACGTCCCATATACATAAACATATAATAGTAAGTTCTATTAAATAAAGCAAATATGTGAAAGGTATTAAATATGTAAAGCCATTACATTGTTACGCGCCACTATTAATGTCTTGTACATGGCAACACTAGTTACACTAGCGCCCTCTAGTGTCGAGTAAAAGAAAGTGTTGCGCGCCACTAACAATGTCTTGTACATGGCAACACTAGTTACACTAGTGCCTTCTAGTGTCGAGTAGCAGAACTAGGAGAGTCGAGATCCTTCCAGAAATTTTGGGACCGATATTTACTCGAACATTCTAGATGTCGCTACAGTGGAAGGTTCTGGAAACTGTCTGAGGCCCTATATAAGGCCGGTATGGACCACGACCAGGGCAGTATTGAATTGGCGATACAAGAGAATATTTCGAAGCGAAATAACGGCGAACTGTGTTTTATTATTAGTGTGATTTTAGATTGTAATTAGTGTTGTGTAATTAAAGTGTCAAATTTGGTAATTCAATCGGCAGTTTTTAATTGTCTCGAACCCCAAGCTCGTAACAATTGGTGTCAGAAGTGGGATCAAATATGCCGATTTTACCCAAAGACGACACGGAGGGTATCCGTACCCGAAGTCAACGGCAACAGGAGACGGACCAGAGACGATTTGGTAATGCAACGCCGCAAACGTAGGAGGGGCAGCTGCTAACCACGGGGGCCGGCCCGTCAGCAGCTCCTGCATCTGCAGCACCTGACTTAGGTGCTCTGATGATGATGCTGCAGGATCAGGCTCGCCGACAGGAGGAACAGGCTCGCCGACAGGAGGAACAGGCTCGCCGACAGGAGGAACAGGCCCGTCGACAGGAGGAACAGACCCGTCGGTTGGAAGAGCAGCTGCAGCGCGGTATGGAAGAACAGATGCTCCTCAGGAAGGACCTTCACGCTACCTTCGGGAAAGAGATAAAGGAGGTGAAGGATAGGGTTGCTCAACATGACAACCGCCTGTCGGAAGCTGAAACCCGAATCGACCAAGTGAACAATCGGGTTGACAACGTGATGGCTGATGTGAAGAAAACGCTGGACGACCTCAAACTTGGGGATGGAATTACAGTTCCCGTGGTGGCTACAACACCTTCGCTACGTGGATTCAAAGTGCCGCCGTTCGACGGGAGTTCTTCCTGGTCGGCCTACAAAATCCAGTTCGAGGCTGTCATGAAAGCGAACGGCTGGAATAAAAGTCAGACCATGACTGCTCTCACACTAGGCCTACGCGACCAGGCCTTAACTGTTCTGTAAGCTCTCGGTAAGGAAGTGATTGATGAGCAGCTCCATTGGAGGCGAGATATGGCGATGCTCACCTGGAACACGTCTTTCGTGCGCAGCTCAAAGACCGCGTGCAACGCAGTAACGAAAACCTGCAGCAGTGGACCCTTGAGGTGGAGAAGCTGGTTCGAAAAGCGTACCAGTCTGTACCCGCGCTCATTGTAGGGAACCTGGTGCAGACATTCATCGAAGGCATCCGTGACCTTGAAGTCAGAGCTGCTGTGAGGCGAGACGCTTAAGGATGCCTTGACCCATGCACTGGAGGTGGAAGCCGTGCGGCAGGATCATCGTTCCCACCGCGTCAGGGAGGTTGCAGGAGCTACAGTTCAGGACCGCAATAAGGGCTACAGCCCTTGGTGCTACGGCTGTAGGGAAAGGGGCCATCTTCGATCCAGCTGCCCTAAACGAACTGTAGAAAGGGAAGGTGATCGATCTCGAGAGAGTAGTGCGGATAATAGCACCGCCCAGCAGCAGCAGGGAAACGAGTAAAAGCCAGGACTTCGGGGCGGGTGCTGGCTGATGTTAAAAGAGCCCCAAGGATTTCGATCTCACAAACCCATGATGGGAACAGCCTAATCATCAAGGGCGAAGTCAACGGAACGCCGTGTAAACTGACCATAGACACTGGAGCCTCTCGCACGGTTGTCAGTACCCAACTTATAAGTCGGTTCCTTGGGGACTCCGCATACAACCGAGAACGCATTAATTTGGTGACAGCCACCGGTCAGCGCATACCCGTTCGTGGAGAGAAGGAGATGGAGTTGAAGCTAGGCAACATAATCTACCTGCATAATGTCATCGTGGCTGATATAATGGACGACTGCATCCTGGGCCTAGACTTTATGAGGAATAATTGTTGTGAGATCGACGTTAAGCAAGGTGTTTTGAAATGTGGACAAGAGGAACTTTTCGTGGAAGGGGCGTTACCAGGGAATGTGTACAGCCTTAAGAAGATTGTTCTTCCGCCGAGATCGGAAACGATTGTGCTGGTTAGACTTCCACGGAATCCTAGGCAAACTCTTCGTTGTGTACTCGTGGAAAGGGTAGACAATGACCTTCCATGGAAAGTGGCTCGAACCTTGGTCAGAACCGCCGACATCTCAGGAATACGTGTACTGAACCTTTGTGATCAGGAACAGATTATAGAAAAAGGCACATTGGTTGGTACTAGTGAGGAAGTGGATTGGTTGTGTCCATGCGAATATCTATCGATTGGGACCCCCAGCAAGGATGGACAAACTAGAGTGACCACACTTTTAGAGGACTGTCGCAGCTTTCTCTCCCCGAACGAAACGGTCAAAGCGAAGAAGTTGTTACTCAAGTACGCCAATGTTTTCTCGTCAAACGAAGCTGACATAGGAAAGACTGGCTTAGTTCAACACAAAATAAACACAGGACAAGAATTGCCTATTCGTAAGCGGCCAAGAAGATTGCCTGTAGCACATGAAAAGGAAGTGGAAACCATGATTGAGGGAATGGTGAAGGATGGTGTTATTGAACCTTCATCTAGTCAATTGTGTTCACCTGTGGTGCTGGTAAAGAAGAAGGACGGCAGCATGCGGTTTTGTGTTGACTACCGCCGCCTGAACGACGTTACAAAGAAGGACAAGAATTGATGACACCCTGGACATGCTTACAGGCGTAAAGTGGTTTAGCACGCTGGATCTGAAAAGTGGCTACTGGCAGGTTGAAATTGACCCTAAGGACAAGGAGAAAACTGCATTCTCCACAGGAAAGGGCCTGTGGCAATTTAAAGTCATGCCGTTTGGATTGTGCAATGCTCCAGCATCGTTTGAAAGGTTGATGGAGCTTGTACTTACCGGGCTAATTGGAGATGCCTGTCTCGTCTATTTGGATGACATCATCATCGTAGGCCGTACGTTTGAGGAACACCTTCAAAACCTGGAACGCGTGCTCATGAAGATCCAGAGTGCAAACCTCAAATTGAGTCCAAAGAAGTGCTCACTATTCAAACGGCAAGTTAGTTTTTTGGGGTATGTAGTTTCGGAAGAAGGTATCCGCACGGATCCAGAGAAAATTGCTGCTGTCAAGGAGTGGCCGGTCCCAAAAGACAAGACACAGGTTAGAGCATTTTTGGGTTTGTGCTCTTATTATAGGCGATTTGTGAAGAACTTTGCAGATATAGCCAAACCTCTGCACAAGCTAACCGAGGAGAAGCGACAATTCTGCTGGGATGAAAGTTGTAATATTGCATTCCAAGAACTCAAGAACCGTCTGTGCAAAACACCTATTTTGGGGTACCCTGATGCGGGCAATGAATTCATAGTTGACACATACGCAAGTGATATAGGACTTGGCGGTGTGTTGTCTCAACGGAATGGTAATCAAGAGATTGTGATAGCGTACTTCAGCAAGTCGTTGTCAAAGCCGGAAAGGAACTATTGTGTCACAAGACGGGAATTGCTTGCTGTGGTAAAGTCCTTGCAGCATTTTAGCAAATATCTTCTAGGGCGGAAATTCCAATTACGAACTGACCATGCTGCACTGAAATGCCTATTGCAGTTCAAAAATCCGGAAGGACAAGTTGCGAGATGGATTGAACTACTGCAGGAATACAACTTTGTGATCGAACATCGCAGCGGGAAATCTCATGGCAATGCAGATGCATTGTCAAGAAGACCTTGCCCTGAATATTGCAAGCATTGTACTAGGCAAGAGGGTAAGGAAGTGGTATCTGTGAGAATGCTCAGGACAGACCAGCTCAGCAATGAGTGGAAGGACAGCCTACAACATGCACAGCAGGAAGATTCGGACATTAAGCCGATTCTGGAATGGATGAAGGCCGGTGCTCCTAAGCCCAAGTGGAGCGACGTCTCAGCAATGAGTTCGACCACGAAAAGCTATTGGGCCCAATGGGACAGCTTGCTGATTCAGGATGGAGTCCTGTGCCGTAAATGGGAAAATGGTCGGGGAGACAGGTGTCATTTACAAATGGTTGTCCTTAAGGCTAAATTGCCGGATATTCTACAGCTGTACCATAGTGGTTGTTCAGGAGGCCACCTGGGAGTTAAACGAACTCTCCTGAAGATCCGAGAACGGTTTTACTGGGTCCACTGTCGTGACGATGTCGAGGACTGGTGCCGCAAATGTACAAGTTGTGCGGCTGTAAAGGGACCTCAAATTCGTAGTAGAGGCGCATTGAAATTGTACAATTTTGGTGCACCATGGGACAAGATAGCCATTGATGTTGCGGGGCCGTTTCCGGAAAGTGAAAGTGGTAATAAGTATTTCATGGTTGTGATGGATTACTTCACTAAGTGGCCAGAAGTCTTCGCCATTCCAAATCAAGAAACTTCAACAGTTGCAGATAAACTAGTTCATGAAGTCTTCTGTCGTTTTAGAGTACCCTTAGAGATTCACAGCGATCAAGGAAGGAATTTTGAGTCTCAAATATTCCAGGAAACTTGCACAGTTATGGGTACTCATAAACACGAACAACTTCTTACCACCCATAAGCTGATGGAATGGTAGAACGATTTAATCAGATATTGGAAAGGTACCTGGCAAAAGTTGTGGAAAACAGCAACGAGACTGGGACAGGCACATACAACCGTTTTTGTTGTCATATCGAAGCGCTGTTCACGAAAGTACATCAGTGACGCCGGCTTTTGCAAACTTTGGGAGAGAATTGCGGCTGCCTGTAGACCTGATCATCGGAATACCACCTGATGCCCCACGCAGTATAACCGATTATGCAAATGACTTGCGGAACAAAATGAATGACATTTATGAGCACGTCAGACAAACGGGCCAGCAAACGTCTGAGAAGATGAAAACACGGTATGACCGCAAAATCAACAACAAGGGGTTTGATGAAGGTTCACTAGTGTGGTTACACAATCCAGTTCGGAGCAAAGGGAAATCTCCTAAGCTTCAAGCTAAATGGGACGGACCGTACCGGATTGTGACAAGGATCAATGACGTAACCTACCGGATACAGAAAGGTGTCAGAGGTACTCCTAAGATTGTCCATGTGGATCGACTGGCGCGTTATTATGGGGCCACCTACTAGACCACCGTTCCTGCAGAAGTGACGTAAGTGTAAGTCATCATCACCAATCGCATGTTTAGCACATCACAATTGCCCGCAGATCGTGTCCTGGGTCTACCGCTCCTCAGATTCTTCCTCCAGCTACAACCCGCATGAGGTCGACACATATGCTCCACCAAGCAATACAATGATAGATATAGCCAATAGGCAGTTATAAGATACTTACTTACTAATATTCACGCACAATCCCTGACGGGGTAGCCAGAGAGAACAGATCGCCAAGTGTCACGATCCTTACATACCACTTTCGCTTCTTTCAGATTCATTATCTTGTTCATACATGCACGTCTAGGTATCCGAGTACTCTTGACCCTCCCTTCTTCGAGCAATTTGTTCACATGGTCTTCGAAAGTTAGTCTCGGTCTACCTTTACACCTTTTAATATTTACTTTCGCGCTATATATTTTCTTCACCATTCGGTCTTCACTCATTTGCTCAACGTGCCCAAACCAATTTTTCATTTACTTGTTCTAGACATTCCTGATTTACCCATATTTCACACTTCGTTCTCTCTTCGTCCCTTTCAAACACCAGAACCATAGTTTTATTAGCATTCAAACGGAGACCTTTAATTTCACATTCCTCTTTCATATACGTGACTAATGCCCGCAGTTCTGCCTCTGATGGTGTAATAAGCACTGCATCATCAGCATACAGCAGACAATTTACTTAAATGTCACCCAATTTCACACCCAAACGGCTATCTTTCAGCTTCTGTAAACAGCTGTCGAGATACAGTATGAACAGCTAGGAAGACATGACACAACCCTGTTTTACGCCCGTTTGGACGTTAAACATGGGTGACAGATCATGCCCTACTCGCACACTGGCTTTACAGTCACAGTAAAGAGACTGCACAGCCCTTAGCAATCGGCCATCCACACCATACCCCGGCAACAGTTCCCACATTTTCTTCCTTACAACCTTATCAAATGCTTTCTCAAGATCCACAAAAGCACAGAAATTCATAATTCATAATTCATCATTCATTTATTGCATGTCACAAAGTATAAAGTTGTTACAATATGTCTACAGAGCATGTGACAACCCTGTACGGGCGTAGCATATTAAGATCTATTTTAATTGTTAATTAATATGAAATCAAATTAAATCACAATTTTTAAGGTACATAATCTATACATTATTATTAATTAATTTATTAAATATCAAACTAAATAAATAATACACACATTTATTTAAAATGAAATGTCAATAAATATTTCATCTTAACTATTGGTCATTTTAATTCATATAAATAAGATTTAAAACTTTGATGAAAATATTAATAATGTCATTTAAGTAAATAGAAATAATAAATTTTGTCAAAATAATTTAAATTTATAATTTGTCATTAAAATATTCATTTAAGTTATAATAGCTTTTTACAATAAGCATTTTCTTAAGTACTATTTCAAATTTACGACACTGGAGGGCTTTTATATTATTTGGTAAATGGTTGTAAACCCTTATTGCCATATAGTAGGGACCATTTTTAAATATTATTAGATGTGCGGTAGGAGCGACCAGGTTATAACTACGGTGACGTGCGCCATATCGATTGGGTCTATCCCCAATTCGTTGAAAATAATGAGGACTTTTCCTAACAAAGCGGCATAATTCAAAAATATAAATGCACGTCACAGTTAATAAGTTGAATTTAGGGAACAACTTTCGACATGTATCTCTTGGAGCTACGAATGCAATTATTCTAAGGCAACGTTTTTGGAGCACGGATACCGCGTGCACCTCGGTAGAATTGCCCCAGAATATGATGCCATATCTGATCCAGGCAGCGGCGTGGCTGTGGTACGCAGTAAGCGCACACTGCTCGTTTGTGTCTTTACGCAGCTCGCGCAAGGCATAGCAAAAACTGCTCAACTTACTTACTACGCTCTCTATATGATTTTTCCATGAAAAAGTTGAGTCTATTGTTATCCATAGGAGCGAAAACGTGCGAACTTCCTCAATATTTATACCTTGGTAAGATATAGCGAGTGGGACTTCTAGTCTCTGATATGGGCGAAACTGCATTATTTTTGTCTTTTCAAAATTTAACAATAAACCCAAAACGTCTAATTCATCCACAATTTTACTAAGGTAGTAAGCTATATTTTCCTGTAAACTAGTGAGATTTTTTTGTTCACAAGTAATTATAACTGTCGCGTCGTCTGCAAACAAAATGACTCTATGTGGTATTACTGAAGGGAGTTCGTTAATATACGTAGAGAACAGCAAGCATCCTAGGACGCTACCCTGTGGTATAGATCCTGTTACTGTGGTGTGGTAGAGTTTATTTCATTTATTATTCTTCTATTTTCATTTAAATGGGATATCTGTACGTACTGTTTTCTATTCGCAAGATAAGAAGAGAGCCATTCGTGCGGTTTCCCTCGTATTCCTATAGAATATAGCTTTTCTAGCAAGGGACCATGCAAAACGCGATCGTATGCTTTGGACATGTCCATAAAAATAGCTACAGCACATCTTCCCTCATTTAGAGCATTATGAATTTCTAAGATGATGTCAAAGACAGCGGATGTGGTAGAATGTTTTTTTCGGAAACCATGTTGATATCTATTAAAAATGTTGTATTTTTCAAAAAAATTATATATTGTACTACAAATTATTCTCTCAAAAATTTTCGAAATTACAGGCAGTAATGCGATGGGGCGATAATTAGACACATTAGTTCTATCTCCTTTTTTAAAAACCGGTTTTATCACTGCTAATTTTAGATTTTCCGGAAAAACGCCATCCTCATACGATTGATTTATAAGAAAAGTTAAGGGTTTTACGAACTCATCTACGCAATATATCAGTAAGGTAGCTGGGATTTCATCATATCCACAAGAGTTGTTTCTTTTAAGTCGCATTATTGCCCTTTTTACATCAGCCTCTGTAACACTGTTATTTAGAGAGGCTGTTTATTTAGAGAGCAGCAGTTTTTTGAATTTATGGTTATATAATAATTATTAAATATGTTTGCAACTTTACTAGGAGATGTTTTTAACCCGTCATTACATAAATAAATGTTTTCATGTTTTACACTTTTACATTTTTTAATTTTTTCATTAATCATAGCCCACATAGTTTTATATTTATTACGTGACGTTTGCAGTCTTTTTATGTACGATTTTCTTTTTTCTGTGGCTATTATCCTCTTTTATATTTTGCTGTTATTTTTAAATAAGATTTTAAGGCTTCGTTATTGTGGTAGTTCGTAAGATAACGTAAAAAGCGTTTGTTATGACAACATTTTTTAATGCCTTTTGTGGCCCTTTTTGTCTTCACTTTATTTTGTAATTTATAAAATTTTCGTGGAATATGCTCTTCTAAAATAGATGTGATTTGGTTCTGGAATTTATTATAGTTTGTATTTATATCACTCGTTCGGGTCATTATGTTACTCCAATTAATTTCATTTAGTTCAATTCTGAAATTATTCATATTATTTTCATTAAAAAGTCGTTTGTTTATTTTATAAGTAATATTTTTTCTATTTATGTTCTCTTTGACTGGTATTTGTCCAATTAATGTGTGATGGTCTGATAAGTCATAGTTTTGTACAAAAGCCGTCATGTATGTATTTTTAGAAATTATAAATTGGTCAACGCATGATTTACAGTTTTGGGTCTCACGTGTGGGGGTGTCTATAAGACAGCGTAACCCGAATGATTTTAAAAGATTGATAAGTCTACGAGATATTTTTGTGTTCTTTGTAATATAAATATTTATATCACCCGCTATGATAATTTTTTGTTATGAGAATTTTTAGATAAGTGGTGTAGTAAAGCTTGCATTTGAATGAAAAATGTTTCTATTTCCCTCTCACAGCGATAAATGGCCACAATCAATAAGTTGGATTCGGTAATCTCCAACGCACACAATTCTATGATAAATTCTACTGTGAATGATTGAATGTCTAAACGTTCTTTAGTTTTCATATTTTCTCTAACAAAGATACCAACCCCACCGTGTATATGTTTTTGCCGTAAATACTTCGCACGTAGTTCGTAGCCCTCTAATGTGTAAAAATGATACTTAATAGGTAATAACCAATGTTCACTTACGATTAATAGATCTATATTAACTTCCATTAATAATAAGTTTAAGTCGTCAATTTTGTTGGAAAGACATTGAATGTTTTGATACATAATTTTGTAGTATTTAGGGGCGAAAGGAAGACTTCTGTGAGTCAGTTCTATTTTCTTGACACGTTATTACTTCCAGATTAGAGATATTTTCCATTCGTCGATTTTCACTGAATGTTAGATCGTCAAATGTTGTTATGAATTCGTCAATGTCGTGCAAATAGGTCTTTAATCCGAGTTTATTTAATTTTCCATTATATATTGAGAACATTTGAGTGGAATACTCTAAATTTTTATTTGAGTCTAAAATGTAACAGTATTCAAAATTAATATTATCAGAGTATAATAAGTTATTAAAGGTTTCAATTCTTCTATTATATATATTTGATTGGTTACAAAATTTAAAAGTGGGCAGTCATATCAAAATATTTGTGTGCTGAATGGTTTAAAGGGCTTTTCTTATATTCAAAATTAATTCATTATAATTTTTGGAAACATTAAAATCAGTTTCACCTACAATCAAAATACAATAGTCATTAAGGGTGTAATCTTCAAGTTTTGTTTGTAGACCACTTATTAGTTGGTTAATACCACCTCCTGTTATGCGGTAGTGGCAGATGTTTTGCGTCTCGAAGTGAAAATCTTCTGGTTAGCAGCCAGAAGCTTTTCAGTGATCATGCGGAGAGAAAAAATTTGATCTGTGCATCCTCTTCCAGGTCTAAATCCGCATTGTGCCTCCCATAGAAATCTTTCCGATTTCTCTTGCATCCTACGTGTCAAAACCTTCGAGTAAACTTTACTTGCTAAACTGGTCAAGCTGATCGCCCGATAGCACCCGCAGTCAAAATGTGAACCTTTACCTTTATATAAAGGCACAATCACTGCGGATCGCCAATCATCCGGGACACCCCCCGTCCGCCAGCACAAATTCACAGCAGATGAAAGCTGTCCCAGACGCGAGGCCCACCATACTTGACCATTTCAGCAGTAACTCTGACTAGTCCCGCAGCCTTACCATATTTCAAACTTCGAATCGCAAGTTCAATCTCTTTCATACTGATGACCTCAGTGTTATCGAGGTCCGGGTCTGGCGTACCAGTCACGGCGTCACCCCCGGATTCCTCCATAAGATCATCACACGCATACATTTCTCTATAAAATTCGCTCCATCGCTGCATGACGTCCAATTCTTTTGAGAGGACGTCATTGGTTCTCCAAAGCACTTTGTTCATTCTTAAGGCCGTCGCACTACTTCGGGTCCTTCCAACCTCATTCCAGAAAAGTTTGGAGTTCTCCTTAAAGTTGTGCGATAACCTTTCGTCCGCTTCAATTCTACACCTTTCACGCACTTCCTCAATCAATGTTTTTGTATGAACTTTCTGCAGCTTATATCTTTCTTTCATCTTCTCTCTCACATCCTTATCATTACTAGAGGCCAAGTAGTCTAACCATGCTTTCTTCTTCTTCTTAACAGCTTCTTTCACTTCATCATTCCACCATGCATCTCTTCTTTTACTACTACCTCTTTTTATCGTTCCACACACTTCTTCCGCTGTACTTACCATTCCATCCCTAAGGTTCAGCCATGTTCTTTCCACACATTCTTTTCTGCCATCGATGGTGTCAAGCTTTTCGGCTACCCTCGTATGATAGTTGTCCCTAGTATCCGCTTCCTGAAGCTTCCAGCTTCGGATGCGACATACCGACTGTGGTTCTGTCACTGCCGTCCGGTAGCGCCAACCCGCGAACAGACCCTTTAATCTAGTAATCACTAGATAGTGATCCGTTCCCAGGTCAGCACCCCTGAATACTCGCGTATCCATCACCTGTTTTCGCAGTCGGTCATCCACCAGGAACAAATCGATCATACTTCTCTCATT
The DNA here is from genome assembly GCA_963668995.1 of Parnassius mnemosyne. NCBI lineage: Eukaryota > Metazoa > Arthropoda > Insecta > Lepidoptera > Papilionidae > Parnassius > Parnassius mnemosyne. Next base: position 38,908,228 of record CAVLGL010000024.1, on the reverse strand, counting down.
CTTTCTTTCTCTAGTATACATATGGATTTTCTTGCGATTAAACATAGTGTTTGTCACAAGAAGACCCTTATCCTTTCATACAGCCAGTATAAGCTTGCCAGCATCATTATCCCTTTTATCGCCAAACTTTCCAAGTACTGAATCGTACCCTGGTCGAGCGGTACCAACCCATCCATTCAAATCAACACATACAACAATTCTTTCGTTTCCCCTAACTAAATCTAGAACTTCTCTTACATTTTCCCAAAACTCCTCCAGCTCACCCTTGGACGACGAAGCTCCCGGCGCATAAACAACCAAAAGGAATAACTTCGTCAGTCCCAATTTAAAGTGAATCCAGAGAAGTCTTGAGTTCACAACCTTATATTCAGTCATATCATCGACCAATCGAGACGACAGCAGCACCCACACTCCCTAGCAGGCGCTCCCTCCAGGACTCCGGACCATAGACCTAACGTCCCGCCAGGGAGCTCTTCAGTACCAATGCCCTTTCGTTTGGTCTCCGACATACACACGACATTTAATTCTCTTTCTTTCATTATTTCGTTCAGCTCATTCGTCTTATCTCTCATGCCTCCTCTAACATTCCACGTGCCAACTCTGCACTCTGTCCTCCACCTTTCGCCGTGTCGGGCTGTGCGTGACGGGTGGCGGTCCCCATCGCCGCTTTGCGCGCTTCATTTCACGCTAACGGGGACGAGCTGGTGTGCTTCGCCTTGGGGGGACGCCCTAATCCTCGTTGGCATGGGTGCGCAGCTGTGTAGAATTGCAGCCCTGAAAATGGCTGGCATATAGTTATTGATGTGACTTTATATTTCTGTACAATAAATGTGTTAATGTAATAAGTTCAGGACTACTATTTATGTATACGCCCGCTACTGTAAACACAACAACAGACTTCACACCCGCTACAACATGTCCACTGCTGAACAAAGGCCTCCCCCAAGGTATACCACAAAACACGGTCCTGAGATATGGATATATGGATACGGTTTCGTGCACTTTTCTGTCTTATCATGTCGTTACTCATTTAGTTATTAGTCATTCGCCATTAAATATAATTGTTATAAGGTAATCAGGCTTCTTTTTTGTTTAGAAGTCCGCAGCAGAAGTAAACAGCAGGGTAGTAAAACCAAACCGAATTCGATATTATTTTCAAGAGTAAGCCTGCTCGTCTTTACTTTATTTATTATGTAACATGGAATAATAATCTTACGTAAATCAGCCGAGACATTTATACGACAATTCATGATCTCGTTAAACCTACTATAAACAATGGTGCGGCATCAAATTTTATTATAGATAGAATGCCAGTACAAAGACATATCACATAACTTTGTTGTTGACATACAATGCGTATCTCAAAGACATTCTTGGAATATTTTAGGCTTATCAAGTCTTGCCATAGCACAAAATATTAAGATTTATTGGTTAGACTTTTCGGAAATTACGTAGTAACGTATAATATGATAGTAGGATAAAGACATGTATTTATATACACAATAGATACATAATACATATTAATGTACTCTAGTTTTAAGGCATTGTGATTTTGTGGCGAGAAATAAATAAAGTAAAAGGAATTGTAATATTTATTTTAAATTTTATTTTCAATACCATATATTATGTGATATATTAAAAGTGTGCACATACATACATACTACGTTTATGGATTACATGACAGACACACACTCACACACCAACACTCTCACGTCTACAAAACTCTCATTAAATAAATAAATAAAACCAACAAAAGTACTTATTTATTTGCTACCAGTAGGAGTGGAGTTTTTCTCCAAATTTATATGGGACCATCCTTGAAGTATAACCTATTTTATAAAAAAAGAATCATCAAATTTGGTTCACAATCTGCGAAGTCATCGTGTAATATACATACAAAAAATTGAAAAATTCCTCTATTTAAAGTCGGTTAACAAATAATTGGAAGTCATACAATTACCTATTGCTTACGGGACTCGAACCCATGGCGGAATGCTAAGTGACTGCACCATCGAGCCGTCGAAAGAAATATTAATCATTCATTCACTTAATTATTCATTAATTCAAATATTGAATCTTTAGTTACACCAAAATAGCAACATATAATGTTGTCTGTGATGAGGCAGTAACGCAATATATGTGTGAATTTTATGTGTCGCAATTTCGTTCACTTTACGGTTATCGTTTTACAGATAAGACTAACAGTTATTTATTATGTTAGACAGTAATTAATCTAAGCTAAAATTTAACAAAATGTTTATTACATTGATGCTTATTATTCTAGTCTTTATTGGACACTAACGTCCTTGTTACATTGTAACTATTTGATTATTTTTGAAGTGAAAACTTGGCGCCTTGGGTCATTTTTGGATGTGTAAAATCTTATGACTTCGCATCATCGACATGTTAATGTACAATTGTATCTGTAGCTATAAGTTTGACGTGATGCGAGTCAGTAGTGCGCGTTGAGCGCTTTTTGGATTGGTCAAATGTTATGAGTATTAATATTATTGCAGGCTCTAAGCGCAAAGTTCTACTAGCGCCTAAAATCAAAACGTTTTGTCGCACAAAATCATATCTAAAAATCATATTGAATATATAAATAACATTTTCAGAAAGATAAGTAATTTTTAAGCTTACTTAAATTTTTTTTAAATCGATTTTAGTGACTTATGATGTAGATTTATCTAGTCCACATGGAGTGGTAAACATAATAACTTTTGAAAATATTAATTGTTTAACTCAATCTATTAATTTTAATCCCTTCATCTATCATGTGCAAAGTCATAGAATGTAAATTGCAGTTTAATTTTGTTTTGTTTAGTTATAATTAATTCTTTTCGGCTACGAAATGTCGAAATTTTCGGAGTTTTAGCAGCCTTCATTTAATTTATTTTTTGTAAATACACTGGGGCAGTCTGACTGCCTCTGGCTTACTCATTTCGGCGTCTATCGCTGTAGTGAGTGGATACTGTATCGGTTGTTTGCGGCGGCTCAAATAGATCACTGTACAAAAAAAAATATTCGAAAAACCAAATTTCATACATACTTGATTATTATAATAATCACAGATTTTTATTACAATATTTTAAAAGCACAGAATAAAAAATAGTACTACGTACTAATAGTAAGTAGGATGTATATACTTAAGTATAGTTATACTTAAAAACGTCATTATCATCATTATGAGTCTTTTGAAGTTTAACATAAAATTGTTCGAAAACTGGAAGTATAATAATAAGTTTATTAGTGAAAACTTTTGTGTATTCCATTATTTTATTAACTACTTTAAAAAAATACGTATTACCATGTTATACGTAAATTTTTTCATGCGCTTAGGTATGCTCAATTGGATTTACCAATATTTTTTTTCTACTATCTTGAATATAATTTTTATTATTGTAGGATTGCAGAATTAGGAGAGTGTTTCTTTATAAGTAAAGTTAGATTGACTAAGAATATTATTACAAAAATATATAATTGTTCCTTGGAGTACCGATACATGTGATAACCAGACTAATGTTAATGATTGCAAGGTATACCACAATTAATTTGAAATACCAAAAATAATGTTATTTCATCGATATCATTAAAAACAAACACAAAAGTTTTTGGAAAAAAAACATTAAAGTTGAATCCTAATCCAACTCAGTGAGTATTGAGGATGTTAATGAGTCAGAACAAATAGCAAATTTATTTTAGGAGAATTTTAGAGAAAATTCTCCGAAAATGTCTTCGCAGATAATGTTATATGTTAAGGACTGCCAGAGAATCGTGCAAATCACCATAAATAAATAAATGGCCAAACAGATGGAAACCCTCGACAGGGGAGACCAAATGGCCGAGGGTTAGGAGGAAAGGGTAAGAAAACGGCAGACGATGAGGATGGTTCTAGGAACACCGCCTTCTACATTTTAGACCGGAGTGGTCTGTCACTGAGTGTCAGGCACCTCAGATGATCCGAGAGGTTGACCTTGTTTTTGCTGTTTGTACTAATTTTGTTTATTTATCTGTTTCGGATTTCACGAGTTTTTCGTCACACAGAATGATTAATATCAATCAAAAATATCTTTGACTCTGCCCGGTCCATCAACACAATATCAGGTTTATTCACAAGATTAGTCGTGTCTGTGATGATGACCCGATCCTAGTAGAGCCTGGTAAGGTCATTTTTGAGCACGGCTTCCGGCAAATACTTACAATTTTCAAATACAAAGAATTTTCTTCCTCGCACAACTTCCATGTGGAATCGACTACCATCAATGGTTACTCCTTTCTAAAAGACCGGCAACGCACCTGTTATTCCCCTGGTGTTGCAGTTGTTCATGGGCAGCGGTAGTCACTTACCATCAGGTGGACCGTATGCTCCCGCTCTCTTATAAAAAATAAAGTTTTAGCAATTTTATTTTATTTTACCAGAGCATATTGAACAAATTTCATCTAGCGGTTTACACAAAGAAAAGCATATGAAAGAAAAAGTAATTAGAAGGAGTAATACGCTGATATTGTCAGCTAATTACCTGATCCCTAAGACAAATTAATTTTTCCAAGCCTGACTTACTCAAGGCCACATTAGTGTCGCATTAATTATTTACCTGTCACATAATCAAGCGCCGTGAATTTGTGTACGTTCGTGTAAAATTGTTCCGCTACAATCACTTGTACAAAACTATGACAATTGCTATGCACTTACGTAATTTTTATTTATTTTGACAATCAAACTTAATAACAGCAGTTCTTGATTAGGTACCTCTACATAATGAACTGAATTACTGTTAATAATCGTTTAGAAAAAAAGAACAATTGTAATGTTAGAAAGTGATTTCGTTGTGATTAATCATAGTCATATATTTTATTATAGAATAAGGATGACAAACAAGGACACATTCCACCTAATACTAAGTGAAAGCTGTAGCTTATATACACTCACATTCATCTTCGATTAAGATAAAATACAGATGCGTTTTCATCCCTGAGAGCTAAGATAGAGTGCCTCGTTTCCATTAAAAAGAGTCTCCGGTTCTCTACACTTACCATACGAAGCTGCAGTATAGCTCTACCACGTGTATATATAATAATTTATCATTAAGTATGTCAAATGAAACGTCAAAAGCTGTGGTTTGTAGATATCAGCAATCTCACGGCGCATAACAAGAAGAAGGGGGTGTGTTTTACAATAACTAATAAAATTATCAGAGGTATAGCGATAGTCTTTGTTTCTGTAACAAATGTAAGGGATAAACTTTGACGCGTACTCTAAATTACTTCTTACAAGAGAACAATATAGGATCTTAAATATTTTATTTTATTTTCTTATTTGACATAGTGATATCCATAGAGGTACGCATCAAAAATTCAAGAGATAGTTGAGCGTCAAAATATCAACTTAGAATCATGAAGGACACAAATATCTCTAAAAACAGAAACAGAAATTTTTTATTCAATATAGATTATAAGTAATACTTATTGAACGTCACTCTTTTGTTTAATTACCACTGGTTCGAAAAAAAAACCTCTGTCCTGGGAAGAACCAGCAAGAAACCCAGCGGGACTTTTTTTTAAATAACAGCTTACAATCATGTATGTTACACAAATTAACAACACAACAAATTAGAAATAGTTTGGTAGCAATCACCTCATTTCCAGGGGTTATTATCATCCATAAATTCTTTAATATTATAATAACGCCTTATATACAAACTTAGTTTAATAAAGTTTTTGAACTTTGAGCAGGTCACATTATGTATATTTTCTGGAATTTTGTTGTAAAAGCGTAAACATTGCCCCAAGAATGAACTACTTACTCGATGGAGTCGAGTAACTGGTACTACTAGCTTGTGTCTGTTTCTAGTATTTACAGAATGAGTATCACTTATTTTTGTAAAACTACTTTTATTTTTGTGTGCGTACATTACATTTTCATAAATGTATTGAGAGGCCAAAGTTAATATATTAATTTCCTTAAATTTTTGTCGCAGTGACTCTTTAGGCTTTAAATCATAAATTGCTCTTATGGCCCTCTTCTGTAAAACAAATATAATTTCAGTGTCTGCTGCGTGTCCCCATAGTAAAATACCATACGACATTATGCTATGGAAATAGCTAAAGTAAACTAGTCTAGCTGTTTCAACACTGGTAAGACTTCTAATCTTTTTTACAGCATATGCTGCAGAACTAAGTCTGATTGCTAGTTTTGATATATGGGCGCTCAATTGAAGCTTCGTGTCTAGTGTGATTCCAATAAAAATGGTGGTATCTACAAGACTCAGTTTCTCCCCATTTAAAATTACATAAGTATTTAATTGGTGACATTTGGAGGCATGAATTTCATACATTTCGTTTTAGTGTCATTTAAATGCAAAATGTTAACATTGAACCAATTTACTAATTTAGATGTAGCATTATTTACTTCGTCATATTTAAGTAATTGTCGATTTAATTTGATAATTAAAGAAGTGTCATCTGCAAATAATACTATATCATGGTTATGCCCTACTATGTAAGGTAAGTCATTAATGTATACAAGTAACAGGAAGGGGCCGAGAATTGAGCCTTGAGGCACGCTCATTTGTGTCATCAACCCAAAGGAGCTCATACTGTAAATGACAACTTTTTGCGTTCTCTTACGTAAATATGAAACAATAAATTTAAGAGCATCACTTCTTAAACCGTAGTGTTGAAGTTTCCTCATTAATGTTTCATGGTGAACACAATCGAAGGCCTTGGATAGGTCACAAAATATACCCAAAGCATCCTGTGAATTCTCCCATGCATTAAAGATATATTTAATTAGCTCAACACTGGCATCAGTTGTCACGCGACCCCTTGTGAAACCAAATTGATTTTTATGAAGTAAGTTAAAAATTGTATACTTGGGGAGTGTTTTTAGCCGGGATGGAAGATGTGATTTAGATGTGGACAGGCGTGTCGCTGCCGGGAACAAAGTCAATGGTGCCCTGACTGCGTTAGTCAAAAGGCAAGGCGTAGTGAAGAGTGCACGCCTTGCAATATATAACGCAGTGTTAGTACCGACTTTGTTACATGGCAGCGAAACCTGGGTATGCCAGAAGAAGCATAAAAGCAAGTTGAATGCAGTGGAGATGCGATCTCTTCGTAAAATGTGCGGCGTTACCATGGCCGACCGAAAGCGAAACGAAGAGATTCGCAATATGGCAGGTTTGAAAGATGACCTTATCACAAAAATTGATAAGGGCGTGCTTCGGTGGTTTGGGCACGTTGAGCGAATGAGTGAAGACCGAATGGTGAAGAAAATATATAGCGCAAAAGTTAATATTAAAAGGTGTCGAGGTAGACCGAGACTAACTTTCGAAGACCATGTGAGCAAATTGCTCGAAGAGGGTAGGGTCAAGAGTACTCGGATACCTAGACGTGCATGTATGAAGAAGATAATGAATCTGAAAGAAGCGAAAGAGGTTTGTAAGGATCGTGACACTTGGCGATCTGTTCTCTCTGGCTACCTCGTCAGGGATTGTGCGTGAAGATAAGTAAGTAAGTATGAAGTAAGTTATTTGTATTAAAGAAATTTAACATTTGATCAAGAAATTTTTTTTCAAAAATCTTACTAAGTGTTGGTAGTACAGAAATAGGTCTAAAATTGGCGTGGTCTAATGTACTACCAGATTTAAATAAAGGCATTACTTTACTATGCTTCATTAAATCAGGAAACACACCAGATTCGACACCAGTATTAAAATAATAGCTAAATGAGGCGCGATTGTATCTATTATAGACGCAACAACTTTAACGGAAATCCCGCACAGATCCGAAGTTTCCTTAACATCAATAGTTTTAAAATGTTTTACAATATCTTTTGATAATAGTTTATGAAATGTAAAATTCTTTATACGCATTTACATTATGTTTAAGTAATGATTCGGCGACAGCAGGAGAAGAATTCAGTGACTTAGTGGTTAATATCGGAATATCAGTAAAATATTTCTCAAAAACCATTACAACGTCCTGATCTCATTCAGTTTATTTGTTGTTAACACTTAACTGGTAGTTGGAATTGCGAGAGTTGATCTTACCAGTTTCGCTGTTAATTATACTCTATGTCATTATTTTACGTTAACTATACGCTTCCGCCTGTGCGCTCACTGCCAACAGATTGATTTAAATTAAAATGAAATGCTTTTGATAACTACATTAAAATCAAGAATAATTATATTTTAGTCTTTATAACATATATTTTGATTAGTGGCAATTTTGTATGTGAAATAAAGTGTACGGTTACGGTCTGAAATAGTTTACAAATAAAGCTCTCAAAATCTGGACTAGGCTAATAACAGTAGACTATATACGCGAATATATTTAAACTAACTGAACATTATCAACAACAGCTATTTAAGAACTATCGAAGAAGAATCACAAGCTCTTTACAGGAAAAAGTAACCTAAAGCGGTCAAATCGTTATAGAGATAAATGGGTACATCTGTTTACACACACAAAATACCTCTCACCCTAAACACATGTACGTTCTTCGTTCTGTCGTTGGTAAAGAGAAAAGAAGTTATTAGACAGTGAACGTTTAATTTAGGAGAGAGTTGGAATGACATTAATCAATATCTACGTTATGTTTATATGCTGTAGCACTAAAAGATCTACACTTTATAAAAGTATTTTGGCTTCTGTAAACTAGATGATAAGGTACGTAGACCTATTTTACCCTGTAGTTATTTTAAATGTATTTCAAAGTTCAGTTAATTCTCAATTTTATGGTCCCTTGATTATTGTAAAAAGCAATTAAGGCAAATTATTAATATATTATATATATAATATATATAATAAAATTATTTCGTATATTCCTACTAGTTATAATAAATACTTAGAAATGCGACAATGAGTTTTATTGCTGTTAATGAATATTTGCGTAAGTATGAGAGCAAGTTAAACTCTTGACGTGTTCCTAATACACCTGTCGACGAAACGCTCTGCTCATTGATTTCTTATTGCTTTTTGGCTTTTTGCTTTTGCTAATTGCTTAAGTGGCTGGCTGATTTGCCCATCGCCTGGAATAAAAACTCAAGGTATAGTCAGTTGCCGAGTACTGTAGACACTGAGCCACGCGATTGTCAAAATCGTTTACAATGATATGTATTTCAATTGGCCATTATACGTGATAGAGCCACGCTACAGTTTTATTATAATTTTAGTATGAATGACCACGCTCTCACAGAATACCATCGTAAAATATAACATTATGTTGTTACAACCTGTAGAAATCCGAAAGGCGGGCTACTTTGCGTCTGTGTTCGAGGGTGGTAAGATTGGTTTTAACCAAATTCTGGTCACCAATAAGCCTCTTAGCACGCCTTTCCATTGAGTCTAAAGCTGCTAGGTGGCATTTTGCAGCACCAGGCCATATATGGCAACAATACGCCATGCACAGCCGGACTTGTGCTTTATATAAAGTAAGCAGCTGCCCCGGCGTAAAGTATCGCCACATTTTTGCAAGGACTCCCAGCTTCTTTGCAGCTGCTTCGGCCTTGTACTCAATAAACCGCCCGAAGTTTAGATTTGAAGATATCTCTAACACTAACAGCTGAAGGTGATCGGTATATTCCAGTGATATATGTCGCCGTTGAATTTCACAAGATTGGCATCGCCCCATTCGGAGACTGCCTCTTTCTTCGCTTGCCTGCTTTCGCTTGCTGTGTTAGTTATTGAGAACCATTATAATATTTTATGAACAGCTGAGTATTGCTGAAAAAATTATCATCAATCATCCGAATCCAAAAAAATACAACGAAAGTAGTTTGCAAAAGCATTACAGAAGTTCACCAGGGTTCATTACAGAACCATCAAATTTCAGACAACTAGGTATTGCATGTTATTTTGATTTTTGTTTAACATACGACTAAAAGTATTTAGGATTTACACTAATCGAATTTACCACAGAGGTTATGTAAGATTGGTATGGTAACTTTTCTAATTCTATTACACGCCCACGCAATAGCTTGTAAGTTTCTTCGTCATATCTACGGCCATAGATCCTAAATTTACGTAAAATTTTAGAGTTTTCTTTAGTAGCTTTTTAAGTGTCGCTGTATACAGCGCCACGTAATGGTATACCATTTAGGATAAGTGTCAGCAAAATTAATTTTGAAGGGATATATTTATATCTAAGTGACGTGAATGTGCTATAAAATTATTGCACAAATTCATTTAGCAATAACGAAGACATAATTTCACCCCATTGTATATTAGCAATCTCACCACTTATTGAATCATAGTCACCTTTATTACCTATATAAAAATTGATCAAATTATTATAGTTTCATTTCCCGAACGAATATTTGTACATAAAAATGTGTCATCGGCGGCATCGATGTCAGGCACCCAAGTAATATCACTAAGATTAATGTCACCGGCTAATAAAAACCTATCGTTCGAGTGACTTATGACGATGTCGCTAACCGTGTGAAAATAATTTTGAAGTTGAGTTGCAAAACTGAGACCCCGATTTTCATAACTCAAGTTTAAGACACAAATATATGTATATATGTGTATTTTTTACGGTTTTTATAGTGAATAGACAACGTTAATCATAGGTAATCAGCACTTGGATGAAAGGAAGACTGCGGGATAATTTCTAGATCCTTACATGTCGCAATCAAAATTCATCACCGTATTTCTGACCAGAATCTGTGAAATTTCTATCACGCCGCCATACAACGTATCGATTATCTGTGTATGTCTTTTAATATCCCGAAAGAAAGAAAAACATGGTTAATTTACAGCCACGAAAATTGTGGTGCATTAGAAATTTTTTTTATAGGATAAGGGTGACAAACGAGCACACAGTCCACCTGATGGTAAGTGGTTGCTGCGGCCCATAGACATCTACATATATCTATTACAAATCAAAATGTAGATGCGATGTCACCCGTGAGGACTAAGATGGAATGCCTCATTTCCAGTAAAAAGGGCCTCCTGCCATCTGCACTCACCAAGCGAAACGCAGAGGTAAACCATCCACTTCACGCTGGTTTTCTGTGAGGTCGTGGTACCACCCCGGTTCGAGCCGGCCCATACGTGCGACAGCAAAAGCTGCCGCGTGGCTCTACCACTGTTAAGAATATTATATTACTATAAAATTATTATAATATTACTTTCATAATCACCATCATTAAAGCCCATCACAAGCACAGGTGAAAATAGGCATCACCTTTTGTGGCCATCTATGGGGGAGGCCTAAAAGGAGGGTACAGTCCAAAGACATCCATCGACTGCCTGCGTATTTCATCAGGTTGTCATTTCATCGAGTAGGAGTCGCCTAACACTGCACTTTCCAGTACGAAGTTGCCAATCGATTACATTTCTTCCTTATCGAATATTGGTTCTTAGAGAAAAAATATAAGAAACTTATGTTGATTTTAATTATATTAGGTTACAGCTACGAAAAGATTTTTGAATGAGCGTATAACTCTAGCAGCGATGCTACAAGCACAGCGCTATTCTATCCACCAAAATTAGAGCAGCGAGGCGGACTCTCCTCACCCCAAAACCTTTGAAAAATAAGAAGAGCACTGAACCTTGTTACTATATTTTTGCTTTGTTTTAATATTTGTATATTGTACAACGTAATATAAAAAAATAACGTAAAAATAAAAAAAAATCGTAGCGTGGCAGCTTCGAGCCGAAAGACATGCGGAGCACTCACTCCATTATTTCTGTTAGATTGTGTGTATGCATGCATGTGTTTGTATATATGTACGTGCGTGGACATGTGCGTGCCTGTGTTGTTTTCAATTAAAAAACATAAACAATATGTCAATAATTATTATCTTCATATTTACATATAATACCTCTGTCCGTGTGTACGTGACTGAACTCCTCCAAAACGGCTGGACCGATTATTTTATTCACAATTGGACTCGGTAGCTGGCGCTTTTGTCGAGATAATATATAATATACGTAATGTTAGTAAACGTACTTACAATTTTTACACAAGCACTTTTTTATATAAGAAGAACTTGCAACTATTTTCCGACTTTCTTTACACAGTATTTATATTTTATTTTTCTTCATCAGACTCTATTTTAATGGGCTTACATAGAGCTTGTCCCGGAGTTCTATTTATTTTCAGTGCTCCATATTGTAGGCAATACTATACCGGACTCTATATATTTTACATACAAGCTATTTCCGCGACTTATATAGGGATCATGATTTATTTGTACTTTTTAATGGCGCCAAGATCTAGAAAGCCACCTAATCTGGATCAAAACATTCAGTGAGTCAGTTAATCAGATAAACTAACGAAATGGAAGGACTCACAAATGAATCAAGAAAATAATTGGGCAAACTATACGCTTGTGGCGACAATGTAAATTAACAACAAAATGAGCGCAATAACATAATATACAATTTGTCCCTAATATCTCTTGCCGACACTTGGTTGCCATATAATAGATAAGAAACTACCCTAAACAAAGCAAACTCCATCACCAATTATGAGTATTTTCGTATGAGTTACCATATTGCCAATAGTATTAAAATATTTTAAATTAAAACAATCCAATGTCCACCTAAAATTAAGTATCTAATTAAACTAACAAAACTGAAGAATTTAGGTATCTATGTTAAGTGTCATACTGCAAACAAAGAAAAATAAAACTAAAATCAATCGAGAAGCCTCTTTAAGGTGTGATCGAGCACAAAATCAGTTAGGTTTTCTATCAAGAAATTGTCAGTAGGAGTCCAGAGTCAGGAATTTAGCGGTGTTTCATCCCTGTGCCCCAGAAAGCACGTAATGCTGTTGGTTCTGTGTCTCTGTATATTATATAATGATGTACAGTGTACCCTCGTCTTAAAACTTTAAAGTAAGATTTTTGGAAAATGATAAAAAAATGTGTTTAAAGTTTTTCTTCCAAAAGTATTCGTACTAGTTGTTTAATAATTTTCCTCCATACAAAATGTCGTACCGTAAAAATCTTAAAATCTGTAACAACATAATGCACTCTCTAAGCCTTTGAATTTTTCAAAATTCTTTATTAGTGGATGCCTCAGTAATAAAAGAAAGATATTGTCCCAATTTTACGCTACTCCACCTCCGTATTATAAGCATATTGTACAGTTAAAACCCGTTTGATAACCATCATTGTTATTTTTTAAAACACAATTTGCACCCTTATTTTAAAATCGTAAGGGTAAATTTTTTAAAAATTTATAACGAGTATTTTATTAATTTAAAGTATTAAATATATTTTTCATTATAAAATTGAAAATTCTCTGAACCGCAAGTAAGGTGTAGTTTTGAAAAATCGCAAAATACATATTCATATTTATTTACACAGTACTTTCAATAAGTATTGAGTAAATCACACCGTGAAATCTTAATCCTTCAAAGTCAAAATTCCTTATAATTGGCACTAAAAAGCAGGTACATGATATAGCTATAACTGAACCTGATATACATGTTAATGGAGAAAAAATTGCACAAGTTCATGAAGCACGAAATTTAGGCATTCTTTTTGACAGCAATTTGAGGTTTGAAAATCATGTGATTAATTTGGTACAAAACTGCTTTTACAGGTTAAAAGTTCTATATAGATTTAGACCATTTATCACAGTTAATTTACGTGTAAAGCTTTGTGTAACCCTAGTTTTAGCTAAATTAAATTATTGTATAACTGTTTATGGACCTTGTTTGCTTAAAAAATCACAAAAATTAATCCAGACGGTACAGAATGCTTGTGCTCGCTATTGTTTTTACATACCGAGACGAACTCATGTTACATCATATCTTAATTCCTCGAATATATTAAAAATGCAGGGGCGTCTCAAACTTTTTTATGCTTTTGGCTATTCGGCATAATAAATACAAAGAATCCAGAATATTTATACAAAAAACTTAATTGGAGAAATGACCAACATGTATATAAAACCCGAATATGCTCAAAGGTTTTTTGCGTCCCTAAACACAAAACATCGGCTTTCCGAGGCAGTTTTAAGTTTATGGCAACTAAGTGTTGGAATGATCTCCCACCACCACTACGCACTACGAACAGTAAATCGAGTTTTAAAAAGAAATATAGACGTTACTTACTAAGAGAACAAATACTGTCATAAGCGGTTTATTTTTACCTAATTGCAGGACCGCCCTGTAAATACTTAAAACAAATAATAAACATTGCTATGTAGTAGGCGGGGAAACAACTTATATGAGATTAAAGAAGTTAGGCTTGTTAATATCAATATTATTTTATAATTTATATTACTTACTATTAGTTATATCGTTGTAATAATTATTTATTTATTTAAAAAAAATTGGTAATAAAAATATATATATTTGATTATTAATTTGAACTGGCTAATAGTCGGGGATCCACAGTATGTACCCTAATGTGAATAGTTGTGATTAAAGGGATGCGCGCGTACTGTACTGTTCATATGTTGGGCGCTGGCAGAATAACAGCGTTGTAGGCAACTGCAACATTTATGCTGAGCTAGAGCCCATTCATTACTACATTATGTAATTCTTGTCATTTCTGTATGTACTCATTTTAACTTTATTGGTGGTAATGAATAAATGCTTATTATTATTATGAAATAAAACGTTTTATACAAATTGCTACACCCTATTTCACACTCTTAGGTGTTCATTTTTCCAAAATCGTTTCTTAGTAGATGTTTACGTCATTAAAGGTGGTTACGTTCGGAATTTCAGATTTCTACGCCATGCGCTGTGCGGTCATAGATGAGTCGGTCACTCAGCACATATGTATACAAATAAATAAAATTGGAGTAATCTCAAAATAACAGTTTTTAAGTCAATGCATATGAAAGTATATACGGTACTTATAACAAAAACCCTGTTTTAAAATTTTATCTGTGTGTTCTGGCTAAAGGCTCGGTTACACATAGCGAATACTCGCTGCGATTAGGTAATCGTAACGAGAATTCGCTATGTGTGACAGGCTATTGCAGCAGATTCATTCGCCGCAAGTTGAATTCACTGCGAATTGAATTGAACATGTTCAATTTTACTCTCTGCGAATGAGCACTCTCTGCGAGAACTCGCTGCGAGTAGCCATTCCACTCTAAAAATATAGAAAAAATGGGGAGCTGTTTGAAACAAATAACAGTAATTTCAAAAAAAATACAAATGCAGACGTTTTCATTGTTTAATGAATTAATTAAGTTGGGATTCGAAATAGCAACCCAAGAGCAATTGAAAAGAAATTTTAAGAATATAAAAGATACATATTATAGATCATAATCGTGTAGTACTCGCTGTGTGTGACAGGCAACATATTAACATTGTTGCTATTTAAGAACAATTCAATTTCTAGCTCTTTGCTTCCGGTCCCGGTCCCAGTAGAGCCTGGTACGGTCATTTTCGAACACGGCTTCCGGCAAGTACTTATAATATGGCAGTTTTCGATCCACGAGACCGTACTTCAGAGCGAGCTCCAGATGTAGAGTCCTGGCTACTAGGTTGTGTCTGTGCAAATACTCAGAGTAAGAAAGCGTTGAACAACCGGAGATGACATGCCTAAGTGACTCCCCGGGATGGCGACAAGCTGGACAGATGTCAACGGCGCCATCCTTTAGGATGTATTTCCGATAATTGTTGGTCTTAATAACCTGATCCTGTATCGCACAGACAAAACCCTCGGTTTCCCCAAAGAGGTCCCCGAAACGTAGCCAGTGGAGGGAGGCGACTGTGTCTACGACAGGCTCATGTTGAGCCTTGTACAAACTCCTATGGAGCTGAAAGCGGAGCGGAAATGCTCTGTACTGCCGAGTCTTACCAATGCTCGTTGGCTAAGGATAGAGGGGTAAGTCCTTTATCACAAGAAATAACGTCCCAATAGAATGGATCATCCGCTCTCGTCAGAAAGTAATTATGGAGGCTGAACACTTCGCAATTATGCACGGTAAGCGCTCTTAAAAAGCAACGTTCACCATGCTTCCGCGGCAGGTACAGCCTCATTACTGACGATTTCGGATGATGCATCCTATGGGACGTCATAATAGTGCGGTCTTTTCTATCCAGAGCGTTCAGTTCGGTCCAACTGAGTATGCCAAATGTATAAATGAGAACAGGTATGATCTAACCGTAATATGCATGTATCTTATTAACGCCCGTCAAAAGACTGTTAAGCACTTTTGTCAAGCGTGCATAAAACACATCGAAAACTGACTGTTTCATGTCCGCCTCATCGATACCTATGTTCTATGACATACCCAGGTATCGGTATGTTTCAGCCTCGGATAGGGTCTTTATGTTGATGGGCATAGATAAGTCTATATCTTCAGAGTTAGCATCCTTCCCCCTTTCAATATGGAGGACCGCACACTTATCCGTCCCCAACTCCATTCTAATAGAATTGCTAAAATCACAAGTGATGTTTAGCAATTACATAAGACTGGAGCGACTGGATGCGAATAACATGAGATCATTCATAGAGAAAAGGTGGGTCCCCTATGTACCTCCTCTCCGAAGCTAAAATCCCCTCCCGGAACCCTTCATTAAGGTACTAAGAGGGTTCAGAGAGAGGCTGAATCAGATTGCACTCAATCAATCGCCCTGGAAGATACCCCTTCTTATCCTTATGTGGTTCACCGCAGCCATCATCCGCTTGCCGAGATGACAAAGGATCGTACTCCACTGCTCTATACACTGCCTGAGGAAGTCTCGAACTGTACAGACAACCGTGTACATCACCTGATTTGAGTTCAAGTGAAGAGTGATTCTCACGCTCAAAATGGATGTTAGTGTCTTGCATATCGTAGGTAGACACGTGATGGGGCGGTATTTGCTCGGGTATGTGGAATCCCGGTTTTTAGGGACCAAATGAGTTATCCCAGTAGGGAAAAGGCTTTGGAGTGACTTTTGGTCGGGGGCCTGTTGAAACTGTCGGGCGAGCACAGCGTGACACACCACGAACCTCTGTAGCCAGTAGTGATGCAGTCCGTCAAGTCCCGGACTTTTCCATTTTGGGGCCCTGCGGACCGCCTCAGCTACGTCATCCAGTATATGATGATATTATAATGACGGGTTCCATGTGCGTAACATTCGCACACTAACTCGCCACAACTTCCGTGCAAGGACCTTCGCTGTGGATTACGGGATCTGACCACAGACCACGCCAGAATGCGACAGTGTCAGCCTGATTCGGTGCTTGGCCTCTTCCACGTAACATTGATCGCTACAATTATTTATAGAGCCTCGTCTGATCACTTTGGAAGAGATGGTTCTGGTTGAACCGTATTGGCCTCTCGGTATATCGCCGAATCCGCTTTTCCTAAGCAGCGGTCCTCTGCTTAAGGTCGTCTATGGGCTCCGTCAGTTTTTGCGTAATATCCGGCTGGGACAAACTTATATTTGTCCCATCAAAATCTATCCTGACGCTGCGCACAATTATCGGTCTATTATTACCCGACCTGAAGCTTGTCAGTCTGCTGATTACGGCTGTTTCCTTTGTGATACGGTCCTCAATTCTTTTTCTCCAGGCTGACATGGCAACTCTAAAAATATAGAAAAAATGAGGAGCTGTTTGAAACAAATAACAGTAATTTCAAAAAAAAAATACAAATGCAGACGTTTTCATTGTTTAATGAATTAATTGAGTTGGGATTCGAAATAGCAACCCAAGAACAATTGAAAAGAAATTTTAAGAATATAAAAGATACATATTATAGATCATTATAGTGTAGTACTCGCTGTGTGTGACAGGCAACATATTAACATTGTTGCTATTTAAGAAAAATTCAATTTCTAGCTCCTTGCTTGTCATGCCTTGTACATTCTGATGCACAAGGTGTAAACAATTTTTATTATCACTTTGTGGAGTCATACTATTACGGATTTGTAAGCTGCATTGTAAATTATTATAACTGCTAGAGATTACCTCTATTGTCTCATTTTCAAATTTTAATTAATTGGAACTGATTCCAAATTATTTCGAAGTTATTATAGTGCTCAATAAGAGCAAATGTCTGTATAGCCAAGACTTTGGCTAAGTTAATATAAAAACAATAAGATAGCACATTTGCTACCTGTCTTAAATTATGTTTGGATAGGTAATATCTACTGTCTCCAGTTAAAAAATAATTAAATTATTTATGTCTATTAAATTAATTATATTATTATAATTATGACAATTAAATGTCAAGTTTAAATTGTTATTACATGAAAAGTTATTCATTAATAAATTTCAATTGTATCTTATTTTATTTACCTTTGGCCAACCCTGTATGTAAGGAAATGTAAACAACATAATTTAAAGTATATTTAAAGTATTAAGATAATCAATATATTTTAATAAATGAGTTTTGTTTACATTGCCTCTTCACCCAACAAGAATAATTAGGCAAAACTTACTAGTTAAAACTTTATTCCTTATATATGTCTTAAAAGAAGATGTAGTGACAAAAATTGAGAAAGGTATGCTGAGATGGTTTGGCCATGTCGAGAGAATGAATGAAGAACGATTGACGAAAAAAGTTTATAAGGCGAGTGTGAATGAAAGAGTTGGAAGGGGTAGACCTAGGCGGACATGTCTAGACCAAATTAGGGACGTCTTGAAAAAAGGCCAGGTCAAGAGTACCCTAAACCGTAGAGCATGTATGAAGGGAAAAATGAAAGTGGACGAAGCAAAACAAGTATGTAAGGATCGTAGCAAGTGGAAAGAACTGGTCTCTGCCTACCCCTACGGGAAAGAGGCGTGATTATATGTATGTATGTATGTATGTACTAAAGGATGCACCAGGTATACAATAATTACTAACCCGATTCCTTTTAAACAGGTATCATGACCAAGTTTTTGCCTGTGTTATCACAATACATGATAACATAATTTTTTTAAATATTTAAATTACTTTTTAAGTTAATATTCTTTGTCATGGCACTGTTATAGAGTGTAGGTGAAAAGAGTAGAGTCGCCGGGGCGCGTCTGGAGCTGGCAATGGACACGACAGCATGCGGGCTGCTGGCCGAGAGTGAGGTGCTGCACGACCACCTAGCAGCCTCTCGCATCCATCATCTCGACCAGATGGTTTATGTTGGCAGGGTCCTCTGGGACTCGGCAAGCGGCACTCGCCGCTGGTGGAGTAAGAAACTGGACGAAGAAAATTAATACAAACGTATTTCTGGCGTGAGACTATTCCCTCGTCGAACGGAAATACTACGACAGGAGATGCGGCTCTACGAGTTGCGGAGCAGGAGTAGCTGCCGCCGTAGATCTCCTTTTGGTTGACTCAGACGATGATGGCATAGTGGCCAAAGAACAACAGCAAATGAGGAGCATATTGGAATAAGAGTAAATGAGGAGCATATTGGAAGAGGCGATTAGGGAAACGCGCAGTGCCCCTCGATCCTCACGAGAATCGACCGCGACTTATACCTTATACCTTTGGGGTATAGCTAGCGGAATCGGGTTGTCGTTAAGGCTCTTAACCCAATGCTGGTAACCTATTTGGAAACCAGCCGAAACCTTTGCGATACGGACTCAATTTTTTTGGGTGCCGCATTGGCAGTATGCCATATTATTGGCGCCAAATTCCCCTCGGCTGGACGTGCTACTACACGAAGTAGCGCCATGTCAGCCTGGAGAAAAAGAATTGAGGACCGTATCACAAAGGAAACAGCCGTAATCAGCAGACTGACAAGCTTCAGGTCGGGTAATAATAGACCGATAATTGTGCGCAGCGTCAGGATAGATTTTGATGGGACAAATATAAGTTTGTCCCAGCCGGATATTACGCAAAAACTGACGGAGCGCATAGACGACCTTAAGCAGAGGACCGCTGCTTAGGAAAAGCGGATTCGGCAATAAACCGAGAGGTCAATACGGTTCAACCAGAACCGTCTCTTCCAAAGTGATCAGACGAGGCTCTATAAATAATTGTAGCGATCAATGGTACGTGGAACAGGCCAAGCACCGAATCAGGCTGACACTGTCGCATTCTGGCGTGGTCTGTGGTCAGATCCCGTAATCCACAGCGAGGGTCCTTGGACGGAAGTTGTGGCGAGTTAGTGTGCGAATGTTACGCACATGGAACCCGTCATTATAATATCATCATATACTGGATGACGTAGCTGAGGCGGTCCGTAGGGCCCCAAAATGGAAAAGTCCGGGACTTGACGGACTGCTACAGCTACAGAGGTTCGTGGTGTGTCACGCTGTGCTCGCCCGACAGTTTCAACAGGTCCCCGACCAAAAGTCACTCCAAAGCCTTTTCCCTACTGGGATAACTCATTTGGTCCCTAAAAACCGGGATTCCACATACCCGAGCAAATACCGCCCCATCACGTGTCTACCTATGATATGCAAGACACTAACATCCATTTTGAGCGTGAGAATCACTCTTCACTTGAACTCAAATCAGGTGATGTACACGGTTGTCTGTACAGTTCGAGACTTCCTCAGGCAGTGTATAGAGCAGTGGAGTACGATCCTTTGTCATCTCGGCAAGCGGATGATGGCTGCGGTGAACCACATAAGGATAAGAAGGGGTATCTTCCAGGGCGATTGATTGAGTGCAATCTGATTCAGCCTCTCTCTGAACCCTCTTAGTACCTTAATGAAGGGTTCCGGGAGGGGATTTTAGCTTCGGAGAGGAGGTACATAGGGGACCCACCTTTTCTCTATGAATGATCTCATGTTATTCGCATCCAGTCGCTCCAGTCTTATGTAATTGCTAAACATCACTTGTGATTTTAGCAATTCTATTAGAATGGAGTTGGGGACGGATAAGTGTGCGGTCCTCCATATTGAAAGGGGGAAGGATGCTAACTCTGAAGATATAGACTTATCTATGCCCATCAACATAAAGACCCTATCCGAGGCTGAAACATACCGATACCTGGGTATGTCATAGAACATAGGTATCGATGAGGCGGACATGAAACAGTCAGTTTTCGATGTGTTTTATGCACGCTTGACAAAAGTGCTTAACAGTCTTTTGACGGGCGTTAATAAGATACATGCATATTACGGTTAGATCATACCTGTTCTCATTTATACATTTGACATACTCCGTTGGACCGAACTGAATGCTCTGGATAGAAAAGACCGCACTATTATGACGTCCCATAGGATGAATCATCTGAAATCGTCAGTAATGAGGCTGTACCTGCCGCGGAAGCATGGTGAACGTTGCTTTTTAAGAGCGCTTACCGTGCATAATTGCGAAGTGTTCAGCCTCCATAATTACATCCATGAGATTAGTGGGTAGGCGTGAAACAATTAACAGGTGGTAATTTTGTTTACCAGCTTTAAACAATTTTCACATATAATTTGGATTGTGATTATAGTTTAAAGAGTTTTAATCCATTCATTATTAGTTTGGGCTCAGTACTAGAGTATATTTTCATGTGTAAATCAATGTTTTGAGTGCTATACCACCTAACCCTCAACTTAACCTTTGATGTTTTACTAACTTTCACAACATTATTATAACCATTATAAAAACGCACCTATAATGGCAAAGATTAATAATTTAGAAGACTTACAAAAGGATCTTGAAAGCACCTGGTCTGCGAAAATGGCCGAATTTGAATCACGACTAAAGACCGTTTCTACGTCATCAAGCCCAACTTTAGGGCAACTAAAAGACGATTTTCAATCATTTAAGGAAGTTGTTACCTCAATGCTGGGAATATTTAAACAGCAAGTAAGTGAGTGCATTGAAGTAGTAGACGAAATAAACATGAGATATAGGCAAAGCTCACTTCTATTTCACGGTGTTACAGAAAACTCTGAATGTAGCCTTCAAGAGCTGGTAATAAATGTTATTCAGAATAAAATTGGGATTGCTGATATATCCTGTTCTTCACTATCTCATTGTTACCGCCTTGGAACTAAACAGAATGAGCATATTCAACCCATACTGGTTAAGTTTCATGAGCAACATATTAAATCAGAAGTGTGGAAGTTGAAATCAAGGTTAAAAGGATCAGGAATTGTGATCTCAGAGTTCTTAACTAAACCACGCCAAGAAATTTACAAGAAGGCACGAAAGCATTTCGGTCTAAAAAATGTTTGGACATTTGATGGTTCAATTTATATAAAGCCCCCAGGTTTTACTCGGGAGAAGGTCTGCACAGAAGTAAAGCTTAAGGCATTGATGGATAAGTTCCCCTCGTCTAATATGTCATCTATCTCAGTGAATGCTAAAAGCAATGATTTCTCTGTGAAAAATGTCACTAATAAATTAGACCAGCATAGCAGTGCATGTGGTGGCCATCAGATCGAGCCTGGTCAGCGCAAACCATCTGGTACTCCTCTGTTGGATGATGATGTAAAGAAATCTCGCCGCGTTGCATCAAGAAAGTGACATTTTGTTTTCTGTGAGCATAGTGTCTTGTCATTTTTGCTAGTTTTCTGTTACCAAATGCAAATAGGTATTTGTGATAAACATGTGCATGATATAAATATGCGTGGGTGGAAGATGTATATTCTAATAAGATTCTACTTACTATACTTCTTATCTACTTGATATAATTCTAAGACACTGTTTTTTAAACTTCTTATTTTAATTGACACTAATAAATGAATCCTTACAATGTACTTTACATACATATATTTTTGTCCCATTGCATAATACAAATAATTCTAAGATAATTGCTATTGTTGTTGATACCAAAATGTAATAAAATTACCTAAATGGCATTGTATATAGTCCATGTTTTGAGTTTTTTTTTTTAAATAACTGTATTGATGAAATGTGTATAAGTTTATTCACTTTCAAACCCAATTTACAATTACAGCCATTATCATTACATAGTATTTAACTTAAATTTATAGCAATTGGATGTTAAAAATAATTTTATGTGATTAATATGTACTAATTTTAGTTTTTAATATTAATAGATCTTTGCATTTTTTTTTTATTGAAGACTGTCAGTTTTGTTTTGAATTTTAACTGATAATATGTTGATAATAATTTCCTTCGCGGGCGCACGGACGGATTATGTCGGATTCGCATCGACTAAAACCCATGGTGTTCCTCCTTCGTCGCATATTGGCAGGGCCACGGAAATGCTTTTGCACACATCCGCGGCCCCACCTGCGCTGGCCGCCTCATTGCGGCCTCTCCTCGGGAGAGGCCTACTCCTCCCCAGCTCCTTCTCAGGTAAGGCGCACCAGAACACATGGCGCGCCCTCCTCGTCAGCCACCAATTTCACATGCGCAACGGACGCCCCCGTGTCCGATGCGCGAAGCCTATGGGGCCAGGAAAAACTAGCATTCAGAAGCACCAGCCTTCCTGACCCCAGCGGCGGATCTGGTCTATGGCTCCGCCGCAAACCAAGATTCGGCTGTGGAGGGTAGGGAGAGCGGCGCCTCGCAATACCTACACTCCTCTCCCCCCGCAGCCCCACCACCACCGCATCAATTAACGGTGCGGCCCCGTCAGAGTCGCGGAGTATAGGGCGAGTGGCGCATCGCCATACCAACACTCCTCTTTCTCCGCGACTTCACCTCGGCTGCAGCGGTAGAGGGATCGGACACCCCTCTCACAGCAGCCCACACACATCCGAAGTGGGCTAGTCAAGCCCACTCGGAGTGGCTACCTCAGGCCGGGCCTGCACCACGGGCCAGCCAAGGGGTTTCCCTTTGTTCAGCGTGGGTGACTAAGCCACGGCTACTAAGCGCTCTCGCCACGACAAGGCGGAACCCGTTCGGGGGGGAAGTTGGACTTACCTAGTAGGACTATTTGTCTCTCGTTAACAACATGGACATTAAACATGACCTTTGTTTTGTCCATGTTCACCTTAAGACCTATCCGTTGGAAGACACTATTGAGGTCATTGAGCATCGTGCTTAGGTCCTCCAGCGATTCTGCCATAAGGACTATATCGTTGGCAAATCGAAGGTGAGCGATGTACTCGACATTGATGTTAAAACCGTATCCTTTCCAGTCCAGAAGCTTGAAAACGTCTTCCAATGCAGCGGTGAAGAGTTTCGGGATATAACGTCACTCTGTCTTACACCTCTGTGCAATTGGATAGGTTTCGTATTCTGGTTGTAACCTCGGATAACCATCGTAGCCCTACTGTACAAGCACTTCAGCACTTCGATATACCGACAGTCAACTTGGAATCGCTGAAGGGACTGCAGCACCGCCCAAATTTCGACGGAATCAAAGGCTTTCTCATAGTCCACATACGCCAGACATAGTGGCAAATTGTACTCCTCGGACTTCTGTACAATTTGCCGAAGGGTATGTATGTGGTCTATGGTGCTAAAGCCTTTTCGGAAACCGGCTTGTTCGGGAGGCTGGAAGTTGTCAATTCTGCATGCGAGACGATTCGTAATGACTCTCGAAAACAGCACGTAGACGCAGCTCAGAAGGGAAATCGGTCTGTAGTTCTTCAAGAGAGCGTTGTCACCTTTCTTGAAGAATAAGACCACCGCACTTCTGATCGATGCCTCCGATGTAGTGCCACTATGGAGGACGGAATTAAAGAGCTTCTGAAGGACTTCAAGTACCGGTTTTCCACCCGCTTTCAGAAGCTTCGCTTTAATTCCATCCTCGCCTGGGGACTTGCCGTTTTTAAGTTGCTGGAGAGCCATTCTAATCTCACTCAGACTGACATCCGGGATATCAACGGAATAGTGTTGGATAAGACTCGCTCTTGGATCGTTACTCACACTTCCATGTTGCTCCAACGATGATGTGTACAGCTGCCAATAGAACCTCTCTATCTCACTCAAAATCTCAGGTGTTCCGGAAATGACGCTGCCACACTCGGTCTTTAGCTTCGACAGGCTTTTTCTGGCAGACAGATCTCTAGCAAAGGCTTTGCAGCCCTGGTTTTGCTTGATCGCTTCTTTAATACGAGCAGTATTAAAGTTGCGTAAGTCCCGCCGCATGCATTTGGAGATCTGTCTGTTCAGTTGCCTGTATGCTGTCAAATCTACTGAAGACTGCAGCTTATATCCCGTCTAACAGTCATGAGATTAAGAGTGTGATCGGAGAGTTTTTGTGTTCTTCTGCGGCGGGTCATGCAAAACTTAGCTCCGACCGCATGGACAGTTTCCACGAGCTTGTCATTCATCATATCGTCCACTGGATTGCAATCTTCTAGGCATTGAAAACGGTTTCGTAGCTCGAACTGAAAGGTTTCGGAACTTTGGACGTCACCTCTCCAATTTCAAAAAGGTTCAGTGTGCCTCTCACCAATCGGTGATCGCTGCTAGTTTTCAGCCTTAGGATCACTAAGACATCACTGAACAGTTGTCGTCTGGTCGTCATAATGAAGTCAATCTCATTTTTTGTCGTACCGTCGGGGCTCGACTAGGTCCACTTCCTGTGAAAACAGATCAGTCTGGAAGTAATTTACGCGGGCAAAAACAGCTATCAATATCAACGCACGCGCAATACTGAAGCTGAATCTTTTGTTTGTTGTTTGTAGGCGTGGCAAAGCGACTGTACAACATAATTTTGATCTTTTCTGAATCTAGGAAATTTGTTGTGTTTGTTTATGTAATTTTTAATTATAGTTATTATTTATTTATTTACTTCAGGCAGAGCTCGTAAGTGTTGTCGCTTGGGTGTTTCTCCATCTTTACAGCATCTTCTTAACAAAAACTAGATCTAAATTAAAAAAATTGCGGTTGCCAACCCGCCTGCCATAAGTGGAAAGTATGGCAAATACCCCTCTTACGAGATTATCTGTGGGGAGGCCTATGTTCAGTAGTTGACTTTGATAGATTTTAATGAACGTAATTTCAGAAACTGTTAGACCACGTCAAAACATCGTTATCTACTTAGGGGGTCTAAGAATTGTCCTCGTTAAGTGATTTTCTAAAATGATATTTTAGGAAGGGAAATGGAATATTCATTAACTGTCAACACATTATTTAAAAAAATATTTTATTATAATTTCTATTTTTTTTTTACATTTTAATTTTCGGAGAATAACTGTATCTAAATAGGTATAACCATTTACCCAAAAACATTGGAGGCGCTCTCCACACAGTGGCTTGCTTTGTGGTAGCCGTGTTTGTGACCTCACAGCGGCCGTAGATATTAATATGTCATCACGTGTCGGTAATTTCAGAAGCAAATAACATTTTTAGAAATGTTGAGTTTAGTAAGTTTTCTAATTAGAAACTCTAAAATTCCATTTAAAGCAACCAAAAAAAAAAAATTCTTAATCAATCCTGAAACGACCAAGGGTTTTTTTTTATAAACTGTATAGAAATGGTCCTAAAAATATGTGAAATCTGTATCTGTATATATATATAAAATATTAATGAGTCTTTACTGATTACGGAGCGCTGATACTCACTCTGATGTTTTATTAAGGAGTCAAAGCGCTCCTCATTATACTTACATGACTTTACCAGATCATTATGTGTGTTCTTTTATCTTTTATCTTATCCTGAGCCGATGCATATTTATTTGATATCGTTTGTAGGGAGTTTTTAAGTCTCATAACAGTTAGTCATATATTACACTTCAATTGAATATGATTTAAATTTATTAATCAAATCTTGCTTTTCTTTACATATATTTATATAATTTTTGATATTAATTTTAGTTTTAATTAACTTTTGCACTTTCCTAATATATTTATTATTATTTATATATTCCTTTAATTTTCTTCTATTGCAAGCAATTGTTGCTGCTGTACTTGATGTGACATAATATTCACCAGTCAAATCGATTGTTGTGGATGGTTGCAATGCTTTAAAAGATTCACATTATATGAGCTCCTTGAACAGACTTTGAGTTTGGGATGGTTTCAAGTTATCTATGTATTGTTTTAATGGTACAATCTGCTCATTACCCTCACTTATCTGTAACTGCAATATAGCAATTAATCTGAGGGATTCCTCATATTCCTTGCTGCATTGGTCAAACTCACCGAATGTTCTCTGAAGTTTATCTCTTTCTTTTAAAACAAAAGTATTTTCTTTATGCAACTAAATCATATCAATTTTTAGCTCAGTGTTTTTAGCGATATATTTATTAATTATTTTTCATTGCCATCCCTTTTTTTACACAACAGCTCACACTGCTCCTTTGACGCTTTAAGTTCTTGAAGCGCCATTTAAAGTTGGTTCCCCAATTGGCGCGTTTTGGCGTTGCGTGTATTCATTTTACTATTAAGTGTAATTAGCTAAAGAAAACAAAGAAAGAAAACCGAAGAAGCAGAGTAAGCAAATGTCTAGATCTATGAGTTTATTTACAGATCGCAAATGTATTTATCATTTAAATGATTCATTATAAAATCCAAAACAACACTTACATAAAAGGTAAATCTTAAAATATTAAAGGGATAGCAAGAATTACTCTTCCAGTAAGTTTAAACGATGTTCGTTACAGCTGTCACTTTTGGTTGGAACACAAACACAAATTAATTAAAATATTTATGCCTTTTACTCATTTTACAAATACAAATAGTTCGAATTAACAACTGTAACTCAAAATTGAGGTAGATGTTATCAATTTATAATATATATTTTTTTAAATAGTTTGGAGCAAGTATTTTACAACTTGTGGCCGGGGTTGCCACAGAGTCAGTCATATTTTGTTCATATATTTACATACGATATATGTAATTTTTTTGTATATTATATGTATTTGCACCTGCCACAAAATCTCATCAATCCACGTATTAACAGCCAGAGAATGACGTTAGGCATTAAGTCCGCCCTTTGTTACCCTAGTTATTAAGGTATTAACAATCAATATTAAATAAATAATGTGTTTCTACTGCATTATTTGCTGGAATTTTATATGAATTTTTATCTGGTTAGAGTTAATGGTGGATGACAATTGTTTTTGCAGAACTGCCTTAAGAATGCAGGACTAATAGCCGCTACACTCTTTATATATTTTATAAATTTACGCGAGGCAGTAAACGCTATATTTTTTAACCCTGTTGATTTACAAGTAAGCTCTCTCAACTGTCTGATGAGGGTAAAACTTATCTTAAACTTTTGAACCCAAATCACATTATAAGAATCATCTACAACTGGATCCGAGGACCAATGTTTCCGCAAATTAATGACATAACTTGGATCCTGCTACTTGGAAATTAACGACTAGGGTGGACTCCATTAGATAAATATCATTCGCAAATTAACTTAAGATTATATGCATACATTTACATATACATGACCCATAAAATGTATCACGGGTATAATGGTTTTAATACATATATAAAAAGCTGAATTAAACCAAACATTAAAACAATAAATTCTTAATAATCCTAATCTTTGAATTTGCATGAATTTTAGTTGAAAAACAAGCTTCATGTAAGCCATTTTCAGTCATGAAATCTTCTGTTTTTATTTAAGCACTCATAAATTTATTATATTTTCTATTTTATGTACCTCATTATACGGTTTCAAAACTTCTTGGTAAGAATTGGTTTTACACGGCTTGCATTTTGAAATAGCCCCTAAATAAAGTAATTTATTTATGGTGCCTACAAAGTAACTTTGTAAATATTTTTGTTTCTTCGGAGATGAGTCTGAAATAATCAGCCACGCTTACTATGAGTATTTTATATACTCGAATAAATGACAAAATTACGGGATCGATGGTTATCATCAGTTCCCGTTCGTAAAATAGAGACAATCTGTATATGTGTATATATCTATAACCTGTTTATTATAGGGTACACAATAATGTCCCACAGGCCGAACCCGACCACGGTAGTCAGTCAAAACAGAAACCAGGCCATCTACGTAGTACATAATTACAGTGCCCAAGCGTATATATGGGATAGGATGGCAATCCGACATGACGTGCTTTCCAAGACACAAGGGCAAAACACCGCCAACTTCTCGACTGTGGACCGCTACCGAGAAATTCATGCCAGAAAAACCCAATAACTCATTTTGGCTTGACCCGGAATTCTATCCCCTTATAAGATAGGACTTCACGATCCTCAATTGCGTCTTAGACCACTAGACCAAAGAGGCTTTCAATTACCGAACCGTGCCTGTTTAATTTATTACTGGAGATACTCGCTGCAATGCGGACCATGCTACGATGGTTTCGATGAGCTCGACTGCCAATACTTCGTGCAGGCTCCTTCGTCCTTTGAGGTTTTTTTTTAGGATAGGGTGACAAACGAGCACACAGTCCACCTGATGGTAAGTTGTTACTGTGACCCATAGACATCTACATCTATCCTCAATAAAGACTCAAGATGCAGATGCGTTGTCACCCGTGAGGACTAAGATGGAATGCCTCTTTTCCAGTAAAAAGGGTCTCCGGTTCTCTACACTCACCATACGACCCATTCGTGCTACAACTATACTACTAATATAGCTGCAGCATGGCTCTACCACGTACAAATTCCTCAAAATGTTCAAATACTTAGATTGGAGTTTACATACAAACGTCATGTTTTTCTGAGATTTTTCAAAGGTTCATTAAGAGAACTAGGTCCCATAAAATTATCATTTCACGATTACACCATTACTGATTTAATAATAAGAAATCCGACAAAGTGTTATCATTAATAATTTGTAAAGTGCAATAGGGGTTAATATTAAAAAAAAAATGTTGTAGACTGTATGCAAAATAAATACAAAAATAAAATACAAATATAATAATGTTTGAATTTAAATTTAATATCATTACAAAATTCCAATTACAATAATTGAATATGACAAGGAAAGCAAAAAGCTTTTCACTACATTTTATAATGAATATTTTGAGAACCGAAAAAATATAATTTAAATCTGAAGAAGTGCAATTTACAAATAATTAAAGTTATAAAAATTGTTAAGAAAAACGTATGATTTAAACGTTATTTTAAAAATTTAGTTTATCTTTATGAATACTATTCAACTGTATCAAGCTTATTTTTCGCACTACAATATATATATATATATATATATATTATATACTTATATTATACTTAAAACTCTACATACTGACAAAATATACAGGAACATTTGGACATGATAAACCTCGTTCAAGAATGTGAGTTTATTCTAACAAATTAAGTGCATTTTAAGTAGTCAATATAATTATGATAACGCTTATACTGCGATTGAATTATTTTGTTTGGTTCAACAGCGCAAATCCTTTATACGTCCAGTTCATTACCTGTTTTGATAAAATAAGGGAATTAATCTATACAAATAAATAAAATGACACTTCAATTTTTTTTATTTGTAATGTTAAAATAACAGCTTTTTACTAAATGCATATGAAAGTATATACGCTACTATACGCTATAATTTTTGAACAACCGACTTCAATATAAGCGACTTCAATATAAGTTATTTAAGAACAACTCAATAACCATTGATCTGACCTTGATCAAATTCATATGGGACCACACGAGAACTATCAGCTTTCATATAAAAAATAATCATCGAAATCGGTTCACCCAGTACAAAGTTATGTGGTAACACACATAAAAAAACATACAGTCAAATTGAGTACCGTCTCCTTTTTGGAAGTCGGCAGATAAAAGACAACACTTAAAATTTCAAAGAATTATTTAAGGTCATTATTAATTTGAACTTGATTTACTAATCTAGTAAAAGTAAATCCAATTTTTTTTTTGCTTTTCTCAACTGTATACAATGACGTTTATGTAAAGTTTAAACTAATAACAGCTGTCTGTTTGTGCGTGTCGAAAGGATACAGGTTTTCGGATTTTCATCATAATGTAGGGAAAATATAAATATGATATACATGTTGTTGCCATAATGTTTTTGCCATATTCGTAGTCCATTAGAGAACATTTTATGTTTGTTTAACACTGGAATATGACATAATTAATGCGTCAAAAATAACAAAATGTTGTTTTAATTAATTTAATTAATTCTTGAGATTATCTTTAATATTGATAGCCGGTTATTTTTATTTTTATATCAATTGGCATGATTTATTATGCCGTAATTTAATAGCGCAATTATTCGTTTTGTAATTATTTCTATATAGACATTATATGATCTAAGCTTGGAAGTGCTTACCCACTTCTTAGCTTAGATCAGCAATATCAAAACAAATCTAACTACCTTAAATTGGTGTAAAGTTTAATAAACTTATAGTCAATATTTTTAAACAACCAAGTAGGTAAAAATTCGGTTGCAATACCAGATGTCTCGCACCTTTGACGCTGTTCTCAGAAACAAAAACAGAAACTTTTATTCAATACAGGTAATAAATAATACTTATTGAAAGTCACTCTTTTGTTTAATTACCACTGGTTCGAAAAAAACTCCTGTTCTGGGAAAAACCACCAAGAAACCCAGTGGAACTTAACCGCAAGTAAACACAGGTGTACCGCGATGTTAGTGTGAGTGGCACCACACTCCGGAGTGGAAAATGGTCCAAGGAGCCAAGAGGTTCGTCGACGGAGACCCGACATCCGTCCGGGTGAGAGGTCAGCAGAAGGTCCAACAGGGAAGGTGCATGATCCTCCACATCTGGAATCCGTGTAGGCGAAGTAAGATCATATGCCAACGCAAAGTAATAATCAGATCTCTCCGTTCGGTCAGTCATAATCGTTTAAACGTGAACCGAGCTAAAGGTATCCGTAGAGGGACGGATAATCATCGTTGTCTACGCGTAACCAAGGGATGGACAGGTCCGAACCTTCAAGACCGCTGAGGCGTCGAAAACAGATGTCCTATCTGACGTATACGCGAGCTCCAGCCCGAAACACAAATGAGTGTTCCAATTTGTAATTCGGGTAGGAGAAATACGAAATGTCAGCCGGCAAGGACACCTGCGTGTCGATCAGAAAGAGCAAGGCCGGCTTCGCCGTCTCGAGATGGTAGTGGACGGCGTTTAGGTTCTAGTGAAGTCCCCTGATGTTGCAGAAATGCACGGATAGCGTGGCAGGGGTTGCCTTGGTCTTGTTGCTTAGCTTGCCCCGAGCAGTTATTGTCTTGAGCGGAATTTCGCCTCGTCAGAATACGCGAGGCAGCCTGAATAGTGATTATAAATAAGATAAATAAATAAGAATATAAATAAGATAATAGAAATTCATCTTGTGACGGATCGGCGAGTGCGCTGCGTCTAATTCGACGCATCTTGTAGTTCTAGTCGATGCAAGTAGGCGGGTTGTGATGTCTGATGGGATTGTATTAGAGACCTTCGAATAGTATAAGCCGGACGTTAGGCGTATTGATGATTGTTGTGTTCTACAGCGTTGCATCTCTATAGTGGTTGTTTGGCGGGTCGCTATCCTCAATGGTGCTCTCTGAGGCTTAGTTTGACTCACACCTAAGTAGCTTTGCCCAAGTCAGAAAATAATTAATAATAATTCCCGTGCATATAGACTTGGTAAGTTATTATTTAGAATTTTATTTATAATAATGCAGTTAACTAATTGACAAGTCCTTGTGGACTAATTTTGATTTTCCATCTTAAAACCCCTTACCTACAGCGAGAGAAATTTTCAAGTGATATATTTGCACTATTATTTAGGTATTGAAAATTTGTTGGAATAGATGGTTTAATTGCGAAATATCATAATCAGTATAAACATTAAATACGATTCTGTCAATTGTGTATGAACTTATACTTTCCTTCTTAGTATTACAAAAAAAAATGAATAAGCAAAATACCTAAATAGATCACATTTGACAAGCTATAATTAGTGAATGAAACGCAAAGTATAACTCTGAAATAGATTTCTATATTCATTGTATTTTTGAAGTCGTCGAACTTAAAGCGGGAAGAACTTAATCAATAAACAATACTGAAAAATAAAAAAATAAAATCAAGTATCTGAAACCGCTATCTCTCAATATACATCGAAATAAGGATCCAGCTGAAATATTTGGCATCTAATACAGTGGTGTTTTTAAGACGTAATTACTTATTAACTTGATTTATTCAGAATAACATACAAAAGTTAAGTGTTTTCGATTAAAAATACAATCTCTGAAATAGTTAAACTCAACTAATTACACAAATTGTACAAAAATAACACAAAAAAATCTTTATTTAAAAAAAAACATGGTACACACGTGCACAATGTCAAAAATGTATGAAGCGTGGGTTCGGACCAGCTGCTGGCGCAAACTAACCAATTATTTAAAAACTTATACACATTACTCCATTACCTTTGTTGATTATGCAATATAATATATTATCAATTGAATTATATATAATTAATCGCTCGTTTGCGCAATTTTTCTAAATATGTTGGAATATGGTGCCAATTTAAGAACCCCTCGGACCATGGTGCCTTTATTTTATAATTTATCAATGGATTTTACTAAACGTTACTTCCATCCGAAAGTTAATTGGTAATCCAAATTACTCACAACTCGCGGCTAAAGAAGGTTTACTTCAAAAATATGTTTAAAGAAATATGCAGCGTAATAAGAAAATTATCTGTTTTCCTTTAATTATAGCGACGTTTAGAAGAAAATACTCACTGCAAAAAATTGAACGGATGTATTGCAAATGATACAAGAACTTAGAATTATCGTCAATGAAATATGTTTTCCAAATATTTCTTGCATAGATTCCACAAACCTAAAATCAACAATTTTTTTTTAAATTAGAATAAAAAAATGTAAAGAGAAATAATGGTTTGTATAGTTATTTAGATTTTATTGTAGGTTTATAGTTGATATAAAGTTTTATGATAAAATACAAACTGTTGCATACCGAACTTATAATAAGATTATGATGTGTAACACAGTTTTTAAAAAACCGTTCAAATGCCTCATTTTTTTTACAATTATTTACTTTCATTAAATGTTTTAAAGAATGCTCCGCATTTTCAATTTTGTGTATTAAATTTTCTATCTGACTTGCTGAAATATACCTAGTCAGGTCATAAGTATTGTCACACAGTAAAAACTTTTCTTTTAGAATGCTGGCCACAAAAAAGTTTATTGAATTCGAATTACGAATTGTTCATAAAAATATAACTGTATACTTTTTAGAATTTTACTCATTTTTAAATATGGAGTGGACGCTTAAAGAAGACCGTGTTGCAGTTATTGCGTTGCATCGTTGCGGTTACGCGCCAATTCAAATTTTTGACATACTGAAAAATTTGAATATAACCAAAAGATTCGTTTATCGTACCATCAAACGATACAATGAAGACTCTAGTGTAGATGACAGGTCAAGAAGTGGTCGCCCTCGATCTGTTAGGACTCCAGCAGTGATAAATGCTGTGAAGGCGCGAATTCAAAGAAATCCCAAACGTAAGCAGAAACTGTTGGCCCTTCAGATGGGGTTAAGCAGAACCACGGTAAAAAGGGTGTTAAATGAAGACTTAGGGCTTCGGTCATATCGAAGAAAAACAGGACATCGTTTGAATGCTCGTCTAATGGACCTGAGACTGAAGAGATGCCGCGCTTTGTTGAAGCGGTACGCGGGAAAAAAATATCGTGAAATTCTTTTTTCGGATGATAAAATTATTACCGTAGAAGAGAGCTACAACAAAAAAAATGATAAGGTGTACGCACATAGTAGTGAAGAAGCGAGCAACCGTATTCCGCGTGTCCAACGAGGTCATTTTCCATCCTCACTCATGGTATGGTTGGGAGTTTCTTATTGGGGCTTAACAGAGGTACATTTTTGTGAGAAAGGTGTAAAAACGAATGCAGTTGTGTATTAAAATACAGTCCTGACGAACCTTGTGGAACCTGTTTCTCATACCATGTTCAATAACAGGCACTGGGTATTCGAGCAAGATTCGGCGCCAGCTCATAGAGCGAAGAGCACACAAGACTGGCTGGCGTCGCGTGAAATCGACTTCATCCGGCACAAAACTGGCCCTCCTCCAGTCCAGATTTGAATCCGTTAGATTACAAGATATGGCAACATTTGGAGGAAAAGGCGTGCTCAAAGTCTCATCCCAATTTGGAGTCACTCAAGACATCCTTGATTAAGGCAGCCGCCGATATTGACATGGACTTCGTTCGTGCTGTGATAGACGACTGGTCGCGCAGATTGAAGGCCTGTATTCAAAATCACGGAGGTCATTTTGCATAAACTTTAGTGTCATAAGAATCTATGTTTTGTCAAGTTCATTTTTTTATATAAATGGTTACATAATGAATAAATTTATTTCAATTATTTTATATTAAACATGTGACAGAATTTATGACCTGACTAGGTATAATATAATGCATATTAAGCATTTGTTATTAAATTACTAACTTATCTCCACGCACAATCCCTGACGGGGTAGCCAGAGAGAACAGATCGCCATGTGTCACGATCCTTACATACCTCTTTCGCTTCTTTCAGATTCATTATCTTCTTCATACATGCACGTCTAGGTATCCGAGTACTCTTGACCGTTATTCTTGTTATTAAATTACATTTAATGAATCGAAAGATCTTCGGGAAAATATTAATAAATATGTAAATACTATGTAAACGTAAATAGGTTTTTACTTCAACGGTGGCAGAGTTGGATATTATATAGAACAGTTTATTTCTATACGTATACCAATCATCTAGATTCCACTCTAAAAAGAACACCTACCAGGCTACCATACTCATAGGGCCTGCTTACAGAGTAATTATGAAGACTATATAATAGGCCACTTCTATAAATATATAATATAATCAATCAACTCTCTTAGTGAAGGTGTTAAATATAAAATCGAGCTATGTTCAATTTTTGTATCTTGGGGATATAAACGCGCAAAAAATATTTTCTTTCTGAAATCTACATAATCTTCAACAAAAGTTTTCCTGAATCAATCACTATCACATACCATAAAACAATACAGAGACTCTTACATATAATTTTATGGGTGATAATTTTCTACTATGTACATTCATGACTGTCTCGTTTGTCTTGTGGTCGTTAACGCGGCTGCTGATCATGACGTCCTTGGTTTGAGTCACGGGCCGTCCAATAAAATCAGTTATTGAGACTTTTTGTCAAGATAGGCTCAGTAGCAGCCCAGACTTAGAAAGTTGGCAGTGTTTCATCCCTTTACCTTGGAAAGCCCGAAAAGTTTTTGCAGGGTCAAAGGAAGCTCAAGGTCGCTCAGCGAACTATGGAGAAGTTTATGCTCGGGGGTTCTCTGTGTGATAAGCTTGTGGCATTCATTGGGCGAGGTCTATGTTCAGCAGTAGACTATAATACCCTTTACCAAAAAGAGGCAGTTGAACAGATTAGTTACACTGAAGTTTGATGGTAAAGATAGTACTTCTTTCTCTCTCCTCCACTGAAGTTAGGTATATGGACTTAAACTAACGTGGAACTCTCACCTTAGCCACGTATGTCATAAGGTTTAAATTGCTTTAGGTACGTGCAGTTTTATGGTTGAGAACAAAAAAGGGGCTTGCGTTCTAGTATGATCCTATAGCTGAACAGCAGTATAGTGGCGTTGATAATTACCTACGCCTCCATTGTTTGGTGTGATAAGGCCAACTAAAAAACCACTACGGCTAAACAGTCTACAAAGTACTGTCTGTTTAGTGACAACTGGAGCGATGTGATCATCGCCTGGAGTGACTCTTAATGCACTTCAATGTGCAACGCCCCTTGATTTTTCTTTAGACAAGGAAACGAGTGATAGTTTGTATAAGTCTAACGCTTGGTGCGGTCTGAGCTTGGTTTCATATAGATTAAGATCCCTGCTCGACTTAATGAAGTAAACTCCGACTTTATGCATGATCTCAGATATCATGCGTCCCCTGTATATATGTCCCCTATATCTCCTATACAATTTTAATAAAAAGTATGTAGTGAAACTACCCTCCAGAGAAGCCTGGTTATTTGTGGAGTCGGTAGCCTTATATGGTATATTTATTCTTTATTGTACCGTGATGTGGTTCCATAAAACAAAATAATACAAAGGACGGACTTAATGCCTTGAGACATTCTCTACCAGTCAACCCATGGAGTGATGAAAATTTGACGTAGCAATATAGAATAAAAGAACACTACACAAAATGATAATTAACTATATAATATATACCTTTTACTTATAAATAAACTGTACATACATGTATACAACTATATAAATACATGCACATATATACAAATATACATATAACTGTGTATATATGTGTCTGTTTAGCAATACATATTAAATGGATGAATCATGTAAAATGCGTTGTCTTCAATAGATGATTACGTTTCAATTTTTTAAAAGCGTACTTATTGGGTGCTTTTCTGATGTCATCTGGCAAAGAGTTTCAAAGGCGTGTAGCCTGAACTGTTAAGGAGTTACCATAGAACTCGGTGAAGTGAACAAGAATACAGATTTTGTTGTTAAAAGAAGAACGTAGGACCCTATCATAAGATGAGGAGAAATAGTGAAATTTTCTCTTAAGATAAGAAGGCGAAGATGGGTCGTTTAATATGTAAAAAAGAATGAACAATATTCTGGAATGACGCCTCTGCCGGATTTTAAGCCAATTTAGCTTAGATCTATATGACAAATTTAGGTCATACTTAGGAAGCCCGAAAATAAATCTTATACAGTTATTGAGAAGGCGTTCCAGCTTCTTCAGAAGATCTTGGGACAGATCTGGGTAACACACATCTGCATAATCAAATATGAGTAATATGAGCGATTGGACAAGCATGATCTTACATTTTTGGAAGAAAATGTTTTAAACGATACAGAGAGCATAACGTTGCAAAGGCTTTACGACTATTTTCTGAAAACACAATTCAACGTGCTTTCGATAAGTAAGCCAAGATTTTTAATAGAATTACTGAATGGAATTATAATACTATCAAAATAAATAGAAGGTACATGTACAAGATTTATCTTAACCAGCATACCATAGCAAATAATATATCATAGTATAGCTTGGCATTTCAAAGGATTGACCAATACTCCACAACGAGTAGACTAATATTTGATAGCTAATAAGTATACCGATGGTTTAAAATGGAGTTCAACGTAGGCTTTAGAATTTACCAGGAACGCCCCAAATTCAAGCTTAGCATGAATTCGGAGAAATTTTAGCCACACTTCGGTATGTGGAAATCATTCTGAAAAAACACTACTAGTAGATTGCGTAAACAACATGGTCATTTTGTACAGGTTCCAGGTCATGCGAATAAAGTAAGTAATGAACTTGTCGACAAGCTCGCATTAGATTGAAAGAGTATACAAATTGGACCCTTACCATTTGGTGGAATCTTTTTGAGATTCCACCAAATTCCGCCTGGCACAATTGACCCTTGAATATCTTTATCACAATAAACTACATAAGATCACGATTGACACCCTTGGTATTAAATATTTTAAAACCTTAATCCGAGCTTATAATCGTAAATTCCTTTCAAAAGCTCTGGGATTAAATAAAAATAAACTGCGTATTTTGGCTAGAGCAATTACTGGGCATTGTTGTCTCAAAAAGTACATGTCCGTTCTGAAACTAAGAAACTCAAGTATGAGCCGATTCTCTTCTTTAACGAAAGAAACATCTCTGGTCATCCTAACTGATCATGAATTCTTAATGCGCAAACGTAACACCAATCTGGAAAACAATGTACTTCGTCTAGAAGAAGTGAAAATGGTTACAGCTAAGCAACTCCTTCAACTCATTAAAGACACATGGTTTAGCATTGAAATAACTAGCCATAGCAATTAATCACAATCGATCTTGCAGGTCGCAGAGATACCTGTCTTTGTAGACCTGAATTACTGCTTGAGAAAAAAAAAACTGCTTAATGTGCTTTGCGAGGCATGAGAGGTTTTTGTCAAAAATACTCATAACACGGATTATAATTCGTAAAATATATGAATAGTAATTGAATAACCTTACTTGAAAATATCATAAATGACCAGCGCAATTTTGTTATGCAGGAAAATGTGTTTGAAATTATAGGTTTTAATAGAATCTGGAAAAATAAAAAATTAAGCTACAGTTAATTTGAAAATTCTTCACGAAAAGTTTTTTTTTATCACTGATAAGGCAGAAAGGTATAGTGGTATCAAAGTATCAGTATGTGCAGTCTAGGATGGCTACCCACTAGACAGAGTGTCGAAAAGGTAAGACATGCAGGAATCAATCGTTAATTTAATTAATTAATTTACTCACTTTAAACGCTCAAAAAACCAAATATATTTGCTTCACATTAACTAACGAAACTCAACCAGATACTAATTCTGCCATAAATATTCATACATTTGATACCAATAATGCTAATTGTCTATGCCCATTATCAATAAAGTATATAAAACAAAATTTTTAGAAGTTATTTTAGATCAACATCTATCTTGGTTTGATCAGATAGAACTTGTAAATGCGCGAAATACAAAACTAAGTTAGCTTTTTAAACAGTTGCGATATATAGCTTCTAACAAAATACTTAAACAGATTTGTGATTTCCTAATTCAATCTATTATCACCTATTACATTCCTGTCTTGGGTGGAGCAACGAAAACTAAATTTATAGATGTGGAACGGTCACAGAGATCACATTTAAAAGTCATGCATTTTAAACTTTTCCTTATTTCAATCACCAACTTATATCAAATGTGTGACCTGCTAACAGTAAGAAAATTGTATGTTCTTCATTCTATTCTAAAGTTCATAAAACCTTTGTATATGATCATTACACTCGAAAATAAAAGAAGAAAGGATATAGTCGTAATTACAAAAAAATTAATTCTGCTTTTGCAAGACGTCAATATGCAGCTTAAGTTAAAACCTTATATGATATAATAAACTAGATATCTATCAAAATACATCCGTACAGTGTGAAAAGAAATTCATTGTATGGCTTTAACTTTAAATTATGAAGAAATTGAGGATTTAGTATATTAAAATTATCTGATAAAGAGTGCACATACACACATAAACACACAAATGCACGCACACACACACTCTCACACACACACACACACACACACACACACACACACACACACACACACACACACACACAATTTTAATATTATTACTTAGAATAATCAAGATGATCTAAATCATCCGAATTTTAATTGATTGTTGATGTGATAATGAGAGCCGTGGTAGCTTAGATTATTTAAACTTTTATGCACAAAGTAATACATATGGCGGACTTAATACCATAGAACACTCTCTAACAGTCAACCAATAGGCTAAAGATATATATATATATAATATATATATATATATATATATATATATATATATCTTTGTTAGAACAAATATATTTTTATATACATAATATGTATGTGAAAATATAAGCTATGTTAGATCAAACTTGCAAAGATTTTTCCACATACGTACCGACCCAGGTTCGATCTCGCACCAATGAAATTGTTAATTGTAATTTTAAGTGCTGATTTACCACGTGTTAGGCGGTGAAGGAAAACATCGTGAGGAAACCTGCATGTCTGAAAAATAAGAAAAAATTTTCAATTTAAATTTTTGCGGCGGATATTTCCTTGCCCTAAAACCCACTCAGAAATGAGGTGAGGCCTGAGCCCAGCAGTGGGATGCTTATGGGCTGTAACTTAAACTTAAACTTATTGATTATGATCCGAAAATTGAGATTCTAGATTAAATATTTGGAAAATAGTTTGGTAGGCAATAAAACATTAAATTTATAGAAGCTGACCCGGCGAACTTCGTACCGCCTAACAGTTGATTCTTTAATTTTTTTTTAATACTTATTCTACTATTCGGGATACCGGGACAGCTTGTAAGATAAAAAAAAGAAAAAAGAAAGTTCATAAGTCAACAATTACATTATGTCAAAAAATAAAAATTATAAAACACTATTGACAAATATTGACATTAATATTTATACGATACTAACGACACTAAATTGTTTTGCCTTCCCGGAACCCCTCCACTAAAACTAAAACCTAAACTTTGTGGTATGGTATTTAAGTTCAAATTGACTTTTAAGTATTTTTCTTTTTTTTTAAGTATTATTACTAATCTTTTGTATTGGAACATAGAAAGTTTGGTTCTTGGACTTTTTCAGGCAATTTTTTTAAATTTTTCTCTCCGTAAGAATCATCTTCGTACTTCAAGAAATATTATAAAAAAAGAATGAGCGAAATCGGTCCAGCTGCTCCCGAGATTTACGCTTAGCAACACATTCAGCGATTCATTTTTATATTATAGATTTAACGACTATTAAACACGGATTACGATGGTTATGTCACTGTCATCCAACGAAATAAATCCATTTTTTTTAAATATTCTTTGACATAAATATATGAAATTATAAAAATACTTAACCTGATATGCAAAAATATAATTAAAATACCGTTTATCATTTACGTCAAAAAAAATAAAATCCATTTAAATAAAACTAATTTTACGGATTTTTTCGCGTATATTAACTTATTTTACTTTCCCGACGTTTCAAGCACTTTACAGCACCCATGGTCACGGGGGGGACTGAGGTGTATGACGTCCCAATGTCATAGTTAACCACGGCTACCTCCAGATTAAAAATTATTAATTTTTGTTCCGATCTACGCGTAGATCGGATCGGATCAGATTAAAAATTATTAATTTTTGTTCCGATCTACGCGTAGATCGGAACAAAAATTAATAATTTTTAATCTGGAGGTAGCCGTGGTTAACTATGACATTGGGACGTCATACACCTCAGTCCCCCCCGTGACCATGGGTGCTGTAAAGTGCTTGAAACGTCGGGAAAGTAAAATAAGTTAATATACGCGAAAAAATCCGTAAAATTAGTTTTATTTAAATGTGTAGTGTTCGCGTAAATATAAGAAATCAATAAAATCCATCTTTAGTGGCAGATGTTGAAATCCATGTTGGTACCACTAAGACGTGCACTGAAAATTAAAAAAACAAACCTTAAATAATTTAACTATTGCATATCATGAGCTCGTGATAGATTTTTGTTAGGATGAAGCGAAATAATAAATAAGTGTTGAATTAAATCGTCCACACTCATTACCAGAAAGACACCTTCGTAGCTGTTAAAAGTTATTCAGGCTTTACATTAACTTTAACCATGATCATAACTTTCAACAGTAATTTTGATCATCATTTACTGTATGATAGTGAATCAATAAACTAAAACATGCATGTTTGATCTACATTTGACATTAATGCAGCTTTTGATAATATAACGTTTATGCAGCTCATAAAATTTTGATAAATCGTTTAAAATAATTGTTACTTTATATTCCTGCACAATCTTCTATTTTTCATTATCTTACCAGCTATATCCACAGCTGAAAGTACCAGTATAAAAATGAACAATGAACAGGTAATAGCTATCTTATTCTGTATCGGTCCCTCATAATCTTTAGTAAAATCACAAAATTCTACATTTGTCAGCTGAATAATTAGGTTCTTCAAAGAATGACGGTGTATAACAAAATCCAAAAGTTTGATTGAGATTAGTAGTTCAGTTATTATTATATTTAACCTGCGAAAATCAAACATTGAAAAATGGGTAGTATGTAATGACGATAAAGATTTAAAAGTGTTATTCTCTGTGATAATAAAATTATTAAACTGTATAAAGTAATACCAGAATAATTATCAAAGGGCGAAAGATTACCCATTGCTCTAAGAGCTATGGGATATGCTAAAAAGATCTTTCAAAACCTAATTCTTCTGCCATTCGTGATAATTATTTTCAGCATTGAATTATTAAGAATAAATTAGGCAATTGGTTAGTGGGACCTTCTTTTCATAAAAAAAATAGATATGTACATAAATTATAAGTAGACGTGTTCACGTACGAGTAACACGTACATTCCAGTCATTACTTGAACTCCTGCATTCCCGGAACAAGCAAGACGTATTAGGTATATCAACTGCCCTACTGTGGGTAAAATAAAGACAGAAATTCCAATGAAAGTCTTAATAACTAAAACTTTAAAAAAATTTAACAATTTCACTGGATGCGGTATGAAGAACCAGGTTCCCATTGATTTAAGAGTGTCCATTTGCCACGAAATAAATTGATATAAGTCTACATTTGGTGCATTAGTAGTCATAGTGATGATTGAAATTCGTAGTGCAATACTTTTATTAATATATTTTTTTTTTATAATTGAATTAACACTGTAAGAACGCAGGTTATTTGTTAAAGCTATACTTTAACATATTTTAATTCAGTTTGTCTTGTTTTTTATAACTTGTATATGCAAGACTGCAACCAAATTTAATGTGGAAAATATGTACTTATATTATTTAATAGACATCAATAATTTGAACAATTATATAAATTTTCCATAATTACTCGCTTGCGTAATTGCTGCCATTAATTTAATTACATCATAGATATGTGTCATTATATTACTTAATATAATAGCTTAATTCGAGAAATAAATTCATTTTAAATTTTAATACACAAAAAGAGAACTACTTTAATGTTTACTTCCAAAAAACCAAAGCAATAACAGATGATTAAAAACATTTCAGCAAACACTAACATAATTTCCTACGTGCTTACTCCTTTCAAAAAGGGGGCAACGCACCTGCAATTCCCCTGGTGTTGCATTCGTTCTTGGGTGGCGACGACATTTACCATTTCAGGTGAGCCGCATGTTCGTTTGCCGCCTCTTCTATGAAAAAAATCTAAGTTTTGAATTTTAATTAAATAACGCAGCCATTGTTTACACTGAACCATACTAATGAATATCAAATATTATTATTATTATTATGAAAGTTATTATAAAAGTAGGTACTTTCAATTTCAAGGAAACTTTAATTTATTTAATCCAACAAGAATATATGTATACACTACAATTTCTTTACCAAGATAAAGTTTTGTTGGTCCATATTAAATGTGTTTCATGTTGTGTAGTATTATAAGATTTTCTATTTTATATAGTACATAAATTAAGTATAAATTAATATGTAGGAAATTTCTAAAACTACTAAGAATGATTTTAACTTTCAATGCTCATTTTATTCCTTCTTGCGTATAAAATTTTGATTAGGGTTATACACATGTTTAATTCTTCAATTTCTTTCAAATGTTGATGTTTTTATTATTCACCTGTTGTTGTACTTGTTTCTCTGTCTACTCTATTACTTATTACTATATCTCATAGCTGTACTTTTACATCCTAATTTTTTCTTCTTTTTATAGGCTGTTACTGTTAGTTGCTAATCGTGGGTCTCTCTCGTTTTAAGGTCACTATTTGTTATTTATTTTGTATTTGTTATTTCTTTTCCTTATCTGCAGCCGGCAAGAGTTCACTACTGGACATGTCCTCTGCCCTTATAGGGAAGATTTGCCTTAATCTTCATACTTGGCTGACGTATTGTCTATCGCAGTACCAGGCGTTTTGCACCTTAGACGCTGCTGCCCAACTCCAGTCAGGGTATTTAACGTCTGGTGTAAACATGATTAGTTATACCGCTATCTATTGGAAGATATAAGATTTGTTTTATATTTACATAGTCACTTTAACAACACCCCTAGGAAGAAATGAGTGATGGATTCTCTTATTTCGCCACCACACAGCTATTTAACAACCTTTAAAAATTTAGGCGAATTATCATTTATAATTCCAATCAAAAGTTTTGCGCTTTTGACGCTGCTTCTATGTAAACAAATAATTAAACCGTCATCCATCCAAAGTCATGAAATATTTAGTAAAACAATTTTTTTACAGATTCTATCGCGTTTAATTTACTATTTTCATTCCCGAAATATTTTTTTATA
Organism: Parnassius mnemosyne; assembly: GCA_963668995.1. Classification (NCBI taxonomy): domain Eukaryota; kingdom Metazoa; phylum Arthropoda; class Insecta; order Lepidoptera; family Papilionidae; genus Parnassius; species Parnassius mnemosyne. The sequence goes on along the minus strand of CAVLGL010000024.1, from coordinate 38,863,697 downwards.
TGAGAGGGTAAACGAGCATGCGGCTCACCTGATGATAAGTGACTACCGCCGCACATGTACAACCGGAACTCCAGGGGAATTGCAGATGCGTTGCCGGTCTTTTAAAAAGGAGTAGGCTCTTTTCTTGAAAGTCCCTTAGTCGTATCGGTCCGGAAAAATCGCTGGTAGTAATCGATTCAAATCGAGACGGTTAGGGTGCTTTACAGCAACCAATGTGGGACTGAGATTTTGACTTCCCGATGTCATAGTTAGCCTGGCTACCTTCAGTTTTTGAATATTAATTTTTTGTGAATTAGCTTACAGTATCTTGAAGTCTTGCAGTAGTATGCTTGGGTTTGGATTTAATTTTGTTAATTATAGGATAAGTTAAGGATAGGATAAAAAAAGTTTTATTCAATGTGTAGTGCTCGCGTAAATATAATAAATCATCATGAAATGATGTAAATGACATATAATACCCTAATCACCTTATAACCCACGGGATGTAAAGAGACGATTGGTTCACTAACGCAACCAACTAACGACGGTTTTGCTAGAATTTATTCTTCTTAATTCCCTTAAATGTTAGAGACTAACTTGTATAAAAAATATATAGTAACGGTGTTTTTTTTTTCTTACAATGAGCAAACGAGAAAGATGTTCACCTTACAGTAAATTTTGACCGCTGCTTTTGAACAACTGCAAAACCAGAGAAATTCAAAGTCCGTTTATTGTAGGTTCATAAGTCATATACCACAATGAAGTCGTGAGAGGAACAAAAAAAGTTGTAATAAAGTTGATTCTTTGTTATAGGAGTTAAGAAATAATCTTATATAAATTGTTGCTCTAAATTAAATTCTCGTTTAGCAGCTGACACTTTTAAGATTGTGCGGTTTTATTATGACGTTATATACGACGTTACCCCACACTAGGATTTTCTCCTGCGTCGTGGAGGCAGTTTACAAACATAAATTGCACTAGGACAAACATGCAGACCGGGAACGATTATTTGTAGGCCATACAAATATTTGTACCGTGCGGGATTCGAACCCGCGTCCCCCAGCGCACCAACTCATTGCTAAGCCACTGCGCCACGGAGCCGTTATGCTTTTTGGTTTTAATTTATTATTTAATTTATCTCCCTAATGTTCCTTAACATAAAATCGAATTACAAGTTATATTACAGTATAGAAATGCATTTCTTAAGAACGTGCATAAATTAAGTACAATCTTATTATACTATAGTAAGTATAGATAAGTTATAGTATATATGCAGGAATTTGATTGATGCAGTTGTCTTGGGACCGTGCTTTGTGCTATTCCTTGAAAGAGGCCTATGTTTAGCAGCGGACTTGTGAATTTACAACTTCAATGATGAAGTTGTAAAACATCGTCATTATCGTTATTAGAGTCACTTAAAAAGTCCACAGTTGGAAAATGGCTATTAATTGCAAAATTCAAGTTTGGTGAGCGTACTGGATATTCTAATAAAAGAAACCTCTGGCTACAATAATCCATCTCCGTTTTTGGCATTTTATGTCGAGTATTTATATTGAGATATATCTATTTCGCTACGCTAGATTTCGACGTTTTTTTTTTGTATTCAGAGACCATTTCGAATTTAAAATCAAACAACACACTTTCAAAGCTTGAGTAAAAAAAATATTATGTTTTTGTTTAGAAACAAATTTCAGCATTGTGAAGTTTCATTCTAAGCTAGAGATTGTGTTGAAATACTGCCTTTTCTATTCAGCAACCAGGTCGGCTAACAGCTTGAAATTTCTTTGGTGTTAAAATTTTTCATCAGCTGAAGCAGTTACTTACAATCTCTTCTAAAATAAAATGAATAGAAAAGACAGTATAATAAAAATTATCTATAATTGCATTGCTATTAATTATAATTTAAAATTAAAAATTTTGTCAAACCGACTTCAATATAAATTATTAACAATAACTAAAAAACTATTGGTCAAACTTTGATAAAATTTTCCACCAGCCACCACCATTTTTCACCAGCTTTTAAATAAAAAAGAATCATCAAAATCGGTTCACCCAGAAAAAAGTAATGAGATAACACACATAAAAAAACATACGGTCGAATTGATTAACTCCTCCTTTTTTAAGTCGGTAGAAAATTGTTAATACACAGAATTTTAATATGAATAGAAAAACTGAGCAGTTATAAAGGTTTTCTGTGGTCTAAAAAATGCGGCATCACTTTGGGAATTTTAATTTCCTCTTTGTACATTGTTTTAATGCATCCGACTTCACTTTCTAAGCTTCCCAGAATTGAAGTTCACTGTATGCGTGCGTGCGTACTTTTGTGTGTGTGTATGGGTATGTGTCTGTAAGCGAATGAAGCGTCCAACCTACAAATACAACGAAAATCATCGCTGGTTGATGTGAGTTGAAATACTTCGTCCCTAAGCCACGTTGTAGCATATAATGTCAGCTATTAATTCTCATGAGAATTATTCTCATGAAGGTTACCGCAGCTTATGGTAAATGCGTGTTATTAAGGTTTTTTTTACCGGAAAAACAATTCATACATTACAATTATGTGACACGTTATAAAAACTGTATAACTGAAGAACGCGACATGTACTCGATAATGGAGGTAATAAAGCGGTCATTAATAATTTATGATGCAAGAAAAAGTGACACTTGGACATTTGGTAAGAAACTTAACTTAAGTTAGCTTGCGTGTTTTCACTTTGTCATTATTTGATTTACATTTTATATATTTAGTATTTTAAATATCATCATCATTATCATTACAGCCCTTCACAAGTCTACTGCTGAACATAGGCCTCCCCCAAGCAGTGCCACAAAGCACGATTCTGAGCCACCTGCATCCATCGACTTCCTGCATGTCTTACCAGGTGGTCACTCCATCTGGTGGTTGAGGTATACCTGACAAGATGTGCCGTGATTTCTCAAACACTGCCTAACCGAGTTGAATCCGTAGATTGACCTCTCGGTCGAAGTTGGACTTACCTAGTGGGACTATTTGTCCCATGTAAACATACCCGTCAACAACTTCGAGCTTTGTGCTCCCAACAACTATCGGCGTAGGTGTGACATTGACATTAAACTTGATCTTTGTTTTGTCCATGTCCATCTTAATACCTATCCGTTGGGAGACACTATTGAGGTCATTGAGCATAGTGCTTAGATCCTCCAGCGATTCTGCCATAAGGACTATATCGTCGGTAAATGGAAGGTGAGTGATATACTTGACATTGATGCTAATACCGTATCCTTTCCAGTCCAGAAGCATGAAAACGTCTTCCAATGCAGCAGTCAAGAGTTTCGGGGACATAACGTCACCCTGTCTTACACCTCTCTGCAATTGGATAGGTTTCGTACTCTGGTTCTGTACTCGGATAGCCATCGTATTCCTACTGTACAAGCACTTCAGCACTTCGATATACCGATAGTCAACTTGAAATCGCTGAAGAGACTGCAGCACCGCCCAAATTTCGAAGGAATTAAAGGCTTTCTCATAGTCCATATACGCCAAACATAGTGGCAAATTGTACTCCTCGGACTCGCGCTGTAGGTATGCTACTCTAAACTTCGCATGAGACTAGTGCGCTGTTATGTATTCAGTGTCCTATTTAATGGAGTCGAAACTTGAACCTTCACCTCAACATTATGTTTGAAATTTGAAGCATTTGAAATGGCGGTATACAGATGTCTGCTCCGAATATCCTGGACTATGAGAATAACAAATGTTTAGGTTCTGCGTCGAATGAATAAGAATTATGACGATCGTGACAGAGAGGAAGCTGCAGTATTCTGGACACATAATGGGAGAACACAAATATCTTATTCTTCAGCTTGTGATTCAAGGAAAAATGGACGGAAAACGCTGACCTGGTAGAAGAAAATCATCCTGGCTGAAGAATCTTCGTGAATGGTTTAAACTCAGCACTCGTTCTCTCTTCACTGGCTGCAGCTTCATGGATAAAGATAGCCATGATGGTCGCCAATCTTCGCAAAAAAGTGACACTCTAAGAAGAAGAAGGTATGCTACGCTGTTACGCCATGAAAATATTGTACTTTCGACATTAGAGCCGCCACATCATTATAAAGCTACTGCACTGACCAGTAGTAGAATCGCAACTCATACAGTAAGGAATCCACATAAATGCAATAAATGAAACCACAAGTAATACAAGTAAAATTAAATATTAAATTAAAAACCGTAAATTAAAGAAGTGAAATTTTCAAACAAAATATATATTAAAATAAATTCAGTAAAAGCAACCACTCTGTTTAGACTACGTACCTTGACCCCTTGGCAGAGTGGCAACGTTGCACGTGGGCGGCATCGTGTTTGGCGGCCCGCAGCGTTATTGTCGGCACGGTCTTTGATTCGTTTGACAATGTGCGACGAAATAAGAACGTACCTCACTCACTAAACAATTTATTTTTACCGCCACTTTTTTATTTCAAGATAATGGAACTGAACGAAATAAATATTATTGCATATTGATTGCAAAATTTAATGGAACCCTAAATTTAAAAAATTTCAAAATATCCGCCACTTTTTTGAATGCACAAGTTACATAGTCGCATAATGTTGTCAAAAATTATCTTGTTTTCATTGCCTTACATACAGGGTTAGCCACAGGAAAATAAAATAAGATACAATTTAAATTTATTAATGAATAACTTTTCGTGTAATAACAATTTAAACTTGACATTAAATTGTTATAATTATAATAATAGAATTAATTGAATAGACATAAATAATTTAATTAAGAAATTTGTGACTAGAGATGGGTATTATCTATCCAAATATATCTTAAGAGGGATAGCAAATGTGCTATCTTAATGTTTATATATTAACTCAGCCAAGATATTGGCTACACAGACATCTGATTGTATTGAGCATCATAATAACTTAATATGTAATTTGAAATCGGTTCCAAGTAATTTAAATGAGAAAGTAAAACAATAGAGGTAATCTCTAGCAGTTATAATAATTTAGAATGTAGCTTACAAACACTTAATTGTATGACTCCACAGAGTGATAATAAAAATTATAACACCTGGTGCATCAGAATATTCAGAATATACAAGGCATGATTGGCAAAGAGCTTGAAATTCAATTGTTCTTAAATAGCAAAAATATTCATATGTAATGTATTACTGAACAAAAACTGGTTAAAAGCTTATAACTTAATGTTTAACTTCAGTAATCACCAGGTGGTCAGGTCGTTTAATAGAGAAACGGTTTTAAGAGGTCGTTAATATTAGCTAGTAAATTATTATCATAGTATGAAGAGCACCTCCCGCCCTCGCTCAATTGCGTGCACTATCCCCGTCACCACCAATCCCGAGGGAGGGCGGGAGGTGCTCTTCATACTAGGTAAGACACATCATTTTATTTTGTAACGTAAGTTTATTTTGTAAATGTAAAAGCTTTTATATAATGGATTTCCGCAAAGTAACGCCTGATTCTATTAATTATATCCTATTTTTGTACGAAACATTGTATAAGCTTATTTGCAATGAATTTTATAATATTTTTACTTATAAAACGTTCTCCTTGAACAGTCGGAAGGCATTCAATGACTGGGCGACAGTAGGAGCGTCGAAATTAGGAAAAAATAAACAAAAATATTTAATGAGGTGTGCTCCACAGTCAAGTCTTTGCATTTGTCCATCAAAAATAAATCGGGTTATAGTAAAATTAAAATAATATTGAGTATAATTAATAGTATAACTGGTAAGGTCAACTCTCGCAATTCAAACTACCGGTTAAGTTTTAACAACAAATTAACTGAATCAGCAATGGTTTTTGAGAAATATTTTACCTGATATTTCGATCTTAAGCATTAAATCACTGAATTCTTCTCCTGCTGTCGCTGAATCATTACTTAAACAAAATGTAAATGCATGTACAAAGTGCAGCATTACGTGGAAGAGCCATGATGCAGCTGTATTAATAGTATAGTTGTAGCACGAATGAGTCGGCTCGACCGGGAAAAAACCACGCTCTCACAGAATACCAGCGTAAAATAGCAGCTTATTACTGCTGTGTTTTGTATGGTGAGTGTAGAGAACCGGTGACCTATCTTACTAGAAAAGAGGCATTCTATCTTAGTCCTCACGGCTGACAACGCATCTGTATTTTAATTCGCTAACGAAGATAGATGTAGGTGTCTATGGACAACAGTAACCACTTACCATCAGGTGGACTGTGTGCTTATTGGTCACCCTAATTCTATAAAAGCAAAAGAATTTTACATTTCATAAAATATCATCAAAAGATATTTTATAACTATTGATATTAAGAAAACTGCAGCCCTGGGGTATATTTCCGTTAAAGATATTGCGTCTATAATAGATATGGTAGCGCCTAAACTAGCTATTATTTTTAATGCTAGTATCGAATATAGCGTGTTTCCTGATTGAATGAAGCATATTAAAGTAAATTTAAATAACTTTATTTAAATCTGGTAGTACATTAGACCCCGCCAATTTTAGACCAGTTTCTGTACAGCCAACACTTACGAGTAGCAAAGTTTTTGAAAACATTATTCTCTAACAAATGTTAATTTTTTTTATGTAAATAATTTACTTCATAAAAATCAATTCGGTTTCACAAGGGGTCGCTGGATAACTGATGCCGGTGTTGAGCTAATTAAAGATATCTTTAATGCATGAGAGAATTCACAGGATGCTTTGGGCATTAATCAGGAATTTTCCACACTACGGTGTAAGATGTGATTGATTATTTAATATTTAAGTAGCAGATCGCAAAAAGTTATCATTCACAGTATGAGCTCTTCCGGGTCGATGGTATAAATGGGCGTAGCTCAAGGCCCAATTCTTGGCACCTTTCTGTTTCTTGTATATATTAATGACTTTCCTTACATAGTAGGTGATAAACATAATATAGTATTACTTTCTCATGACACTTCATTAATATTCAAATTAAAACGACAATTATGAAAATGTGACTAGGTAAATAATGCTATATCTAAATAAGTGATTGGTTTAATGGTAATAACTTGCATTTAAAGGGCACTAAAATCAAATGTATGAAATTCGTGACTCGAAATATCCAACATTTAAATAATAATGTGATAATAAATGAGTAGGAACTGAGTCTGGTCGATTCCACCATTTTTCTTGGATCTTATATCAAAATTAGCAGGCAGACTTTGTTCTGCAGCAAATTCTATAAAAAAGAATACAGAATACAAGTGTGCAAACAGCTATACTTGTTTACTTAAGCTATTTTCATAGCATAATTTCGTATGGTATTTTTCTATGGTACACGCGACTGACACTGAAATTATATTTCTTTACAGAAGAGGGCCATAAGAACAATCTATTATTTAAAACCTAAAGAGTCGCTCCGACAAAAAAATTAAGGAAATTAATATATTAACTATGGCCTCTCAATAAATTTAACATACGTACACAAAAATAAAAGTAGATACATATACAACAATAAGTGATATTCATTTTGTTAATACTAGGAACAAACAAAAGCTAGTAGTTACTAGACTCCACTGAGTCAGTTATTCATTCTTGGGGCGATGTATATGCTTTTGCAACAAAATCCCAGAAAATGTAAAAAATTATACCTGCTCAAAGTTAAAAAACGTTATTAAACAAAGTTTGCATAAAAAGTGTTATTACATGTGTTGTTATTAAGTAATTTATTGATGATAATAACCCCTGGAAATGAACTAATCGCTACCAAGCTATTTCTAATTTGTTTTGTGTGGTTAATTGTATAACATCCATGACTGTAAGCTGTTATTTAAAAAAAAGTACCGTGGGCTTTGTTGCTGGTTCTTCACAGGACAGAGATATTTTTGGACCACTGGTAATTAAACAGGAAAGAAAAAACTTTCTGCTTCTGTTTCAAAAGCCGAAACAGTTAAGCGAATGAAATATCCGGACCTGGCTCACGAGATGACCGATATATGAAGTGAACTGCAGACTGAATTTATTTCTGTAGTCGTTTTTTCAAAAGGGTTAATCCTGGTCAGCACCTCGGGTCATCTGAGGTGACTACACTACGCGAGAACGTTCCGGGCGCAGATGCAGAAGGCTCCTCGATACCGCCCGCATAGGCCGCCGGTTTTTTCCCTTTTCGCCTGACCCTCGGCCTGGGTCGGTTTTATTTATATTGATTTATTTATTTTACTTTATTTTATACAATATATCGGAAAATAATGATGTTTATGTGTTTAGCAGCAAATATAAACAGCAGTCAACCTTTAAAAAGAAACAGAAATACTTTTGTGTAATTCATTTTCTTAAAAATAATCCTATTCAATGAAGTAAAAGCTATTACGTACAGAAGTGTACGTAATACTTATTTACTACAAAAGCTTATTTAAGTTAGTTTGTTAATCAAAAATACTCCTTACCGTTTCAGTTTGTTTAAGGTTTTTTTTTTTCCACGATTATCAAAGCGTCATTTTCATTTACTATGAATTAGTCGTTTTGTAGGGGCAAAATATAATTTTTATTTTTTACTAGCGATTCGCCAGTTTCACATGGGTGATTTCTGGATCTCGACATCAGCGCTACCTACCCAGTCCAACTAAAATGTGTGTAAACCATTCAAGGACCCACCCAAACTTACACAAAAATCAAATCAAAATCGGATCAGCTGTTTTTCATTTTTTGCGAGGCTAACGGACAGGAATTGATTTTTATATATAGAAATAAAACAGTTTGTTGATGAAATTTCTATAAAGCAGCGAATCTTGAGCTTCAGACCTTCAACACTTTATAGGCGTTCTTTACGTCTTCTTCAGAATTAAAATTTTTGCTTAACAAAATGTTATCTAAACCTAAAAAGAAATGGAAGTCTGTTGCTATAATTTACCTCATTTAAGATCCACACTGCTGATCATAGGGCTACCCCAAGGAAAGCCACAAAAAACTAACCAGGTTGTTATACTACACTGCGCTTGCTGGTACTAGGTTTCTACAAGCACTCTAAAAATGACCTTAATTGAAGACAAGACAAAGGTTACGTGACTTCAGATTCTATCAGTTCTATTCTTCTTATAATATAAATAAAAAATAACAATATGTGAAATTGTTTGGATGTTTTTATTTTTATGACTCAATGAATGATGACCCTAGGCACTAGAATTAGAAATAGAATTAGAAACTTTTTTATTCAATATAGATTATAAATATTATTTACTGTAAGTCAGGTACTGGGAAGAATCAGCAAAAGGTACTCAGCGGACATATTTAAACAACTGTTTATAGTCACTGTTACACAATTATTAATACAAACAAATTAGAAATAACTTGGGCTACCAAGATATTTCTAATTTGTTTGTGTTGCCAGCTAGCACCTCGTTCCTAGGAGTTATAATTATCATATACTTCGCATTTATTAGCTTTGCTTGAATATTTATAATAAATTTAACTTTTAACAAAAAGTAAAAGTCGAAATATCGTATGAAAAAGTATCTTATTTATTAAAAATAATCACTAAACTCCGTTCATAATTGACGAACATATCGCTACCATACTAACATTTAATAAAATAACATACTTTCGATTTGATGACGTCCTTTTTTTCTATTGATTATCAAAATAATTATTACTACAATGATTATTTCATTTATCTCCTCATCGTTAACATACTCACACAACACGCTGTTTAGCTTTGTTTGTTTTTGCCTGAGGATATCTTTCATATAACAGGGGAAAATTTGTGTTAAGATTACTATTTGAATGACAATAAATAACAACCACAAGTCTCATATAGGTCAAATGAATTTTTTTATAGAATTGTTGGTAAAAATTTGTACTTCACATATTTTATACTACGATCACCAATCCTTACATTCAAGCCGTCCTTTGCTTTAGTCGCCTTGCGTTTGTTTTGTTTTGTGACATTTAGATAAGCCTCAAAAAGTCATGCCTCGCGGGTCGGTTTATGAGAGGTACAAATGGAACAGATTGAGGTGTTTTTATCGTGTCAAAGATGTCGTCTAGCTTAAGGAGGATCTCCGTAACAAAAATATACACAAATACACGTTTTTTTGTTTTTACTTTTAGCTTATAAGGGAAGCAGGTGTGTATCGTTCGTCTCTAGCCTTTTATAATTCTAATAGAATTTCTTCTAAATTATAACTTGAGGATAAATTATAACTTAAGGTAAGAGTTTTGATATACTTATGTATTCTATGAAGCCCCATTCATAAATCGTATTATATCAATATTATTTTTTATTCGATGCCGAACATTTTACATAGTAGAGCGAAACTGCAGCTATAATAAAACTGCGGCATGAATGGGTCGGCTAAACCGGGGTAGGACCATGTTCTCACAGAATACCAGCGTAAAATTGCAACATACTCGTAATTCTGTTTCGTATGGTAAATGTAGAGTAACTGATACCCTTTTTACTGGTAAAGAGGTATTCCATCTTATTATCACACACAACATTGCATCTGCATTTTGAATCATAAACGAGCATAGATGAAAGTATCTATGGGGCACAGCGCCCACTTACCATCAAATAAACTGTACGTATGCATGTCACACTTATGCTATAAAAAAACATGATAGCCTGACGTGCTCACGCGTGAGAATAGTTTTTTTTATATTTCCATAAAAATACCAGCAAACTTAATAAAGACTACAAGTAGCATTAACATATATAATGACCACATTTTGCGTGTTAGGAGCGGTTCATAACCATTAGGCTACTGCCGATATAAGAAGCTGCTTTATTCGTCTCTGCACAACTAGATTTGAAATCCTTTTTTATGAAAGTTTAGAAAATTTCGATAAATTCCGTTATATAATCGAATTTAGATGTCTTGCCTAAATAGAAAAATATTTGCTTATGATTTTAGATGAGCAAATAAAATATTGATGTTATTTTTGAAAACAAAGACTTCTTTCTCTTATTACTAATAGAAGGTGATTTATAATACTTGACTATTGAAATAGATAACATACAATACGGCAGAAAACAAGGTTAATATTATTTGAAGAAATTATTTATGAAAATAATTCAGTAAAAAATGAGTTCATATTACATTAAAAAATTAATAAGTACGACAAAAGTCTTATGTGCGTTTCATTACTTTCCCTACTTAGCAAGTGACAAGTTCTCATAAATTTTTACATGGTTACAGGCTTCATTAAATTTGATAAAATATTTATACGTATTATGTGTTACCCTACGTGATTGCCGTGGTACCCGCGGCAGTGCAAGGGCTAAGTGTTCGCTAAAGTTAAATTAAATGCACAAAAATCCTTAAAATTAGTTTTATACAACACTCGCTGTAAACTTCACAGTTTTCGAGTAACCCAGGTTCGATTCCCATTAGCGACAATGAAATTATTACTTGCAATTGTGTGTGATTTTTCTGATGCTTTAATTATTGTTGATTAAACTCGTGCTCAGCGGTAAAGGCAAGTATCGATCGATATGTGAGTAATTAAAAAATATATATTTCAAAGAAACTTGAAGTCTACCTACGTGCATTATGGTAGTTCGGCAGGAATTTGTTTGCCCTAAAACCCCTTTAGAAATGAGAGGCTTGTGCCCAGCAGTGGAATATTAATGCGCTGTAACTTAACGTTTCTCTTCGCAATTGAAGTTGCTAACAAGTTACTCTTTTTACATGCTTTATATTAGCTTTTATATGTGTATATAAATGTAATGGAATTTTATAATTAATCACCCACTTCCAGACGTCTTAATAATATAAAATTTTGTAGACTTATAAAGGTCCAATATAAACACAATAATTTCATTTTCATTTTGACCTAGTATATAGTTTTTATATGTGGTAGAGCAATGCTGCAGCTATTTTAGTATTATAGTTGTAGCACGAATGGGTCGGCTCGACAGGGGAAGGGCCACGCTCTCACAGAATACCAGCGTAAAATGGCAGCTTGACACTGTTGTGTTTCGTATGGTGAGTGTAGAGAAACGGAGACCCATTTTACTGGAAAAGCGGCATTTCATATTAGTCCTCAAGAGTAACGACGCATCTGCATTTAGATTCTTTATAGAAGATAAATGTAGATGTCTATGGATCACAGCAACCACTTACCATCAGGTGGACTGTGTGCTCGTTTGTCACCCTATCCTATAAAACAAAAGTATTCTCAATAGAATCGTCACAGCTCACTATCAAAAAAAAAATCATCCATCATTGCTCGAAGAGGGTAGGGTCAAGAGTACTCGGATACCTAGACGTGTATGTATGAAGAAGATAATGAATCTGAAAAAAGCGGAAGAGGTATGTAAGGATCGTGACACTTGGCGATCTGTTCTCTCTGGCTACCCCGTCAGGGATTGTGCGTGAAGATAAGTAAGTATCCACCAGACCAACTAAACATACAAAATTGAGGTTGCATTGAGGTTTTTGAATTACAATCTGGTTTTTATTTTGAGGCATTGACCGCGTCAAATGGATTATAATAGATATTAATAGAAAACCAATTTTATGAAGTAATACGAGTACTAACACAAACATCCAAAAGCTCAGTTAGTTGAAAAAGATTGGTCTAAAGTGGCAAAATGTTTTTATAGTAAAGTTTAAGTTTAAAAAAGAGATTATGTATTTAATAAAAATATTTCTGTAAATATGTAATTTGTGAATATTTCCCGCAGCGGCAAACAACACGAGGCTTTGCTAAAGATATCTTGATGACGGGCGACATACCGATTTTAACGCGTTGGCTTTGTAGTTCAACCGAGAGGCTTAATCTTGTTGGATTTAATAAAGCAGAATCTAAATTTGCTTATCTCCAGGTTCAGCCTGGAGATAAGTATCCTGCCGATAATAGCTGAATAAAATAAGAACTGCGGTTGTAACTGTGGAAAATATTACTCTATGGGGCAATCTATGGGGAGGCCTATGTTCAATGGACATGTAAAAAAGTAAAGTAAAGTTGCAGCCTGTTTACGTCCCACTGCTGGGAACAGGCCTTCTCTCATGTATGAAAGGGTTTTAGGGCAAGGAAAAGTCCGCCGCGCTGCCCAAATGCGTGTTGGCGAACTTCACATGTCTTCTAAATAATTTTAATAAACATGTAATAGTGTAAAATATTAATGGTAATTTACAGTGTACTCTAGTTGATACCATGCTGTCCTTTATGTATAATACATTAGAGACAGCATGGTAGTTTTCCCAGGGGTTATTATCAGTTATGTATTTTATTTTATATAACCTTTTTATACATGTTTCGTTAAGTAAATATTTTAAACTTTGGATATATATTTAAAGTACTTTGTACTGCATATTCACTAGAAATTTGTTTTAAAAGTGTATTTCTTAAATGTACAATACTGTGTTTACTAAAAATGTATTTGTTTTTGAGTCATACATTAAATTTTCTTGAACATAGTACGCCTCAGTTAAAATATTTTCCTGAGACAAAAATTAAAAATTCGTTTAACGCAACTGCTCCGGACTTAGGTTATTAGTAGTTCTTATAATTGCCTTCTGCAAAATAAAGATTTAATGTCAAAGTTTTAATTTCAGTGACATTAACACATAGCAAGAAAATATCTAAAATAAACTAATCTAGCTGTTTCAACAAAAGTAAATGATTTATTTTGAAACAGGCAATCTGGCTCGCAAAAAAACCTCTATTCTGGGAAGAACCAGTAAGTAACCTAGCGGGACTTTTTTAAAAAAAAAACACAATTTACAATATAATATATTATAAAATTGAATGAAAACATTTAGAAACATCTTGGTAGCGATCACCTCATTCCCAGGGGTTATTATCAGTAATGTACTCTTTAGTAGTATAATAACCCTTACTAATTTATGCTTAATAAATAGTTTAAACCTTTTAATAGAAAAAGTCTGAATTTTTTGGGACTTTGTTGTAAAAGCATATACATTGCGCCATGAAGGAGTTACTGACTCTTTGGAGTCGAGTACCTGGTATAACTAACTTGTGCTTGTTCCTAGTATTTACAGAATGTACATCACTATTTTTAATAAAACTATTTTTGTTTTTGTGTACATACATTAAATTCTCGTAAATATATTGAGAGGCCAACGTTAATGTATTAAATTTTTAAAATTTTTCCCTAAGAGATTCCTTCGGACCTAGGTTATAAATTGCTCTTATAGCTCTCATAGCAAGATTCCAAATGACATTATGCTATGGAAATAACTAAAATAAACTGTTAAAATTAAAATTAGCTTAAAATAAGCTGTTTCAACACATGTAAGGCATCTAATCTGTTTAAAAGTATATGCTGCAGCACTAAGTTTTCTAGCTAGTATGGATATATAAGGGCCCCATTGAAACCAACTGTTATTCCTAAAAAAACAGTGAATTCAACAAGGCCCAGCTCTTTTCCATTTAAAAGCACATTGGTGTTTACCTATTTAACATTAGGTGTAGTGAATTTAATACATTTGGTTGTATTACCGTTCAAAAGCAAATTGTTAACATTAAACCAGTGTACTACCTTTGATATAGCATTATTCACTTCGTAATATTTCAATAATTGCCTTCGCAGTCGTAAAATCAACAAAGTATCATCAGCCAATAATACTATATCATGGGTATTCCCTATCCAGTAAGGTAAAACATTAATATAAACTAAGAACAGAAAGGGATCACGAACCGAGCCCTAAGGAACACTCATATATACTACCGATCCGGAAGAACTGCATCCATTAATACCAACTGTTTGCGTTCTATTATTTAGATATGATATAATAAGTTTAAGCGCTATGTTTTATACACCATAATGATGTAGCTTCCTGATTAATGTCTCATTATGAACACAGTTAAAAACCTTGGAAAGATCACAAAATATATCCAAAGCATCTTGTGAGTTTCTCATGCACAGAAAATATGTTTGATTAGCTCAACATCGGCATCAATTGTCGAGCGACCCCTTGTAAATCCAAACTGATTATTATGGAGTAATTTATTTACATTAAAAAAGCTTAATATTTAATCTAGAATAATTTTGTCAAAAAATTTACTGAACGTTGGCAGTACAGAAATAGGTCTAAAATTAGAGGTCCAATGTACTGCCAGATTCAAAGTAAGGTATAACTTTACTATGTTTCATTAAATCACGAAACATACCAGATTCGATGCTTTGTTTCTGGATTGTACTGATAAATCCAGATTTGTATCTTTCAAGTAAGTATGTGGTAGACATCGACAAGAGCCTGCTTCAAATTTATTAATAACTAGCCTCTACACTTTGATTTCTGCCGCGTTTATTTATTACGATTGGATTTCAGTGTTTTAAATTTTTTACGCGGAACCCCAATTCTTTTTCTTAAACAATAGTAGTCCAAGTTACTCCTAATCTCATCATTTATATGCTCGTGATAGTCCTATCAAAATCTGTCCACCCATTTTGGAGATTAGCTAGAACAAACAGACAAAAAACTGGCAATGCACCTGCAATTCCCTGGTGTTGCATTTGTTCATGGGTGGCGGTAGTCACTTCCCATCAGATAAGCAGTATGCTCGTTTGCCCCCTCTCTTATAAAAGAAAAAATAAAAACAGCCAAACAGAAAAAAAATTGAGATTGTTTTTTGTTATAAATACCGTACATACTTTCACATGAATCTAGTAAAAGCTGTTATTTTAACATTACAAACGGACACATCAATTTTATTTATTTGTATAGATGTATAGATGTCAAGAGATCATTCCACGCGGGCGTACTTCTGAGCATTGGTAAGGTTGTGCGGGACCTTACACAATACAATTATTTTCACGAAAAATGTCGTAAAACCTTCTCGATCCAATCTGCAATATTATGGTTAAATCTCTTTATATCACTTTACATATTTTTCACTGCCAGCACTTCTTTCTTCCCTAATTCAAATTTCCTTTTCTCTCAAATTTAGTTAACCGTGCTGTATAATATTTTAAACCAGCAGTAAAAAGGGCCTCTATTCATAAACGCTTTTTGTTTTTGTGTTTTTGTGGACATCGTCCGGTTTAGGTGACGTTTGAAATCGTAAAAGATAATAGCGAGCAAACATTCCCGATGCGGATCCATTTGTCAATGACACACGATATTTCCATTATGTATACCTAGTAATTAAAATTTAAAACAATAAGACAATTGTGGTAGTTGCAATTAAATACTTTTTCTTTGTTTATTATTTTAATTAATATAATCAAGACAACAAGTTAAAAACAGTTACTTATTATAATATTTTCTTCATGTCTTTAAAACATATTTTCGTTAATTTTTCATTTTTAAAACATCATGGATCAATGTCAGAATAAAAAGTAATATATATTTATATTATGTATAACCATAGGCAATAGCTGCCAGTATTTTTCTCTGACTAATAACCTACTTGAATCTACAACATCCTCCCCACACAGAAATGAAAGTAGAGACGATATAATATAATTTAAAATATTTAAACATAACATGTAATCGAATTAAGTTGATTTTAAGTGTATTCAAACATACATTACAAATATAGATGAATTCAACCCTATTTTAATTAATTTTTAATGTTAATTAGTGAGCAGTATTTTAAATAAACATTCCTAACTAATTGACTAAATGCATTTCGTCACCTTAGTCTAAGAATCTTCTTGGAATATTAATTGCTCTACCATGTCTAGTACCAATAGCAGATGTTTGAGGTAAATCAGATGATGTTATGTCCTAATTCAAAGTTGTCTGGCGACTATAATCCTTAATGTTAGGGTTAGTCACTTTCATACTTCTATTAGTAGATGGGCTGGCCCTGTGCCATTGGTTTGTAACTGTTGTTAATTCCAGTGGGTAAAGACTTTGTACAGCTCTTACCGATTCACCGGTAGCTGTCTGTACTTTTGCAACCCTAAAATTACCACCAGCACCTATAATTAACTCCTTAATAATGCCTAATGGCCAATATAACCGACTAGTGTCAGTTTCAATAAGAAAAATATCGTTTAATTTCGGCAAATTTCGTTTCCATCTATCTTTACTACAAATTAGAGCAATATATTCGTTTCTAAAACGTTGTCGGAAATCTGCACGTAATTTGCTTAAATATTGTAAACGAAAATTTATATTTTTTGCCTCAATCAGATATAAATCAGGCATCTCACTATTATCTAAGAGATGTAAAAACATCATTGGAGGAAGTGGTTTAAGAGAGTCATCAGCTGTTGCCACGTATGTCAATGTTCGGCTGTTAATGATTGCTTCGCAGTCACAAAGTATTGTTGATAATTCAATACATGTTAAAGATTGTTTTCCCAAGATTCTTCTTAACATTTCCTTTACTACCTTTATAAGGCTCTTCCACCATCCTCCCCACCAGGGCGCACGTGGAGGTACCAAACGCCATTTGATAGCTGGTGGAACTATGCTAGTTGCTGCTTCGACTTTTGCCCAATAAACCTCTTTTAATAGATTGGCTGAACCTTGAAAATTCGTACCACAATCAGTATATATAATGTTTATGCGGCCCCTTCGAGCTATGAAACGACGTAAGGCCATTAAGAAACTATTTGTGGATAAAGATTCCACAAGCTCTAGGTGAACTGCTCTATATGTAGCACAAGTAAATAATACTATACAACATTTCCCTTGGTCACAGAGATGTACAGGTCCCGCTAAATCTATACCAGTTATCTGGAATGCTGCATTTGCCTCAACTCTGTTTGATGGCAATGGTGCTTCAGGAACCTCGTAATGTTTTGTCTTGTATCTCTTACATATAACACATTTAGATACAACACTTTTAATAAGACGTCTTAAGTTTAAAATCCACAAATTGTTTCTGAGGTTGGATAGCAAGAGCTGATTTCCTCTATGATTTAATTTTTCATGTCTCTGTTGCACTAACCGCTGTAAGATTTCGTTTTTTCCTGATAGAAGTAATGGCCTTACAAAATCCTTGTTTTCTTTACTCAACTCTAAACGTGTTTTTACTCTTATCACCCCATCGGCATCTATTTCTGAATTTATAGTATGCATCGAAAACCCTTCTGTAAAATTCTCTTTCTGTAATAATTTAATTAGTGTTTTTTCTGCATAGATATATTCATCATTTGTTATGTCTGGCCCCTTTATGTCAAACTTTATTTTTACTTTAGAATTCATACGAAATATCCATGCCACATGTCTAACTATGCGGTTATATTTTGAAAAATATGTCAATTTTTGACTGAATGGTTTTATTGTGACATTTGTATTAATCTTGGCCTTTTTGGTTACTTCCGTTTCTACAATATCTTCATTGGCGCTAATAATGTTTAATTTTGGCCCCTCTTTATAGAACAATGAGACTTCATAGCGACCTTCTGTATTTACTGAAATTTTATCATTGAAAGTTTTCAAAACTTCGACTTCAGTGTACTTTTAAAACTTATTTTCATAAGGATCTCGAATTCCCAATAACTCAATACTCCACAAATCAGAAAGATTTGTTTTTGAAAAGCATGTAGTGCTTGATGTATTGACTGTACTTTGAACTTTTATTGGTCCCTGTAATGTCCATCCTAACTTGGTATTAACAGGCATCAGGTTGTTACCTAAACTAACCATTTCATTATGTATAATAGATCCTAAGTAATCTGACCCAATTAAGAGACTTATCTCAGTACCTTTATATTCAAAATCACTTATCACAATAATTAAGTCCCGCAACTTCTCTAATATTTTTTCAATATTAACTTTTGGCAGGTGCGCACAAAAATCAGACTGCTGGAATGCATTAATTTTAACAGAAAACCTATTGTCTAAGCTACTTACCAAAACATCAAAGCATTTATATACCTTGGCAGGCTGATCCACACCCCCAAATAATGTGTGACCTATTATTTCTGTGCCAGTCTCAAACAATCCTAATTCTTCAACAACTTTGGCTTTTACATATGACCTTTGCGAACCACTGTCTAACAAAACTCTCACTTCTTGATTTTTCTTTGATAGATGATATTGACAATAAATGTTTGTAAAAAAGTTGTCATATTAGTTCTGGCACATAACGAAACATTTTCTAATGTTCCACTCTTTTCTTTCTTATGAATTTCCGGACATAAAATCACAAAGTGTCTTTTTTCACATGACAAATATCTAACAAAACTTTTACATTTATTAGCCATGTGACCTTTTTTAAGACATATGTAGCAGCAACCTTTCTTTTGTATTACCTCCTTTTTATCCCCTAGGGACATCTTTTAGCTCTACTACATTCAAAAGAATTATGACAGCTTTTGTCACAAAAACAGCTAATAACATTGACTACTTTACCTGACTCCTTTGGTTTTATATTTGATACTAACGATGCTGCTGTTTTTTTGTTCCCTGTGGAGAGTGTGATTAGTACCAATGCAATTAAAATCGGACATTGCTAAATTAATTCGCTCCTCTGTTTCTACTTCGTTTTTTAGAAAATTTAATAAACTTGTCGATGGATTACCAAGAGGTAGATCAGTGTTACATCTATTCCAAGCAATAAGGATTGTTTTGCTGATTCTACAAGAGGATACAAAATAATTTCATATTTCTGTTTAACAATACCTAACGTTTCTAAAGACATCAAATATGTTGAAATTTTTTGACATAGTAGTCTAATAGATACTTGTTTTTTGTTACTGTTTAAAACTAAACTTAATAATTCCCTAACATAAACCTGTATTAGAAGATCCTCCCGTCCAAATCTTGCCTTGAGATGTTCAATAGCCTTTGTATAATTTTCAGCAGACGGAGGGAAACTTTCCACCAATACTCGAGCGTTACTATCTTCCTTCAATGATTGAAAGAGGTACTGATACTTATCCTCTCCGGACAATGAATGGTCTTCGTCAATTTTCTTAAATTGGCCCCAATAAGTTAACCAGTTCTTCAGGTTATCATCAAATTTCTTTAGCTCATACTTAGGTAAATTGTAATTCCTGACAGGCTTTACATCTTCAACCGTATCAAGAGGAATTTTCGACGACATACCTGTCTTTATCTGATTGTTAATTGTGTGCCATCTGTATTTATACGTATCGGCTGTATCAATTTCAATGCTGAAGGATTCTTCATCATAACTGTCGCTTTCTAACATGCGGTTTTGTATCATTTTATCTAAAGCATCAAATCGCTCAACCTTACTCTTAAAAAATTCAATGTCGATCATCACTTGCGAGAAATTTTCGACTTTTATATCAGCTTCCAGCTTCGTCGCTGTTCGGATGAAAATTCTTCTTAGTTGCTCTCGCTCCCGGTTCTCTTTAATCGCCGCTGAAGTCTCCATTTTTATTTAATATATGTAGTCAAATCCTCCAAACTATTTATTATATTATATTCTTAATCAGACTTACTTATTTGAGCACGAACTACAGCGGATATTCCGGATTTTTAAAAAGTTAAATTTTTTGCCTCACGGTTACCATATGTGGTAGTTTCAATTAAAGACTTTTTTCTTTGTTAATTATTTTAATGAATATAATCAAGGCAACAAGTTAAAAACAGTTACTAATTATAATATTTTCTTCATGTCTTTAAAACATATTTTCGTTAATTTTTTATTTTTAAAACATCATGGATCAAAGTCAGAATAAAAAGTAATATATATATTTATATTATGTATAACCATAGGCAATAGCTGCCAGTATTTTCTCTGACTAATAACCTACTTGAATCTACAACAGCAATATTGTTACATGATTTATAATATCATAACAACATTTTTAATGTGTTAGAGCTAAACTGCAGCTATATTACGGATGTAGAACAAATGGGTCGGCTCGACCGGGGAAGGACCACGCTTTCACAAAATTCTAGCGTGAAATGTCAGCCTAATGCTGCTGTGTTACATTTGGTGCGTGTAGATAACCGAAAACCCTTTTTACTGGAAATAAGACATTCCATCTTAGCCCTCCAGAATGGCAAAGTATCTGCATTTTGATTTTTAATCGATGATAAATGTTGATGTCTATGAGCCACAGCATCCCCTTACCTTCAGGTGGACTATATGCTCCTATGTTCCCTTTAAATTATTCTATAAAGTTAAATGATAATAATATGTACGTCTTACAGTTTGGTACAGGCCTCTTCTTATTACTGAGAGCGTTTTAGGGCAAGGAATTCTCCGCCGCGCTGCCGCAATATATGTTGACGAATTTCAGATGTCTTCAATATATTCTTTTAGACATACAGTATTACTCACGATTCCTTTACTGTGGTCAATCAGCACTTTTAGTTGCAACTTATAATGTCATTAGTGCCGGTGAGTATCAAATCCGATTTGCTCAAGTACTTTGAAAACAGCGAGCTACCACAGCTCTTTTTTGTATAATTTATTTTTTAAAAAGCTGAATGAAAGCTATATCAATCGATGGGTACTTTTAGGGCCTGCATTCACAGACAGCACGACAAGGTGTGGCGTGTGAAAGGATTTTTTAGGGTTCCGTACCTCAAAAGGAAAAACGGAACCCTTATAGGATCACTTTGTTGTCCGTCTGTCTGTTTGTCAAGACCCTTTTTCTCAGGAACGCTTGAAGGTATCAAGCTGAAATTCATATCAAATACTCAAATCTACTGTGCCTTAGAGCTGTGATAAAATCAAACTTCTAAACCAACGCAATCAAAAGATACAGCCGTTTATGCCGCAAATTTTCGACATTCGCAAGGGAATGAAAACCTACAGGGTACTTACCGTGAATTCAGAATCTTAAGATTTGGTACGAAGCAACTTATTATAGCACAGATAAAGGAAAAATTGCAAAAAGCATAAATTTGTAGTTACTTACACCATATAATAAAAATATTTTTAATAATTTTAAACTATATAAGTTTAATTATAAATTTACCTACGGATTTGTTCGGAACCCTCGGTGCACGAGTCCGACTCGCACTTGTCCGGTTTTTTTTCACGAACATAAGGTTTTTGACCTTATTTGAATGAAATTTAATTGTGGTAATTACCACGAACATTCCTTTATTTCAGCACGAATAGACCGAAACGTCTCGCGTGACGCCACGGCATGCTGTTCCACACCACGTAAAATGCAACGCATAAGTTACTTCATGGTGTTAAAGGAATGTGACTGCTAAGTAATTGAAACAAGGTTGAATCTAGCCCGTTGTGGCGGCAATCTCAAAAACTCACGCGAGCGACCGGTACACGAGCGCGTCTTGACTTGTTTGGCATGCCGTGTGATGCCACAGGATCCTTGGGCATGACGCGAGATACCACAGGATCGTTTGGCATACTGAAGTGTGCCTTGCCACGCCGTGCCATGCGTGCCGTTTGTGAGCGCAGGCCCGAATATGCACTAAATAGAATGTCGTGTTTATGTTGCCGTCAATAGAGGTATGAAACAAGATTTTTCCATAGAAATCGCTTTAACTAGTCAAAATGGAAGCATTTTGATCTCGTTTATTGCTGTATGAGCTAATAACAAACCCTTGCTTTCCATCCGGCAAACGGGCAAATATTACGAAGAAAAAAGTTATCTATTTTTTATATAGGATATATAAAAAATATGTGGATAATAGTATAGTGTAATAGATAGGTGGTAGGTTTCGGCCGCCGGCTTTTCGGTTACCACCCACCAATGCAAAGTCTTGCCGCCAAATGACTTTGTCGTGTTCCGGCATGATGTTTGGTGAAGCCATATGGAGAATGGGTCTGAACAATTAGTGAATTATCTACTCATGAAAGGCTGCCCCGCCAACTGGTGAAAAATCCCAGGGTGGCCCCATCGTGCCGGTTAGCGACCGGGCGAGAGGACCCGATGGCGATCTCTGGGGGGGTTCGGGCGTCCCCTCAGTCTCCAGATCAAGCACCCATGCGCACAGTAACTCAGAGCACAGAGGCAGAATTGGCGAGAAACTAGTTCGCCTTCCTTCGGGAACCCGTGCATTCTGGTCTCTCGCCAAGGCTGTCCAAGGGAATTTCTATAAGCCATCACTACCATCTCTGCACAGGGGGGACGACTCATTGGCCCAAGACGCAAAAGACAAAGCTGACCTTTTAGGCTCCCTTTTTGCGTCCAACTCGACTCTTGATGACGGGGGGAAAACACCACCGACCATTCCCGCGGTGTGAGTGCTCCATGCCGTATATGCTGTTCTCTCAGCGCTCGGTTTGCAAAGCACTTCTCTCCCTGGACATTCAGAAGTTGAGTGGGCCTCACGAAATCCCCCCCATTGTGCTGAGGACGTGTGCTCCGGAGTTGGCACCGGTCCTAACGCGTCTTTTCCGGTACTCCTACTACCAAGGCGTAGTCCCGAACTCATGGAAGACAGCTTTTGTCCACCAGATCCCTAAAAAAGGCGATCGCTCAGACCCGTCCAACTATGGCCCTATCGCAATCACCTCCTTGTTCTCCAAAATAATGGAATCCATTATTAACTGCCAGCTCATCCGGTACCTTGAGAATCACCAGCTGATTAGTGACCGCCAATATGGTTTTCGTCAGGGTCGATCAGCTGGTGATCGTCTGGTCTACCTGACCCATAGATCGGCGGAGGCAGTAGCGTCCAAGGGGGAGGCGTTGGCCGTTAGTCTGGACATTGCGAAGGCCTTCGGTCGGGTTTGGCACAAAGCGCTTCTTTCGAAGCTCCCTTCCTATGGGCTTCCCGAGAAATTATGGAATTGGATCACCAGCTTCCTTGCAGATCGGAGCATCAAGGTTGTTGTAGACGGTGCATGTTCTGACTACAAGCCTATTAACGCTGGTGTTCCACAAGGCTGTGTGCTATCACCAACGCTGTTTCTTCTGCATATCAATGATATGTTGCTAACTGGTAACATTCATTGCTATGCGGACGACAGCACTGGTGATGCTCTATACACCGGCCGTGCCAATATTTCTCGGGAAAACTTCGCCGAGTACTGGAACAAACTTGTCTCTGAAGTCGAGTCTTTGCTGAAAAAAGTCTCGGATTGGGGGCGACTAAATCTAGTCCAGTTTAATCCTCAGAAGACACAAGTTTGCGCGTTTACCGCTAAAAAGAACCCCTTTGTCGTATCTCCTCAGTTTCAAGGCACTCCCCTTGTTGCCTCAGCCAGTATCGTTATCATCGGAGTCGACATATCGAGTGACGTGCAGTTTCGTGGTCACTTGGAAGAGAAGACCAAATTGGCCTCTAAAAAGCTTGGCGTGCTCAGCAGAGCGGGACAGTATTTCATGCCGGCACACCGCCTGCAAGGCGCAGGTTCGGCCTCACATGGAATACTGTTCCCATCTCTGGGCAGGGGCTCCCCAGTGCCAGCTCCTACCACTTGACCGCATCCAGCGCAGAGCGGCTCGAATCGTTGACGACCGAGCCCTTTCTGATCGGCTCGACTCATTGGCACTGCGAAGAGATGTTACATCCCTTTGCATTTTCTTTCGCATCTACCATGGGGAGTGCTCTGAGGAATTGTTCGGATTAATCCCAGCCGCCAAATTTCACGAACGCACATCGCGGCAGAACTCCCGATACCATCCACACCATCTGGATGATTGGCGTTCCACCACTGTGCAATTTAGAAGATGTTTTCTTCCTCGCACGACTTCCTTGTGGAATCGATTACCTTCAGCGATTTTTCCGGACCGATACGACTTAGGGACCTTCAAGAAAAGAGCGTACTCCTTTTTAAAAGGCCGAAAACGCATCTGCAATTCCCTCCCTGGTGTTGCAGTTGTTCATAGGCGGCGGTAGTCACTTACCATCAGGTGAGCCGCATGCTCGTTTGCCCCTCTCCTATAAAAAAAAGAAAAACAGTCGCGTTGTGTATGTAAACCGGGTACAAAGCGTCAATTGTTGCTGTGTCGGGTGCTTGGTCGTGGAGGGTAGCGGGATCCGAAGCACGGTATTCCGCTGATCGACCGCAGGTAGTTGGGGGCCCAATTAGTGAATTATCTACTCATGAAAGGCTGCCCCGCCAACTGGTGAAAAATCCCAGGGTGGCCCCATCGTGCCGGTTAGCGACCGGACGAGAGGACCCGATGGCGATCTCTGAGGGGTCCAGGCGTCCCCGCAGTCTCCAGATCAAGCTCCCATGGGCACAGTTATTCTGATAGTATCGTTTGGTTGCTAATGCAACGCCTCGCTCAACTGCCACTCTCCATCCTTATTCACTCGCAACACTTAATATGTACATAAAAAAGAAAAGTAGTGTTAAACAGCAGTTGCACGTCCTCTCACTAAAAGTGCAGCTCACTGATATTCGAGGATTGCACTCTAATCTCAGCGCAGTCCATCACCATCTTCTGGAGCACAAATTCACCATCCACGTGCCGGAGTATGTATGTACGTCCGCAATGACATCTGCTTCCAGCGTCTCTGTCACCTTGAAGACCCCACTTTTTCGACAATCTGGGTGATGGTAGATACAGGTATTGATAAAATCCTTTATGCCTGTGTCTATCGATCGCCGACGGTGACCAGGAGACAAAACGATTATTTGATCACCTTAGTGAGGCTGCTGACCTGGCCTTAAATCGGTATCCTACTGCACAGTTGGTCTTTCTAGCGGACTTTAACGCTTGTCACCAAGACTGGCTGTTCCCATACCAAAAGACCGACCATGCTGGAAGAGAAGCGTGAAATTTTGCATTAACGCTAAGTCTTTCTCAGATGTTAAAGGTGGTGACTAGAGTACCCGATGTAGACGGTCACACAGCAAGTTGCTTGGACCTTCTGCTGACTACCGAACTAGACAGATATGAAGTACAAGTTACTTCTCCTTTGGGTTCATCTGACCACTGTCTTGTGAAATCTGTATCGTCATATTCTCCACCTGATTACGAGTCCCAAGGTGTTCGACGAATATGGCGGTATAAGTCAGCTGATTGGGATGAGATGCGACACTTTTTTGAATCTTATCCTCGGCGGGAGGTCTGTTTCTCTTCTGCGGATCCGTCGAGCTGCGCGGTTGCGATAACGGACGTGTTGCATCAAGCTATGGAGTACTTTATCCTCTTCTCTGACGCTCCCACCGGTAGCAAAGCTCGCCCAAGGTTTAATGCTGAATGCGCCCAAGCTGAAAAGCGCAAGCATTTAGCTTACCTATCCTGGGTTGACGCCCAAAACCGCAAAGCTCCGGATATTAGCTCTAAGAAGAGAACTTTCAACCAGACCGCCAAGTCCTACAAAGAAGCATTACGGAAAGCTAGTCTCGATCGCATTAAACATATTGGCGCAAAACTCTCTGCCAGACCATCCGGCACTAGAGCGTTTTGGTCTCTCGCCAAAACGGTCGAAACAAACTTCTGTCGGCCTACACTGCCTCCGCTGGTTAAACCGGATGGCACACTGGCGCATACGGCTAAGGAGAAAGCGGACTTGTTTGGGTCTGTCTTTGCCTATAATTCACGTATGGACAGTGGCAACAACGTTCCACCAAAATTACCTCACTGCGGGACTAGAGGTCCCGCAGTGAGGTAATTTTGGTGGAATTGTCGTAGATTCGTATAACGAATAAGGAGGTTCTTAAAACCTTGCGGTGTCTAGACGTGAATAAAGCTAGTGGACCAGATGGTATACTAGCTAAAGTCCTAAAGGCTTGTGCACCTGAGTTATCTCCTGTGTTGACACGCTTGTTCCGCCTCTCATTTAGTACTGGAATAGTGCCGAAATCCTGGAAGCTGGCCAACGTGCAGCCTGTTCCAAAAAAAGGCAGCCGCGCCGACCCTGCCAATTATTTGATAATTTCAATTACCTCCATACTCTGCAAGATTATGGAGCGTATATTGAATGCCCGCTTAATGGCATACCTAGAACAGAATGACCTCCTTAGTGACCGGCAATATGGGTTTCGCCGAAATCGGTTAGCTGGGGACCTTCTAGCGTATGCCACACACGTATGGGGCGAGGCACTCGAGAACAGTGGGGAAGCACTTGCTGTTTCCCTTGATGTCTCGAAGGCCTTTGACAGAGTTTGGCACACTAGCCTTTTGGCTAAGCTTTCAGCGACGGCTTATCCCCTGGTCTGATTGAATGGGTAAAGGACTTTCTGAGTGAACGGTCTCTCCGGGTCGTCGTCGATGGCTGCTCATCCGATCCTATGGCTACTAACTTCGGTGTTCCTCAGGGGTCCGTTCTCTCCGCATCCGCAACTCTCTTCCTGCTGCATGTTAATGATCTGATTATCCTCGGTATCTATGGGTACGCAGACCATAGCACAGTTGTTGAGAGATACCAACCAAGTCCTCGGGCCAGTCGGGATCAAATCCAGTCCGAAAGAGAAGTCTATGGTAGAGCGTGTGAATCTCACACTACAGGCAGTCTCCGATTGGGGCGATGCCAATCTTGTGAAGTTCAACGCCTCCAAAACACAAGCGTGTCTCTTCACTGAAAAAAGGCGCCAGCTCACCTTGGCTCCTTCTTTCCGAAATGTCTCACTGAAATATACCGACCGCCTGCAGTTGTTAGGGTTTGAAATATTCTCAAATTTGAACTTCGGGCGGTTCATTGAGTCCAAGGCCAAAACAGCTTCAAGGAAGCTGGGAGTCCTTGCAAAGGTGCGGCGATACTTCACGCTGGGATAGCTGCTAACTTTATATATGAAGCGCAAGTCCGGTCGTGCATGGAGTATTGCTGCCATATATGGGCTGGTGCTGCAAAATGCCACCTAGCAGCTCTGGACTCAATGGAAAGGCGTGCTAAGAGGCTTATTGGTGACCCAAATTTGGTTAAAACCAATCTTACCAGCCTCGACACAGACGTAAAGTAGCCAGCCTTTCGGTTTTCTACAGGATGCATTTCGGAGAGTGTGCGCAGGAATTACATTATTTTATTCCCCCCTCTCTCTTCCACCATCGGACAACCAGACGTTCGGCTAGCCTCTACCCTTTCGTTGTAGACTTACCACGCATTCAAACCAAACGGTTCGCCACGTCGTTCATCATGCGTACAGCAAAGGAGTGGAATAAATTGCCAGCATCTGTCTTTCTATCCGATTACAGTGTGAGTGTCTTCAAGGCAAGAGTGAATAGGCTTTTGTTAAGTCAGTGCGCTTCACCATCTTAGGCTGCATCACCACTTACCATCAGGTGGGATCGTAGATAAGCGCTGGCTTAATAAAATATAAAAAGACAATAGGTTTAAATTATAAACATCCATACTTCATTAGAGAAGATAGCTGGGCGCTATAGTCAATAAAATTAAATGCAAACCCAAGAAAACTAATGCAAGACTTCAAGTACTGTAAACTCGATCTGCGTAGATTGGACTAAACATTATTAATAAAATTTTTTTTATATAATTAGGGTGACAAACGAGTACACAGTCCACCTGATGGTTAGTGGTTGCTGTGACTCATAGACATCTACACTTATCCTCAATAAAGAATCAAAATGTAAATGCGTCGTCACCCGTAAGGACTAAGATGATATGCCTCTTTTCCAGTAAAAAGAGTCTCCGGTTTTCTAGACTCACCATACGAAACACAGCAGGGTTAAGTTGCTATTTTACGCTGGTATTCTGTGAGAGCGTGGTCCTTCCCTGGTCAAGCCGATCCATTCTTGCTACAACTATACTACTAATATAACTGCAGCATAGATCTACTACGTATAGAAACGTAGCGTACGTAACGTTGTTACAACACAATAGGTAGAATTTCGACCATAGACGATATTAATATTAAATAAAACCCAAACAAAGTATATTCACTCCCATTAAAAATGTGATATGTAGTTTGTTTGAATCCAATTTATTTTATGACTTGCAATTATTGGCTTTTGCGTAACATTCAAGTATTAAATTCAGTTTTTTGATTCGGATTTTATAACGTTCGTTTGCCTTGCCATACAGGATAGCCGACCCTGTATTGGCGTTTGAGGTGTGCACTATTTAAATGTATTTGTATTGTCTGTCTTTCACCGACTTCAAAAGTAGTAAAATAATTAAGAACATCTCTAGCTCAAAATGACTTCGAATGTCGTCTTTATTGTGATTTCTTTTCTTAATTAGTAATATTAGGAGTGGAACTTTTCTCCAAATAAATAATGGACCGCCGAAGTATATTTCATTTCAAATTTGATTTCTCAACACAATCAGGCAATTCTCATTCATTCATCAAGGCAACATTTAGATGCTTATGCTATTCTATTCTATTCTATATTTCTACGTAGCGTAGCCGATATGGTGTGAACGTGCATATATACCATCTATTTTACACGCTAATATATCGTCCTAACGCTGGACTACGCACACCTTAGCCAGCAGTAGACTCTTGATAGTCTCTAACGACGATTCGAATAGTATGCTAGATTACAACTCACGGTACCAAACGCTATGCATCGCGTTTTGAAACCGAAATTGACATTTATTTAACTATCTTTATTTATTTACCTCGCAGTAAACAAACTCACAATAAAAATATACAAAAGTATATAAAATAAAATTATATTCTACAGTGTATTACTTTAATATTCATTAATGATTTGTAGCTATCACACTATAACACGTAATATTATGCTAACATCGATATTATTCCCTCATTTAACACAGGCACAGGTGTGCCGAAGAAAAAATGAAATATGAAACAAACATCATCGAAGAAAGTTTACCAAGTGTAATGTATTAGACTAGTGTTATATTTATGTGTTTGGTTCAAAGACTGGATAGTATTTATTATAATTTAGCTTTTAATGTCAGTTTATTGTTACTGACTATATTACTGTTACAATCGAAAAAAAATTCGTGTCACAATAAAAATAGTTAGAATCTTTACATAATATAAAAAAAAAAATTTTTGATCCTTCGAGCCGGATATGAATCAGAGACCTATGGATTTTTCTTTTCTATAAATTCTGTTATAAGATAAACTAAACATTTTTTTAAATCGAATCTAGCATTTTGTTTTATCAGACTATTATTTTGTAAGACGAGACAATGGGATGTGCTATGGAGAACTAGTGGCTTACGTTATATGTAATGGTTCAACCACTTCATTTGTATTATGCGTCAAATACACAAACCGGAGGCGGTCAGCAACACCAAAGGTTTGAGACATCTAGTAATGCGTTCGTCGATTCGTTTGCTAAGAGTGACGATTAAGGGAAATCCTCCCTACAACGGGAGAGATACATGTTCAGCAATAGACGTCTACTGGCTGATGAAAAAAAATATAAATTCAAAAGCTATGATTTGTTTTTCTAAAGTCAGTGTTTCGTTTATTTTTCTGTATCAACTTTAGTCAATAAATATTGTTTTATATCAGTTTAATAAACAGACTTCCGAACTAAAAAATAGGTGCAAATTCGCCATTCGACTATTGTCGTGAAGCACTCCATGTGGAAATTAACTTGCATACCTGCCTAGCAGAGGGCAATGAGGAGTTCTTTCGGACTCGCAACGACGGAAACCTCATGGTATACCACCTTTGTCGCATAAGGGCATATATACGCGGCTTAACAGTATCGGGTGTGCACCAGCATCTGGGTGTGCAAATTAATAAATTGATCCAGAGTGCGGTTTTTCCAGACTTATGGAAACTCGCAATTGTCAAACCTTTACCAAAGAAGATCAACCCTCTTTCGATTAAAGACCTGCGACCTATTAATAAATTGCCCTGTATTTCCAAAATACTAGAAAAAGTAGTTTGCAAGCAGATGACAGAATACCTTAAAATCAATGGCGTACTACCTGTTATGCAATCTGGATTTCACATGGGCCACAGCACTACTACGGCTTTGCTTGAGGAAATCGATTATCTACTTGCAGCTCAAGATAGAGGTATGTGCTCAATTCTGATGCTCTTAGAAACGCTCTTTCAAACGATCAGTCATTACTCCTGGCTAAGAAGTCAGGCTTTGATGCTAATGCGGTCAAATGGTTTGACAGTTATCTCACTGGAAGGCAAAAACGTGTGGAAATCATTAAAAGTGACGGTACTAGGATTCAATCAGTCACCCAGAATCTTGCACTAGGTGTCCCACAGGGCTCGATACTTGGGCCTGTTCTTTTTACGCTATATTCTGCTCATATCGTTAAGAAAATTGAACACTGTCATTACCACCTATATGCTGATGACCTGCAAATGTACCTTTCTTTCATACCATCGCCATCGGGTCTTCCTCAAGCTATTAATAAAATAAATTACGATTTAGAGGCTATTTCTGCTTGGTCAAAGTTAAATTCATTGGTTCTAAACCCTGACAAATCAAAGTTTATGTTAATAGGATCAAAATATGATTGCTAAACTTGTAAATGTCCCAATAGATTTAAAAATTGGAAACAGTTCTCTTGATCAAATCGCCGAGGCTAGAAGCCTTGGGCTTAAGCTTAACAACCACCTGCATTTCGAATCACATGTCAGAGAAAGTGTACGAAGCTGTTTTTATAGATTAAAAAGCATATATAAAATCAAACCGATCTTAACAGAGCAAATGACGATAAGACTATGTGATTCTGTGATGTGACCAAAATTACGCTTGCACAATCGTTACTACTCCCTATCCTCGACTATGCTGACATTTGTTACCTTGATGTCACCGAGGAGCAACTTAACAAGCTTGAGCGCCTCCAAAATCTCTGTATTCGGTACATATTTGGACTTCGTAAATATGACCATGTCTCAGAATACCGCACTAAGCTCAAGTGGCTCCCAATTCGTCTTCGTCGGAATACTCATATACTTTCTGCTCTCTACTGCGTCTTATTTAATATAGCTAGTCCTTCCTATCTTAAAGAACGTTTTAGATTTCTCAGCTCCCGTCATAATTTTTCCTTACGATCCAAAGAAAATCTTTCCCTCCAATGTCCTGTGCACTCTTCGACTTATTATGACAAATCATTCTCTGTTCTTGGAGTAAGACTTTGGAACTCCTTACCCCAGTCAATTAGAAGTGCTCAATCCTTAAATGTATTCCAGAAACAGATTAAAGAATACTATTTGTCTCTCTAACTCCTCTCACTTCCTCCGCTTAATTATGGTCACTGATCTGCCTGAAGAATGTTATCTTTTTAATGCATAAGTTTGTATCTTTATTTTATTTTTATTTGTGTTTATTATTTTTATTTTTTATTTTAGTGCACCCTACCCATTGTTCTTTTTCTTATTTTGTATTTATTTCTTCTTCTGGGTTGTCTGGAAGAGATTGCTATGTAGCAATAAGACCGCCCTTTGTATTTCCCTCAATAGTTGTTATTTTTTATTTTTGATTTTGTTATCTTTTCTTGGTGTACAATAAAGAGTATTGTATTGTATTGTATTCTTTGATTTTGTCCAAATTAAATTACTGCGATGTGGTATTTGGACCTTGTCTTACTAATAATTTCATGGAATATGTTGTTTTTCCCTTTTCCTGGTCATTTGAACGTTTAAAAAGAATAAATTATAAGAAATATGGTCCAACTTAGTTTTGCTTTACAAAAGCTGAATAATAAGCAATAAATCTTGTAGTGCCAGTATAAGAATATGAAATACCCTATATCGTCCTGAGAGTGTCGTAAGAGGCGACAGAGGAAAAATGAAACAGGAGATGGTCAGCAGCATCTTCCTGATAACAAGTAGTTAAAATAAAAAACATCTCGGCAACTATGGCAAAATTCCCATGATGCAATCTATATATGTTCAGATGTGGACTTTTATAGGCTGCATTGGTATGATAAAGGTAATAATAAACAATGAGAGAAAAAACATTTAAATTACAAACCGAAGATATAGAATATGTTAAAAGAAAAAGACGGAGATAAAATGTTTTGTTATATCTGAAATTCCTAATGGTATTACCATATTCAGTAAAGCAAAGTTCTTTTTTCGTTATATAAAGTAAAAATAATTATTTCTTTTGATGTATTTGAGCGATAAAAAATGATTTAGTTATTAGTCAGAAAAACATTTCTTTTGAATTTTGTACGTATCTTGCCGCAACAAAGACGAAAAGATCTGTGTATGTTGAGAAAACGACGCAAGCAAGTTAGATTCCTTGACAGGAAATAATGAGATGTTTTATTTTAATTATTCAATAGCTTTGCCAATCATCCTCGTTCGGAATCGGTTTTCCTTTGACAGGATTTGTAATCTATCAAGTCTGATGAAATGCTTAGTACGATCCTGAACATGTTGACATACTACAGACTTCCTTATATAGGATTCATTTAATTATAACATTTTAGGCAGTCAGAAAAACATTTCTTTTGAATTTTGTAAGTTAGTCGCCGCAATAAAGACGAAGGATCTGTGTATTTTATTTATTTATTTAATCTTTACGGTGATACACCTTAATTTAACGGTTAAAAGGGGCGGACTGATTGGCTTATGCCATGGCCCTTTAAGCCTGGGAGAATTAGATAAGTAAAAGTTATCCCGCGGCTTCCCTCGCGTGGACTTTAATTAAGAAACATAATTAAATGCTGTTCCGTGCCAAGTTTATCAAATAATTTTTTGAGTTATCAAAGACATGGATATGGTTGCTTGATATTTGGCATAGATATAATATGTTACAGGAACACGTGGAGAAATAATTTTTCAGAATTTCATTTATACCGTATTTTTAGAAACATCTACTATATTTTATATCGGGTGTATCTTCCGATGTATCCATAAGAAAGGTAAATTGTCTTGGAATCAAAATTCATTAATAAATTCTGATATTTTTTTTTTTTACATTCGAGTAGACTTTGAAATTTATTTAATGCTGTTTATGCACAAAATTGGTCATTTTGAACGCCATCCAGTCACGTTCGAGCTGGCGCGTCACCCGATGGTATGTAGGTGAGGTAAACGCCGCCAGGTGGGGCGGCCGTGTGCGGCTTGCAGTGGCTCGACGCGTGGGCGAAGAGGAGTAGCTCGCTGGCCGCGATGCGGTGAATCCGCGTATCTCGGTTATCGCGGCAGAAGTTCACGCAACCGGTAGGGTCCAGATGGTTAGATTTAGTGCGTGTTACTTCGCTACGTGGATATGTGAATTTTGCAATATTTAACTTGCTCAGGTGATGCGGAATTTCGCACGCGCACGCCGAGTAGATATACGGTCTAGGATTCGAACCGCGCATTCCTTGTTCGAGAGCATCTCCCGGTTGATTGTTTGAAAATCATTATAATTGTGCCGTCGCGTTAAGTGCCCTTTTTTGTGTGTTGGCTGTTTTGTTAGCTTTGCGTGTCAACTAGGCGTATTTTGAATTCTTATCGCGGCGTGGTGTTTTGGTATCCAACGAAGGAACTTAGTTGTCTTTAACACTGAACCGTGTGACTCATGAAGAGATCACATTAGTTCCCTATTTATAATTTTGTGATAAGTGAATCCGGGACATTGAATGTCGAACTTTGAACTACTGCCCGTACTGTGACGGGTATCACGTGTTCGATTCTACGATGAGTGTGGAATTGGGCGAGTTTAAGTTAGTTAAATGTACAATGAAGTAATAGACTGAAATAGTGACAATGAAGAAAGAAATAGTCCAGTGGTGGAGCCTGCTGGAGCGATGCAGCATTGTGGGGCAGCCTGGGACTCGGCCGCTGCTGGTCTCCTAAGCTGGTCCAGGTCTCAGATACATACACATCACTAAACACTACTTGCCATGCACCTTACACCCACTTACGGCCTGACCGAGCCTTGGGGCGATCTTAGAGTCGAAAACAGGTACGTACTATATTTTCGTAGCATTCTCTCATATAGTTTAGTATAATAGGACATCTACATCTATTTTAGATTAAGAGTCAAAATGCAGATGCGTTGTCACCCGTGAGGACTAAGATGGAATGCCTCGTTTCCAGTAAAAAAGGTCTCCAGTTCTCTACACTCACCATGCGAAACACAGCAGCGTTATGCTGCTATTTTACGCTGATATTCTGTGAGAGCGTTGTCCTTCCCCGTTCAAGCCGACCCATTCGTGCTACAACTATACCAGTAATATAACTGCAGCATGGCTCTACCACTTAAATTAACAAAGGTCTTCGTTAACTATGACATTAGGACCTCTAACACTTCATTCCTCCCGTGGCTATGGGTTGGAAACGTCAAGAAGTAAAAAAAATTAAACGCGATATAATCCTTAAGATTAGTTTGATTGCAAATAAAGTTCTATTAACAGGGAACGTGGGAAGAATGAACGGCAGTAGAAAAATGTTCGTCTTGCTGTGGCGGCAAAAGATAATCCACCATTTCATATTATCTCGTGTGTCTCGTAAGAGGTGACAGTAGAAAACAATCAGGAGAAGGGCGACATCATCGTCTTTACAAAAGTTAACAAATAATAAAAGCTGCGGTTGCCAACCCACCTGCCATGCGTGGCAACTATAGCAAATATTCAGCCTATTTGACAATTTATGGGGGAGGGCTACGTAGTTCAGTAGACTTTTTATAGACTGAGATGATTACGATGATGAGTTCTACTCTTACGAATATTTACTATCCTTAATATTTACGTTAGAAAGAAAACAAAAAGTAGCATCTCCAAAAATATGAATAACATAAAAACTTAATAATTGTCCCATCAAAACTAAAAAAAAACATCCTACATACATGTCACTGTTGGGCACAGGCCGCAGAGAGTTT
Source organism: Parnassius mnemosyne (assembly GCA_963668995.1). Classification (NCBI taxonomy): domain Eukaryota; kingdom Metazoa; phylum Arthropoda; class Insecta; order Lepidoptera; family Papilionidae; genus Parnassius; species Parnassius mnemosyne. Next base: position 38,828,299 of record CAVLGL010000024.1, on the reverse strand, counting down.
TGGCTTAAAAAGTATTCGCTGCGCTTCTCCCAACGTGGGATCACTTCAACCTGGGAATTCCTTACATATGCAGGTTTTCCTTCACCGTCGAGAACGTGGTAAATTGACACTTCGAATCGCAAATAAATTATATGCTCTTATGTCTCAGTACGCTGCCGGCATCGTAGGTTGGTTCGCAGTCGTCGTGGACCTCTAGCCTAGCGTTCGTTGTAAAATAATTCTGGATTTCAATTGCTTTTTTAATGTGAGCCATAGACGCTAAAACTGTGAATTAATCATTTGGCAAACAGCGACGTGAAGAACTTGCGACGATTACCTTGGCACGTACTACGTTACGAACCAAAACATCGGAAAATGAGCAATCCGCGACTACTACTGAAAAATAAAATCTGAAGTTACGGAAATTCTTTAACAAGTTGACTCTGAATTTAGTGACCACTTTAGTGATAATTGTCAACCAGATTTGACTGGTTCCACGTCTTCGGACTCAGAAAATACAGCTTTTGAAGATAGTCAAGTCGAGTGCTCTGCCGCAGAAGTCGGACAGCCTCACTCCAAGTTGAGCAGGATTTGGCATCGCTGATGTTTTGATGAAGCCAGGATTTGGGCTGAAATCAAGAATAATGGACTGGAAAGAGACAAGTGTCGCCGATATGAAAGTATTGTTTGGTATTATGTTGCATATAATATCATAAAATATATAACATAAAAAATATCGATTATTCAACATTCCAAATTTTCAGGCACTATATGTCGCGAAACAGATTTTTATTGCTATTTAGATACTCGCATATTTCGAGCACATCAGTAGGGGGTTGAGGAAAGTCAACGAATTGATCTAACGATTTAATGATGAGATGAATAATCTTATTTTTTTTATAGAATAGGGTGACAAACGAGCACACCATCCACCTGATGGTAAGTGGGTTCTGTGACCCATAAACATTTACATCTATCCTCAATAAAGACTCAAGATGCAGATGCGTTGTAACCCGTGAGGACTTAGATGGAATGCCTCTTTGCCAGTGAAAAGGGTCTTCGGTTCTCTACACTCACCATACGAAACACAGCAGCATTAAGCTGCTATTTTACGCTGGTATTCTGTGAGAGCGTGGTCCTTCCCCGGTCGAGCCGATCCATTCGTGCTACAACTATACTACTAATATAGCTGCAGCATGGCTCTACCACGTAAAAATGATCTGATATGCGATTATCTACAGAGGTCGTTAAGTTTTTAGATAATTTATAAAAAAAACAAGAAGCATACATAAAAGACGCTATCAGTGCCACTAGCGGTGAAAATTATTTATATGACAATGTCATAAAATAGCAATATTGTGTTTAGTTATCAATATCTTCAGATGATCTCCTTTCATTGATTTCGTCAAGATACATTATGACATGGACAACAAACAGTGTTAAATATCATGAAATGACGCCACTTCACAAAGTCATAGACTACTTTAAGATATATGATCAATTTTCCGATTTGTGTACAACATAATGAGTAAAAATCTATTGGTAAAATTATAAGGATAATGAAAATTTTGTAATAATTGCAGGCAGACCAGTTTTAATCAGTTTACATATAGATTAGTAATTGAACCAAATGTCATATCAATTTACATACACTTGCAAAACGTCACTATTATCTATTTAAATTATTACGCTTCTAAAATGAAATAATATGAATATGATTCGTAAGGCATATGAATCTTAAAAATATTATGGGAAAGAGTTTCATAGTCTAGAGTTTAATACCGAAAGTGGAAGTTATGCTTAAGATATATGAATGGAACATATATTTGAAAGGGGGCTTCAGAACTCACGTCTTTATATTTAGTCCGTATTCGTAACCATTAGGGTACTGCCGCTTTCGTTTTCATTGGCGAAGATGATTTATAAATCCTTTGTTACTGAATACAGAAACAACACATTATCATATAATAATGAATTAGGATTCAAAAATCATAATAACAGACAGACCGAGACTCTCTATTCACTCACTTTTATAATCCAATGGCACGGTAACCGATACACCAATACAACCGGAGAGAGATCAGGCGCTGGATCAACGGCTTTACGTGCTATTCGAAGCACGGAGGTGAAACACCACTAGATTCCTGACTTCGAGCTGACACTATAGATTTCTTGACAGAAAATCTCAGTAACTGATTTTAGTCCGACCCGGAATTCCAACCCGGGACCTCATGATCAACAACCGTATTTACGACTACTAGACCAACGAGGCAGTGTAACAATAATAATATAATATGAATAGCTACGAAACAATTAACAACAAACATGTTCACCAAAGTAATTCAAACATGCATGCATCCAGCTCTCAAATGCGATCATATTAGCATGCGAAATGTCATGAATTTCCCACCGTGCTTAGTTATGTGTATAACTAATAGCTTTGTTTACTAGAATTAATTTGGCCTTGTTCAATGAACAGTCGGTAACAGATAACGGTAACAGTAATAATAACAATGAGAGTTTATTAGAATGAAATTTAAACACGGGCTTAAGCAGCGATCGTCGAAACTAATTAACGAGCGTTGCTACGACTCAATTTTAAATGGCCGTTTACTTTCTGAATAGTTGTCAACAACCAATCAGACGCCAAGTGACTAAAAGTGTGCAAGTTCGTTCCTAAGAGCAATCATTATTTGCCGTTCTCTACCTGCGTTAAGTCCAAGACCCTTTTATTATTATTATTCATTGATTTCACTTGGATATTATTACCTTTTATATTATGATAGCTAATTAAATAGATATGTTTATAACTATTTTATGTGTCACATATCATAGTAATTTTTCGAATTACGTAACATGTTATGATACATAAAGAGTAAAAAAAAGATTTTTTTTATTAAGACTCATATTTTTTATTCTGGATACTTTTTGTACTTTTTATGATTGTATTCGTTTGATTGAAGCTTCGAAAACATAAATAATTTTAAAGGAAAGCATACAAAAAAAGGTTTTATTTTATTTAAAATTTAATACGAAATTCTAGGTAATTATTGAAAAATCTTTAAAATCCGTATATCTTAAGACCTGTTCATTTTCCGTCATACATATGGGGTTATCTAATTTTTAGCATTGTGACGCCCCTATAACGCCCTGCCAGGATGTTCTCGAGTTCCCACTAACCCTGTACATGTAGTCCTTCAATCTTCTGTGTTATTTTCATGTTGTTAATAGCTTCCTAATGCTTTCAATAGCTGTTATAAAAGGATAGTGACTTTCTTACACTGCCACTACTCAGTGAAATAATGACTTGGTTAATAATAAATGTCTCATAAATTTAAAAGGCCAAATTGTATTCCGTTAAGATCAATATCAAAATGTTCAATCCAGTTGATTGGAAAGAGGATCTGCAACCATTATTTATTTCAAGACAATATCGCGGAATGAACCGTTATGTTGGGGTTGCAGGTTATCATGATAAAATATTTGCCTTGTTTTCAATGTTTATTTTTTTTAGACTGGCAACCGTCAGATGGCGAAAAGTTCATCCTAAACTGTTAAAACAAATTTCACAAACTCATGAATGGAAACAGCATTGCCTGTGCGAGAGTATCGGTTTAGCGATCACCTATCCTGTAGCCAGCTTATATTGCTTGAAAACTGGCATATAAACTTAGAAATACCTTTATAATTATGTCCAGTAATTGTCTTGTAAAGGCTGGTAATTTGATGGCTGGTAAAACGATGTACAAAATAATTAATAATTAATGTCCTGCAAACCAATTTTCGGTCATGGCTGCAAGTTTCAACAGAGACGAGCCATCTGCGCAGGACAGGATTGAAGTAGCCAAGTGTTTGTGCAAGCGTAGGTGCACTCACTATTCCCTCACACTCACAGTCCAATGGGACGGTTATCCGACGTGATCGGAGAAAGATAAGGCGCTGAACCAACGGCTTTACGTGTTTTCTGAGGCATAGGGGTAAAACAACGCCAACTTTCTGACTCCGAGCTTCTACTGAGAATTTCTTGACAGAAAAACGCAATAACATCTTTTGAATCGACCCGGGATTCGAACTCAGAACCTCATGACCAGTAACTGCATTTACGACCACTAGAAAAAAGAGGTAGTTAAAACAATTTGTTGTGAACATTACCAAATAGGTAATCAATCTGTGGAACAGTTCAATGTTAAATTTTGATAGGCTATAATGAATGACTAACATAGTGCCGTGCGAGATTTGAACCCGCAGCCCCCCAGCACCGCAGTCAAAAGCTTAGCCACTGCGCTACTGAAATGTCTAATTAGTTTTCATTTTCACTGAAAATAAAAGCATAGATCAACATCATAAATTATACGCATTAAATACTTGATCCATGTTTAATTAATAGTTCATGTCTAATTTAAATTCAAGAATAAACAGTGCACTCTATATTTAAAATTAACGAGCTTTTACCCGCGGCTTTGCAAGTTGCAAAAAGATATCATTTCGAAAAATCACAGATAATGTGTTCTTCTAACAGCATTTATACAATGGTAGAGCCACGCGGCAGCTTTTGCTGTCGCACGGATGGGCCGGCTCGAACCACGACCTCACAGAAAACCAGCGTGAAGTAGAGGTTTACCTCTGCGTTTCGCTTGGTCAGTGCAGGTGGCCGGAGGCCATTTTTGCTGGAAATGAGGCATTCTATCTTAAACCTCACGGGTGAAAACGCATCTTCATTTTGATTTGTAATAGAGGATAGATGTAGATGTCTATGGGCCGCAGCAACCACTTACCATCAGGTGGACTGTGTACTCGTTTGTCAACCTTATCCTATAAAAAAAGCATAAAGAGTTAATAAAAGAATAATGCTCCAGATCAGTCTCACAGGATACTTGCATTGTTCCGGGATAAAAGTAGCCTATGGTCTATAACCTATATCAATGCAAAAATTATCTCATTACGTTGCCTCGATTTTTTTTAGGAGAGGGGGCAAACGAGCATGCGGCTCACCTAATGCTAAGTGACTACCACCGCCCGTGAACAACCGCAACACCAGGGGAATTCCAGATGCGTTGCCAGCCTTTTAAAAAGGAGTAGGCTTTTTTCTTGAAGGTCCCTAAGTCGTATCGGATTGGAAAAATCGCTGGTGGTAAACTATTGGTGGTAAGACACGGAAGTTGTGCAAGGAAGAAAACATCTTCTAAATTGCACAGTGGTGGACCGCCAATCATCCAGATGGTGTGAATGGTATCGGGAGTTCTGCCCCGATGTGCAATGCTGAAATTGAGCGGCTGGAATTAGTCCAAACAATTCCTCAGAGCACTCCCCGTGATAGATGCGATAAAATACGCAAAGAGATGCAACATCTCTACGCAGTGCCAGTGTATCGAGCCGATCAGAAAGAACTCGGTCGTCGACGATTCGAACCGCTCTGCGCTGGATGCGGTCAAGTGGAAGGAGCTGGCACTGGGCTACCCCGGTCCAGAGATGAGAACAGTATTCCATGTGAGGCCCGATTTGCGCTTTGTAAAGTTGTAAGCGATGTGCCAGCATAAAATACTGTCTCGCTCTGCTGAGCACACCAATCTTTTTCGAGGCCAGTTTGGCCTTTCATGATCGGTTAAACGGGAACCAAGTTATTCAGCGTGGTGGGAGTTAAAATCACCGAGTATCACGATCTCTGCGGATGGGACCTGTTGTAGCACGGAGTCTGCAGCCATTTGGACGGGTTCGATGAGTCGATCTGTGTCGGCATTACCGCTATAGGGCCTATAGAGGTACCCGTAGATGCGTGGATGGTCGTCGCTGTCTACGCGCAACCATAGGATGGACAGGTCCGTACCTTCAAGACTACCGAGAAGTGGGCCTCCGGCCACCTGCACTCGCCAAGCGCAACGCAGAGGTAAACCTCTACTTCACACTGGTATTCTGTGAGGTCGTGTTACAACCCCGGTTTGAGACGGCCCATCCGTGCGACAGCAAAAGCTGCCGCGTGGCTCTACCACCTTTGTAAAAGAACCAACAAACCAACAAACACACTTTTGCATTTATAATATTAGTTAGGATTGTGCCTGTAATTTACATATATATATATTGCACACTCTGTGTAGTTTCGTCCAACTTGAAAGATAGGATATATTTTATCCTGATAAGCGATACTCAATATTTTTTTATTACGAATTTAAGGGTGTTTTTATATGAAGGGTCGTCGAAAAGGGCAGAACAACGTCTGCTAGCCAGCTAGTATATTTTATATACATGTGTGTGTATATATATATATATATATATATATTTATATATATATATTCATACACTACGCGATATTATTTATTATATTAGCTTAATGCATGCCGCGGTGCCCTGTAATAAAGACAACATTTATCTTATACCACAGAATTCAAATACAATAACATAATATAAAATTTAATTATTGTTGGTAATTTTTTAATAAAGTATATACTCGTATTTTTATTTTGAATGTAGAGAAACAGAGACCATTACTTACTTAGTAAATGACTTTTCAATGGTATCGAGACTTTCTATCTTATTCTTCAGAGATGAAAACATATGTATATTTTGAGTCCTCATGGACAGATGCAATTGTCTATGAACCACATCATCTTTTTACCTTCAGGTGAATTGTGCGTACGCTTGTCAGCCTTATTTTATATTAAAAGTAAAACATATTTTATATAAATAAAATATGTTATAGGATTACAGCATATAACGGTTGCGTAGATTCTATATCAAGATATTATGGTATTTTATTTTGAGGCAACTCCGTTAGTATTTTCCTTACTAAAGTTTTTAAAGCTCAAAAGAGGTGCATACGAGCTATATGCAAACTGAACACAGGATCCTGGATAGACAGGATCAACCATTGAATAAATGATTTGATTTACTTAATTATGTTAACATAAATATAAATGTTATTACATTATATTTGATACTATTTTATAATTAATTTTAAAATTTAACTGAAAAATAATACAATGAAATGTGTCACTATTTATTTGTTTGAAAGTCATTATTGAAAAATGTACATAATTAAACATAGTAATTATTCAATAATTAAATTTCCAACATACATAACTCTTTTCTCAAATTCTATATCCACTAATGTATTGTTTACGTTCCATTTTTTTGTTATTTGTTTAGGTACTTTCATCATTTCCAAAAATATTGTACTTCGTATGGCCACAGGGTAGGACATAGTTGAACTTGATTATACAATAATGTATGTAACATCTATGAAATACCTCTGACCCACGTCACATATGTCAAGTTTATTCAATACCCGTACTATGCACCTTTATGTAGATATTGTCTGTAGAACACCAATAAATATTTATTTCCGTCCTAAAACCCAAATAACTAACACCCCAACATGGAACATGAAAACTGCTTTTTAACGTGATCCGAGAAATTCGAGCGGAGAACTTAGGTGTATAGATTATTTTAGGTGGTTTAGAGTGAATCAGATTTTTTTTTTCTTGAATATTTAATCGCTTTCCTTGTTGCTAACGATATTTCATTTAATGTAGGTTGTAGAATGCACATTTATTTCATCACTATTTTTATCTAATCGAGGTAATTCCGGATAAAGTGATATAAATGAACAATTTACTGAATTACAGAATATTGGGACACTCGCAGAAACCGAAACAGAAACAGATACTTTTTTTTCAATATAGATTATAAATAATACTTATTGAAAGTCACTCTTTTGTTTAATTACCACTGGTTCGAAAACAAACATCTGTCCTAGGAAGAACCAGCAAGAAACCCAGCGGGACGTTTTTTTTAAATAACAGCTTACAATCATATATGTTACATAAATTAACAACACAACAAATTAGAAATAGTTTATTAGCGATTACCTCATCTCCAGGGGTTATTATCATCCATAAATTCTTTAATATTATAATAACCCTTTTTATGCAAACTTAGTTTAATAAAGTTTTTGAACTCTGATCAGGTCAAATTTTGTATATTTTCTGGAATTTTGTGGTTAAAGCGTATACATCGACCCAAGAATGAATTACTGAATCGATGGTGTCGAGTAACTGGTACTACTAGCTTGTGTCTGTTCCTAGAATGAAAATCACTTATTTTTGTAAAACTACTTTTATTTTGCTGTACGTATATTACATTTTCATAAATGTATTGAAAGGCCAAGGTTAATATATTAATTTCCTTATATTTCTGTCGCAGCGACTCTTTAGGCTTTAAATCATAAATTGCTCTTATGGCTCTCTTATGTAGAACAAAAATAATTTCAGTGTCAGCTGCGTGTCCCCATAGTAAAATACCATACAACATTATGCTATGGAAATAGCTAAAGTGAACTAGTCTAGCTGTTTCAACACTGGTCAGACTTCTAATCTTTATTACAGCATATGCTGCAGAACTAAATTTGCTCGCTAGTTTTGATATATGGCCCATATATATGGGGGCTCCATTGAAGCTTCGCGTCTAGTGTAATTCCAAGAAAAATGGTGGTATCTACAAGAATCAGTTTCTCCCCATTTAAAATTACATAATTATTTGTTTGTTTGACATTTGGAGTCATGAATTTCATACATTACGTTTTAGTTTCATTTAAATGCAATTTTTTAACATTGAACTAATTAACTAATTTAGATATAGCATTATTTACTACGTCATATTTTAGTAATGGTCGACTTAATTTGAAAATTAAAGAAGTGTCATCTGCAAATAATACTATATCATGGTTATGCCCTACTATGTAAGGTAGGTTATTAATGTATACAAGAAACGAAAGGGGCCGAAAATTGAGCCTTGAGGCACGTCCATTTTTACCATCGACTTGGAAGAGCTCATACTGTTAATAACAACTTTTGCGTTCTCTTACTTAAATATGAAATAATTAATTTAAGAGCATCACTTCTTACACCGTATTGTTAAAGTTTCCTGGTTAATGTTTCATGGTGAACACAATCGAAGGCCTTGGATAGGTCACAAAATATATCCAATGCATCCTGTGACTTCTCCCATGCACTAAAGATATATTTAATCAGCTGAACACCGGCATCAGTTGTCGAGCGACCCCTTGTGAAACTAAATTGATTTTTATGAAGTAAATTATTTATATTAAAAAAAATTAACATTTGATCAAGAATAATTTTTTCAAAAATCTTACTAAGTGTTGGTAGTAGAGAAATAGGTGTAAAATTGGCGGGGTTTAATGTACTACCAGATTTAAATAAAGGTATTACTTTACTATGCTTCATTAAATAAGGAAACACACCAGATTCGATACTAGTATTAAAAATAATAGCTAATTGAGGCGCGATTGTATCTATTATAGACGCAATATCTTTAACTGAAATCCCCCACAGATTTGCAGTTTTCTTAACATCAATAATTCTAAAATGTTTTACAATATCTTTTGAGGATCCTTTATGAAATGTAAAGTTCTTTGTTCGGCGACAACAGGAGAAGAATTCAGTGACTTAGTGGTTAATATCGGAATAACAGTAAAATATTTCTCAAAAACCATTGTAACGTCCTGATCTGATTCAGATAATTTGTTGTTAACACTTAACTGGTAGTTTGAATTGTGAGAGTTGATCTTACCAGTTTCACTACTAATTATATATGTACTCCCTGTCAATTTAATTTTATTAGAAGCTGTCTTAATTTTGTTGCTCAAATGCAAAAACTTGGCTGTGGAACACACTCTTTTAAATATTTTTGAATATTTTTTACATATTTCTAATTTCGACGCTATGATTATATGACCTTTCATGGTAAAGATGATATAACCTATATCTGCTCTTATGGAATCCTACTGTCGCCCATACATTGCATGACTACGTTTTAGATGTAAAAGAATTATTAAATTCATTGCAAATAAGCTTAAATAATGTTCCATAAAAGATTAGGATCATTTTGGAGTGAAAGTGATGGATGTTTTTTCACTACGCTTCTAAATTTCTCCAAGCGACGTGCATTTACTGGAATAAACACAACTTTCTCATCTACTTGCTTTTTGTGAACATAGGGTAACAATTTTACTTGTCAACAGTGATCAGAACTTAATTTTTGAATTATACATTTATGCAACGGCATCACGTTTGTAAAAATATTATCTATACATGTTGCACTATATTGAGCAATACGCTTTGGCTCTAAAAATAAATTAAAAAGGCCATATGATTAAAACAATGATCTAAATTTAATATTGATGGAGGAAGCTTCTAGGCGATTGATATTAAAGTCTCCACATATTACAACAGATTTTTTCTGTTTATTAAGCTTAGCAAAAACTTCCTCCATAATTTTTTCAAAAGTATAAAGTTTAGCATCTCATTCGCGAAAAAAATAAAAAATAAAATATATGCGCGATCGAGAAGCATTCGCTGATAATTGATCAGCTTATATAAATATTTGGTGAGTTTAATTCAATATTTAAAAAAAAAATAAGTTGGCATTGTCGTAACGCGCATGCTTTGGGACGGTTAATTGTGTCAGGTCAGTGTGCGAGACGGGGGGGGGGGGGGGGGGGGGGGGGGAATATTTTTAAACTACGTGAAGGTGAAAGTGCATGCATAGGATTTGGGGGATGATAGTTAACTAGCTTATTTTATAGTAATTTTATATAAATATGATTTTTAGGGTTCCGTACCTTAAAAAGAAAACACGGAATCCTTATAGGATCACTTTGTTGTCCCTCTGTCTGTCTGTCAAGACCCTTTTGCTCAGGACCGTGTGGAAGTATCAAGCTGAAATTCATTTCAAATACTCAAATCTACTATCCCTTTGAGCTGTGAAAAAATTAAACTTCTAAGCCAACACAATCAAAAGATACAGCGGTTTATGGCGCAAATTTTCGACATTCGCAAGGGAATCAAACCCTACAGGGTACTTCCCGTGAACTCAGAATCTTGAAATTTGGTATAAAGCAACGTTTTATAGCACAGATAGAGGAAAATATGTACAATATGTAATACATCATATAATAAAAATATTTTTAATAATTTTAAACTTATATGCCTACGGATTTGTTCGGAACCCTCGGTGCGCGAGTCCGACTCGCACGTGAGCGGTTTTTTTTAAATTAGAAATATTTTATTTACATAAAAATTAATTTCTAAATTACATTTATTATAATTTATAATAATTGAAAAAATTAATTAGAACTAAACAAAACAAAATTTAACTGCCATTTACATTCCATGACTTCCCACATGATAGATGTAGTTTTAAAAATAGATTGAGTTACAATTAACCGTCCCAAAGTATGCGCGTCACGTCAATGCCACTGACGAATTATTTATATAAGCTGACCAGCGAATTATCACCGAATGCTTCTCGATCGCGCATATTTTTTATTTTTTATTTTTTTCGCGAATGAGGGGCTAAAATTTCTCAATGACCTTGAAAAACTTTAACCCTTAATGAAAATGTTTCTAACGCTGACCAATGAATAAGATCAACTGACCTTTTATGATCAATTTCTGACCTTTCAGATGGTATAATTGGTAAATCGAAGTTCCGTACATGAGGTGCTAACATCGCGGAGCTCAACTTATTAAATTTTTTTAATATTAAATTAAGCTAACCAAATATTTATATAAGCTGACCAATTATCAGCGAATGCTTCTCGGTCCCACATATTTTTTATTTTCTATTTTTTTCGCGAATGAGGTGCTAAAATTTCTCAATGACCTTGAAAAACTTTAACCTTAATGAAAAAAATTCTAACGGTGACCAACTAATAAGACCGACTGACCTTTTATGACCAATTTCTGACCTTTCAGATGGTATAATTGGTCAATCGAAATTCCGCACATGAGGTGCGCTATGAACACAAACGCGTCATTAGAGTAATTCTCGGTCTTTGAAGCCTGGATGCAGAGCAGCAAAACTCACATACAGACATACACAGATAATTACCGGGCATGGGTGCTTCGGTGATTATCTGTGTAAGATCGGACACAGCGAACTGCTTCCACTGTAGTAGACGTGACTAGGACTCCGCTTCCCATACGCTCACAGTATGTCCTGCGTAAGAACGGGAGCGAACATTCCTGGCAAACCGCATCGGACGGCAACATTCCCTGCCAGCAATCGTGTTGGCGATGCTGAGCGGGGATTTAGCGTGGAGAGCCATAGCCACCTTCTGTATATCTATTATTCTTCAAAAGGAGGCTTCTGATTGGGATCGGAAGAGGGCGGATCCCGCGCGGAGATGAAGGCGTTCGTCACAGCACTCCTCTATATAACGATGTTCCCCTACCAGAAACGAGGCCTCGGAGGTTGCAAACGCTCGGGGCGGGGGCCTCGAATGCCTAGTAATGTAACCCCCGAGGAGGACGATGTGGTCTTGAGAAGTCGTGTAGAACTGCGAGGGTGGTGGGTGCAGCAAGTACTGGCCCCGGGACATGCTATTAGTGTAGCAAAGCGATGGAGGGGCCCCAGTTACGTTCCGAATGGAGATCCAGGGACCCCTCGTATATGCTGATGGTGACCACCGTGGGATTTTATCCTGTAGGAGTCCGGCATAAACTTTTTGTTGCCCATACAGCGGAAGGTATCTAGGAGGATTTCCGCACGAAAAAACAAGGCTTAGCCATTCAACTAGGTCCTAGAAAATTTGTTGTATTAGAAAGGAACCAGCTCTCTAATCACGTGCAGTGATGACGATACGCGAATACAATTCCCTTGGGAATTTCACCGCACGTGTATCCCACGGACTGAAAGTGACACAATTCAGTAATCAGCTCTGAAGGACTCATTTTTGCGCCACTTATTCAGTTCAGCTACTTTTGATGCCTACCCGGCTTGAAACGAGATATCTCTGAGATGAAAGGTTGCCAAAGTGTCTACGCACGTAGCATTCCACAATAGGTCTTTTCCTTGCTTCCATATGAACAAAATCAAACTGCTAGATATCTCCTGCCATTATATCTTAAAATTCCAACAGGCTCTAAAACTGAGTGTATATTAATAGAGACAGGAGTCCTTCGGATAAAATTGTTTAGGGAATCGTGATGGGAACCTAGCAGCAATTTTCTTACACACATATACGAGTATATAATATAAAATTCCGGGTATATAAATACGATAACACCTATCATATAAAAAAATAAGATTCTTGTTTGAGTTTCAAATCTTTTTGTATGGATAACGTCGAAAAACATATTTTTTTAAATTTATTTTATATGAAAAATATTGTTTTTTTTTTAATTCATATGAAAAAAGAACAATAAAAACTTTATTAAAAAAACTCTTTTGATTTTGCAAATAGATTTAATAAAAAAATTAACAAGAGTGTATCTGAATACAAGCCTTTCAGATGTTTCTAAAAAGATAAAATATATTTAAAAAAAAAACATCAAAAGCAACAAACAGCGATCTCTCTGAGAACACGATAAGAAAGCCATTTCATTTGATACGCACACACCTACTCAAGATATGAGACGTGTTGAATTCAAATATCTACGCATTTTAACAATTCATCAGTTTTCAATTTGAAGCTTATACTTTGTCACGTACCTACTGTAAAAGATAAATCATATAAATAAATTACATAGGATTTATAATATTTCTTAATATGCTTAATAAATAAATATTAGTCCCACAGAATAGAATAGAATAAAATATTTTTTATTCAATATAGATCACATGTGTAATTCTTTTTAAAAGCCATTTTTTCACTTTACCACTAGTTCGTAAAAATTCCCTCGTCCTGGGAAGAACCAGCAAGAAATCCAGCGGGACTTTTTTTTAGTAAATTTTACATAAATACAAACTACTTACAAGTCAGAAACAACTTGGAAGCGATCCATGGTTGTTATCAACCACCTACGCATTTATATTATAACTAGCTGATCCTGCAAACGTAGTTTTGCCAAATACATTAAAAATCTCGATTAAAAAACAGGGATTGATCGTAGAAGGGCGAAAATTTGTAGTTTTATGTATTTTTAATGCTAAATCTTAATAAAAGAGAAGTAAAAAAATTCAAAAAAGTAAAAATAAAATATTTAGGGGTGCGTCACCCTAATCATTTAAGGGTTTGAAAAATAGATGTTGGCTGATTCTCAGACCTACCCGATATGCGTACAAAATTTCATACAAATCGGTTATGCCGTTTCGGAGAAGTTTGGTAACAAACACCCCGACACGAGAATTTCATATACTAGATAACCCTTTTTATACAGTTTTAGTTTAATAAAATATTTTAACTTAGTAAAAGAGAGAGCTTATATATTTTCTGGGACTTTGTTGTAATAGCGTATATATTGCCCCAAGTATGAATTACTGACTCTGTGGAGTCGAGAGACTGGTATCACTAGCTTCTTTGTTCCTAGTGTTTACAGAGATTATATCACTGTTTGTACTAAAACTAACTTTGTTTTTGTGAACATACATTAAATTTTCGTAAATACTGAGAGGCCAGAGTTAACGTATTTATTTATTTGATTTTTTCTTTAAAAGACCCTCTCGGTTTTAGGTTGTAAATAGCTCTAATCGCCCTCTTCTGTAAAACAAAAATAGTTTCTAAATGAGCCGCATTTCCCCATAGCGAAATCCCATAAGACATTATACTATGGAAATAACTGAAATAAACTAATCTAGCTGTTTCGAAACTAGCGAGACTTGGTAGTGAACCTTAATCTATTATTAACGTTAAAACAATGCACTAATTTTGATATAGCATTATTCACGTAGTCACATTTAAGTTTATAAATCAAGGAAGTATTATCAGCAAATAATACTATATCATCATTATCCCCTACAAGGAAAGGTCAGTCATTAATATAACTAGAATTAGGAATGGGCCGAGAATTGACCCCTGAAGGATGTCCATTAATACAGGTGACCCGGAAGATCTTTTACCAATGATAATAACTTTCTGCCTTCCATTACTCAAACATGAAACAATAAGCTTGAGCTCTATGTTCTTGACACCATAGTACTGTAGCTTCCTGACTACTGTTTCATGCTGAACACATTCGAAGGCCTTGGAAAGTTCACAAAATATACCCATCCATATAGGCATCCTTTGAACTCTCCTATGCTCAAAAAGTATGTTTAATGAGCTCAACTTCAGCGTCAGGTGTCGAGTGACCCCTTCTAAAACCGAATTGATTTTATGAAGTAATTTATTAATATTTTTTAAAAAAAATTAACGTCTCATCTAAAATTATTTTTTTAAATTTTAACTAAATGGTGGTCGTACAAAAATTGGCCTAAAATTGGCAGGGTCTAATGTACTACCAGATTTAAATAAAGGTATGACTTTACTATGTTTCATTAAATCAGGAAACACGCCCGATTCAACGCATGTATTAAATATAGTCGCTAGGTATGGTACTATTGTATCTATTATAGATAAAATAAATTTAACGGAAATCCTCCATAAGTCTGCTGTTTTCTTAACATCAGTAGTTTTAAAATATTTAACGATGTCTTTTAGCAATACTCTATGGAATTAAAAAGTATTTGAACAAGCATTTACAAAGTATTTGAACAAACAGGAGAATAATTTGAACAAACAGGAGAATAATTTAATGATTTTGTTGTCAAACAAGAACATAAGTAAAATGTTTCTCAAAAACAATAGCAACTTCTTGATCAGATCGAGTTAGATTTTTGGTAATATTCAATTAAAAATCTGAGTTGCGCAGTTTGTCCTTGCCCATTTCACTATTTATAATTCTCCAGGTTATTTTAATTTTGTTGGATGCAGTTTTAATATTGTTGTTTAAATGTAAAGCTTTAGCTGTGGAACAAACTTTTTTCAATATCTTAGAATATGTTTTTACATAATCTCTACATATTACAGTAGTATTATATGATCTTTCATTATAAAGCTTGTGCAATCGTTGCCTTCTTTTATAAATGCCTACTGTCGCCTATTCATTAAATGATTTGCAACTATAAAAGGAGAAACTTTTAGAAGTAAATATTCTACTTAATCCACAACTTATAATTTAAATAACGCACCGTACAAATAATCAGCACTATTTTTAAATGAAAGTGATGGAATTCTTTTTATTATTTTACTTCTAAACCTCTCCTGTTCTTTATTTATTGGAACAAATGCAACTTTCCTATTTTTCTGGCTTTTTTTGTATATTTAAGGTTAAGGCAATGAGACCAACTGTCCACAGTGATCCGAACCTAAATTTTAAATAATTGATTTATGCAAGGGCTTAACATCTGTAAAAATGTTATCTATACAGGTCGCAATAGACCCAGAAATACGTATTTGTTGCAAGAATAAATAAACAAGATTATACGATTTAAACAATGAGCTAAACGTAATACTAATAGAAGAAGTTTCAAGGAGATTGATGTTAAAGTCTTCACATATTACGACAGACTTGTTTTGATTACTAAGTTTGAGCAAAACTTCTTCCGCAATCTTTTAAAAAGTACATGGGAGTCTGCTAACACTTACAACAATGAGGTGCTCGAGTTCGACACAAGCCATTTCTACAGTTCGCTCAACAGAGAGGCTTACAATATCCTTAATTTTTTATATAGTAATAGAATTTTATAGGAATAATAAATTTTATATAGATTTATGTGCTAATATTAAGGAGCCACCGCGTAAACTGTTTACTCTTTTGAAGGAACTGACCACCTGGTGATTTCTGAAATTAAACATGAAATTATAATCTTTTAGCCAATTTTGAGCAATACAAAGGATATGTACGATGTTACTATTTAAAAATAATTCAATGCTTTGCCCATCATGCCTTGTATATTTTGATGCACCAGGTGTAAATAATAACTTATTTGTGGGCTTCATTATACAGCTAGCCAATTCACGAATATAAAAAGAACTTTTTATTTCAGATTTTGTGATTCCGCTTACATTTTAATAAAATCTTTAAATTGTTTACTATAATAAATTGGTATATTTTTTATGTGTAACAAAATTAAGTTACGTTAAAGTTTCTAGTGGGCCTAAAAACGATTGTCACCTATGTGATTATTATCATTGCAATTATATATCAAATTAATTAATTATTACAATTTAAATTATTCATTTATAAATTATGATCATTTTTCTGTGGCAATCCTTGCATGTAAGGTTGTGTGAACAAGACCATTTTGTGTACATTTAATTTATTAAGTAGTTCAATATATCCTCATAATTGCTTGTTGTTTACTCTGCCTCCTCTACCAACAAAATACTCGTATTATTTTACTATTTGGACAAATTTTTTTGTAACTATAATTTTATTTACGACTAGCTGTACCTACCCCACGACTTAGCTCGCGTGGAATTGACTACTGGGTTGTAAGTTTTTTGAGCGGAACCCTAATAATTTTTCTAAAATATAAGTATCCTATGGTACTCCTTATAACATCAGCTATCTGCCAATAAAAGTCTATTTAAAATCAATCCAGCCGTTTCAGAGATTAGGACAAACAGGCAGACAGACAAAATATTAAATATTGTTTTTTGTTATTAAAACCGTATAAAATTTTACATGCATTTAGTAAACAGCTCTTACTTTATCATAACAAACGGACACTTCAACTTTATTTGTTTGTATGTATATGTATGTATTTATTTCACTAAAGGATTCTTCGGCCAAGCAGCAATTTGTAATTTTGTGTCCCTTCAAAGGGTTATTTAAAGTTATGCCCAGATTTTTCCCATGTCATCGCTATACACAATTCAATTATTTATGTTAATTAATATTTTAGTTATTTTTTATTTTAATCTCCTCTCATATGGTACAGTCATAGAGTTTTTGTGGTGATATAATATTATCAGCAGACACTGCCTCTGAAGAAGCTGGTATTGAACGCTGACACTCATTGATGTTTTCCTAAGGAGTCAAAACGCTCCTCATTATATTTACATGTCTTTTCCAGATTATCCATAGCCAGCATGTGCTCTTTTATTTCCTTTTGGGCTGATTTATATTTATTGAACACAGTTTGAAGGGAGTAGTGACGAGTAGTGACGGCTCCGTGGCGCAGTGGCTTAGCAATCAGTTGTTGCGCTGGGGGCCGCGGGTTCGAATCTCGCACGGAACAAGTATTTGTATGGCCTACAAATAATTGTTCCGGGTCTGGATGTTTGTCCTTGTGCAATTTATGTTTGTAAACTGCCAGGAGAAAATCCTAGTGTGGGGGTAACGTTTTTTTAAAAAGAGAAGAGAAGAGAAGTAGGTAAGTAATAAAATTTCTGATTTAAGGCACTCTACGTCAGCCTCATAACATTTTTTTATGTTATCCACCTCAATTGAATACAACTTAAGTTCATATATCATTGCTTGATTTTATTTACATACGAGTACATTAACATAATTTTTGGTATTGATCTTGTTTTTTATACATGTTGTATTTTCCATAAGTATTTATTAGCTTTTATCTACTTTTTCAATTTGGTTTTACTGCAATTATACCTTTATGTGTTTCTGAAAGTGGAAGAGTTGTCACTAGTCAAATCTACTGTTGCAGATTACTGTTGCAATTGCAGAAGCTCACAGAACAGGTTTTGAGTCAGGGATGCGTTTAGATTATCTATGTATGTTTTAAATTGTGTTATTTGCTCATTATCCTCTTTGAACTGTAGCTTAAATGCAGCAATAAACCTGAGAGGTTCCTCATATTCCTTGCTGCATTGGTCAAACTCATAAACCGTTCCCTGTAGCTGGTCTTTCTTTTATAAAACTTGTGTAATCTGTATGTAAATTAACTATGTCAGATTTCAATTCAGTATTTTTGGCAATTCTACTATTTCTTTTTCATTATCATCGCTTTCCTTAAGCAGCAATTTACACTGCTCCTTGGACACATTAAGATCTTGAAGAGCAAGCTGAAGTTGGTTCTCCATTTGGCGCGTCTTTTTACTACGTCATTTTACTATTCACTATAAATAATAAAAAACAAAAATCGAAAACAGAAGAAACAGAGTAAGCTAATGTCGAGTTGTTTTATTTCTTTACTATTTACAAATCTCAATCAAATTATCGTTAAATAATTTGAAAATAATCCCGCAAAGAATGTTATGATCCGAGTAATATAATGGATCTTTAATTTATAACAGGCATGACCTGGGTATATTATGGCCGCCTCTATCGAAAGCCCTCTCAATTGTATTGCTAATAGTCACATCTTACGATGAGTAATTGATTTTAAATTAAATTTACTGGATATACATATTTTAACGTGGTAGAGCCACATTAAAGTTGATTTACGTATTTGCCGGTTCTACCGGGTAAGGACTACGTTCTTACAGAATAACAGCGTAAAATAGCAGTGTTGTGGCGCTGTCGTCGCGCCACAAGTACACATAAAATACCGAAGTAAATGGAGGGCCCATTTGTATAAAGTACTTGCGCGATAAATATTATGAAGTAAAACATAAATGAAGTGAATTAAAACTCCAATTCCCGATATCCAATTAATATATATATATATATATATATATATATATATTTGCCGTGTAGTGATGGTTAAGAATATTCACTACGCCATATATGGCAAATATCCCCAAAATGTATAAAGTTACTAAGAGACGGCCCTCAGTTCCCGGCGGCCCCGCTATTCCTGGCTACGGTGGCGACCATGGTAACGGCGGGGCAGTGGGAGCTACGAATCTCCGGTGGAGGTTCGATTGCACCCTACGACGACTCGACCTGGCAACATACAACGCACGCACCCTGAGGACTGACGAGAAGATTGTGGAGCTGAAAGAAGAAATAGACAAGTTACGCTGGCATATTATAGGATTATCCGAAGTCCGAAGAGAGGGGGAGGACACGGTAATCCTCGAATCCGGCAACTTGCTCTATTACCGGGAGGGCGACCATCTGTCCCAAGGAGGTGTCGGATTTATCGTCGTATCGTCGTATCGTAATCGTCCACAAGTCTCTTGTTAACAACGTTGTAAAGATTGAGTGTGTCGACGAGGGTTGCGTACCTTATACTCAGAATCACCCAACGGTATTCGCTGAAGGTCATACAGGTTTACGCACCAACCTCGGCACACCCCGATGAGGAGGTGGTGGAAATGTATGAGGATATCTCTAGAGCCATGCATTCCTCCAACACCCAATATATGGTGTTAATGAGAGACTTCAATGCAAAACTAGGCACAAGAGAGAATGGTGAGCTGAAAGGGGGAAATTTGGAATAGGGCAACGGAAACCAAGGGGCCAGTAGCTGGCCGATTTCATGGAGAAAATGGGACTCTTTATAATGAACTCTTTCTTCCAGAAGCGGCCCCACAGGAAGTGAGCCTGGTCGAGCCCCGACGGTTCGACAAAAATGAGATTGACTTCATTATGACGACCAGACGACAACTGTTCAGTGATGCCTCAGTGATCGCGAGGGTGAAAACCGGCAGCGATCACCGAATAGTTAGAGGCACACTGAAACTAAACGTTAAGTTGGAGTGGTCTCGTCTAATGAAGTCAACGCTCCGTCCCCCTCGTGCTCTAATCCAAAGTCCCGAAACCTTTCAGCTCGAGTTACAAAACCGTTTTAAGTGCCTAGAAGACTGCAATGAAGTGGACGATATGAATGACAAGCTCGTGGAAACTGTCCATGCGATCGGCGCTAAGTTCTGCAAGACCCGCCGCGGAAGAACACAATAACTCTCCGATCACACTCTTAATCTCATGGTTGTAAGACGGGAGATAAAGCTACATTCTTCAACAAATTTGAGAGCATACAAGCAACTGAACAGACAGATCTCTAAATGCATGCGGCGGGACTTACGCAACTTCAATACATTTCGTATTGCAGAAGAGATTGAGCGGCACCAAGGCTTCAAAGTCCTTGCCAGAAACAAGTCTGCCAGAAAGAGCCAATTTTCAAAGCTGAAGACAGAATGTGGCAGCATCGTTTCCGAGGCACCTAAACTTTGAGTGAGATTGAGAGGTTCTATGGGCAGCTGTACACGTCATCGTTGGAGCCACACGCATGTGTGAGTAACGATCCAAGAGCGAGCCTTATCCGACATTATTCCGATGATATCCCGGACGTCAGTCTGAGCGAGATTAGAATGGCTCTCCAGCACCTCAACAACGGCAAGGCCACAGGCCAGGATGGAGTTACAGCGGAACTTCTGAAAGCGGATGGAAAACCGGTACTTGAAGTCCTTCAGAAGCTCTTTACTTCCGTCCTCCATGGTGGCATTACACCGGAGGCGTGGAGCAGAATTGCGGTGGTCTTGTTCTTCAAGAAAGGTAACAACGCTCTCTTGAAGAACTACAGACCGACTTCCCTTCTGAGCCACGTCTACGTGCTGTTTTCGAGAGTCATAACGAATCGTCTTGCGTGCAGACTTTACGACTTCCAGCCTCCCGAACAAGCCGGTTTCCGAAAACGCTTTACCACCATAGACCACATACATACCCTTCGGCAAATTGTACAGAAGTCAGAGGAGTACAATTTGCCACTATGTCTCGCGTATGTGGACTATGAGAAAGCCTTTGATTCCGTCGAAATTTGGGCGGTGCTGCAGTCCCTTCAGGGGTGCCAAGATGGGCTCACCTGTATCTCCCATTGTTGCCGATATATTCATGGAGGACTTTGAGGAGAAAGCCCTGCTTACTTCTCCCATAAAGCCAAGATTCTACAAGCGGTACGTAGCCGACACTTTCACAATTCTACCTTTAGATAAAGTAACTGCATTTTTAGACCATCTTAACTCCTTAAATTCTAAAATTCAGTTCACAATGGAGTTAGAGGCAAACAATTCTTTAGCTTTTCTAGATGTGTTAGTAATTCGGAATCCTGATAACACCTTGAGCCACACTGTGTATAGAATAAAGACCAATACAGATAGATATTTAAACGGTTATTCTCACCACCATACTTCACAGTTAGCTACCGTGGGTAAATCTTTGTTTCAGAGAGCACGAGGGATCTGTGACAGTAAACACCTGGCCGCCGAGCTCCAACACGTCAAGCAAGTTTTGCACGACAATAAGCTTCGGGTCCCGCGCCTACGTCACAGTGAACGAGTGAAGCCAGCCACAGTCGAGCGAGTGCCTGCTGTACTGCCATATGTCAGAGGTGTCACTGACAAGATTGGCTACATCTTGAAGCGTGCTTCCATTAAAACATATTTCAAGCCGCCGAAGAAGATTAGTCAGTTTTTACCATCAGTCAAGTGTAATATTCCTCTGCAAGATGCAGGAGTGTACAAGCTGGATTGTGAATGTGGTCTCTCTTATATAGGACAAACTAAAAGATCCATAAAAACCCGCGTTAAAGAACACATAGCTGATGTGAAGAATAGACGCTCCGGGAAGTCTGCAGTCTGTGAACACGTACAGGATCGCCCCCGTCACTACATTAGATTTGATAGACCACAAATCCTCGCTAAAGAACACCGATTCCTTCCAAGGATGATTCGCGAGGCTTTTGAAATCAAAAAACATCCTAATTTCAATAGAGAAGATGGCTGGGTGCTACCATCTGCTTGGGATCCCATAATTAATAAAATTAAATCCCAACCCAAGCATACAACTGCAAGACTTCATGATACTGTAAGTTCATACTGCGTAGATCGGAACAAAAATTAATAATTTTTTAATCTGGAGGTAGCCGTGGTTAACTATGACATTGGGACGTCATACACCTCAGTCCCCCCCGTGACCATGGGTGCTGTAAAGTGCTTGAAACGTCGGGAAAGTAAAATAAGTTAATATACGCGATAAAATCCGTAAAATTAGTTTTATTTAAATGAGTAACTCATTCATTCTCAACCCACTTTCATTATAAGAAAGTATATATGATACTTATAACAAAAAACAATTTTTAAAATTTTTGTCTGTCTGTCTGTCTGTTTATTCCGGCTAATTTTAGAAATGGCTGATCCGATTTTGACGATACCTTCACTGGCAGATAGCTGATTTTATAAGGAGTAACTTAGGATAGTTTTATTTGGAAAAAATAATTAGGGAACAAAATTAAAACCCATGAAATCGTAGTAAATTACACAAAATCAAGAAAAGATTTCATTCGATGACTTTAATTATTAAATTATGCAGAAAGATTTGTTTCATAATTTCCATAGTGACTAAGATAAGGCACGCCTTCTAACTGTTAGGACTAAGGAATCTAGTCACTGGTTACACGCTTTACCATCAAGTAATCTCGGTACGTTACTTGATGGGGAAAGCTTGCGCATTGCCTTAGGAATCCGACTAGGAGCGTCGATTTGTCAACCCCATCAGTGCCCCTGTGGTAGCAGCATCGACAAGTTTGAGCTCCACGGACTTTCATGTAAGAAAAGCGCTGGTAGGTTTTCATGACACAGTTCTTTGAACGATGTCATCCGAAGGGCTCTTGTCTCTATAAATGGTCCCTCGGTTTTAGAGCCTTGTGGAATATTTAGAGACGACGGCAGGAGACTGGACGGTATGACATTAGTCCCTTGGGAGAGAGGTAAAGCCCTAGTGTGGGATGCTACTTGCGTAGACACTCTGGCAGCCTCTCATCTCAGGGGTACCTCGTTTAGAGCCGGGGCGGCATCAGAGTCAGCTGAACTGAGTATGTGGCGCAAATATGAGTCTCTGAGAGATGGCTACATATTTGTGCCATTTGCTGTCGTGACTTTCGGTCCGACTCTATCCAATCCGGTCCGATCGGTCGATTACCGGTTCCTTTAGGACCCCAGTCCACGTGCGGTGAAGTTCCGAAAGGAACTCTATCCACGGCTGGTCGTTGCTGCTGGTGATAAGAGGGCTGGTTCTTTTCTCGCTCAAAGGCTAAGTATAGCCATTCAGCGGGGAAACGCAGCCAGCGTTCTTGGCACGATACCGCGGGGAGTAGGACTATATGATAATTAAGTTTCTAGTTTTAATTTTTATTAATTATTATTATAGTTGTAATATTGTATATAATAAAATATTATTAATATAAAATGATAATAACTTTACTTTGAAATAAATAAAAAACTTTATTTTTATCTATAATCATTTGAAATCAGTCGGTCATAAAATAGGTTAGGCTGTCTTCAGTTTCAAATTTATCATGAATTGTTTGTAGTTATGGTGTAGTAATACAATTTATTTTCATATTTCGATGTCATACCAGAGCGTCGCGATTATCTTTATTCACCAGCTCGTAGAAGTCTGCTATTGGACAAAGGCCTTTCCCGTCTTTTGGAAGATTTGTCTTAATCGCCAAGCTCGCAGGAGCACCTTTGACACTGACCTGTCGTCGAGTCTGAATATTCTACGTCTGATTTAAGTGTGACTTTACTTTTATTCCTTCCTCACTCTCCCTTCCACCAACGGACGAATAGACACTCGGCCAGTCATCCACTATTTTTTGTCGGCATACTATACACATTCGAACAAATTCGGTTTGTTTTATTGTTCGCAATGCATACATCTATAGTGTATTATCCATGCATACTACATTTAAATGGAAATAATTTACCAGCACTTGCCTTTCTATCCGATTTCTATGTGGCCTCGAAGGCAATCTCTGCGCTTTGGGCGCTACAGAAATTGATAATTCAAATGTATTCTACTAGCGTAAGATAATTAGCCTTCATTACAATCGTTCTTCGTTATCATAATTTAGTTATTTATTTTAAATCAAGATTGCATAATATGTATGAATTGCACAAATTAATTATATAATTGTAGGCAAGCGCATTGGCAGATATTATTATATAATTCAAATCTTAATTTTATTTTACACCTATTGCTCGATTTTCGTGAGTTATTCATGTTTTTTAAGATTACTTTGATAATAAGTGTGAACAATTAAACTATCTTCAGTAAAAAACGTTTCTCAAAAATGCATTATAAATATCTAATTTAGATTGTTGAATAAATCGTAATTATACTATGCTTTGTCCGATTATTTTATTTTTCTCGGTTAACGGATACTGTACTTTTTTTATAAAGCTAAAGTGGCAAACTAACTATCTTCTCTTTAAAGAGCTCAGATGAAAACTCATAACCTGTCATTATACTAACTCTCTGTACTCCACATACTGGTACTGTAATACAACAGTGCAGGTAATGCTATTTGGCCACAGAAATAACCAGACTCCTAACCAGAAAAGACGGTCAGTAAAGGAACCCTACCATTCACTAAAATAAAAAATATTATGTGGTATGTTTTTTAAAGACAAATGAAAAATAATTGAATATAATTTTTTTAAATGAAAACTCGTTGTGATTTGAAACTCAATGAAACGAAAAATCGACACTAAAAAGAGACAAATGAATGAATCTATAGAAGAGAATGAGATAGAATCTATACTTTTATATTATAATAAAGCGGAAGAGGTTTTTTGTTTCTTTAAACTCGCTAATCTCTGTATCTACTAATAAATTCCTTTTGTATATGATAGCCAGATTCACGAGAAATAGCTATAAGCTAGCTTTCTCAGCTAGCCTTAAATATTGATTTTTGGTGGGCAAGTCGGAAGAAAAAGCACTCCCCAAATGTTTTATCTACGTGCGCTGGCGTAATGGTAAGTGATATGTTTATACTATGTTTTACAAAATATAGATATTTTCTCCATCTAAAACAGTCCCCGATTACTTCAATTTTATGAAGATAAACTTTGCTCTTTATAACATGTTATTTGGACGCACACAGACAATGAAAAATTTAAATAATTCAATACTCGGCTCGGCACTAGATATGCCTAGCAACCCGACAAGAACCGAGAAAACTTGCAGTGGACGCTTCTATTTAAGCGAGGTGTCATTTTGCGTGGTTAAGACGCGTGATACTCAGGTGATATCGCGGGAAACAGCTAATTAAGCATAAAGTGTTTCCTATTATTAGTCTCCTCTTTGTACACTGCTTTAAAATGGTTAATATTATAAATGTTTGTTAAAATAAAGAATTAAAAAATTACAATATTATTATCAAATAAATACAATATAAGTATATATTTAATTTTTTTTTTATAGGAGAGGGATGCAAACGAGCATGCGGCTCACCTGATGGTAAGTGAATACCGCCGCCCATGAACAACTGCAACACCAGGGTAACCAGGGGAATTGCAGATGTGTTGCGTTTTAAAAAGGAGTAGGCTCGTTTCTTGAAGTCGTATCGGTCCGGAAAAATTGCGCGAGCGAGGAAATAGTGCGAGCAAGAAAACATCTTCTAAATCGCACAGTGGTGGATCGCCAATCATTCAGATGGTGTGGATGGTATCGGGAGTTCTGCCGCGATGTGCGTTCGTGAAACTTGGCGGCTGGGATTAATCCGTACAATTCCTCAGAGCACTCCCCGTGGTAAATGCGAAAGGAAATGCAAAGGAGGCACAAAGGAGTGCTCCAATTTGCAGCCCGGTAGGAGAGATACGAAGTATCAGCCGGAGAGGACACCTACGTCTCGGTCAGAAAGAGCGAGGCCGGTTTCGCCATTTTGAGATGGTAGTGGACTGCATTTAGGTTCGAGTGAAGTCCCCTGATGTTGCAGAAATTCACGGATAGCGTGGAAGGAGTCGCCTTGGTATTGTTGCTCAATTTACCCCGAGCAGTTATGTTTTTGAGCGGAATTTGCCCCCCAACTAGAATACGCACGACAGCCTGTGCACCCACGCTCAGGAGTGGAATAACATGGTCGTAGATGCTCAGCGAGGGATTCTCCAGGGGTGCTGGTACCCTCCTGGGGTAGTCTTTTATTTTCATCATACTTATAAGACAGTGTCTCCATTTAGAGTTTTAAAGTGTTATTTTGTGATTTTATTTCTGATAGCGAATACTCCAATGTGTGTAATTTGTTGGGTTATTCGGATACTTTGGTGTAATTCCGCTACCATGTTGATGGGGGGAGAGGGGGGGGGGGGAATTGGGCCTCCGGCAACCTGCACTCACCAGACGAAACGCAGAAGCAAAGCTTCTACTTCACGCCGGTATTCAGTGAGGTCGTGGTACCAACCCGGCTCGAACCAGCCCATATGTGCAACGGCAAAAACTGCCGCGTGGCTCTACCACCGCTAAATTATCATCTACAAACCATTTTCAACAATCCACGATTTCATATCTTACAGATTTATATTAAATTAGTTGTGTTAAGGCCCCCTATTGACTATTTTACGGACCACCTTGAGAGTCAATCAATTTTTGTTCAACTAAATCATTTTAGGTATAGAAAGAAGTAGACGTCCCAATTACAAAGCTATTTAAATAGAAAGAAAATATTCCTTTGATGAAATACACTAAAATTTAGGCTCTACATAATTAAAAATGAGGATCGTAACATTTATTTGCTATAAAATTAAACTTTTATCTTATATTTTTTGTCACACTTGTGGTTGAAATTTATCAAATTAAATAAATCATTTGCTGTGAAATGTTTTTGTTATATATTTCATTTCATTTGAAAGTTTCAATTCCACCGCACGTGAACTGCACGCATGTTTTTTTTTATTTTTAAATAACGCTTTGCATACATTTTAACTAACTTTCAAAGACGATGCTGAAGAAATTCAACTTGCAATTTTTCTTCCGAACCAAAACCTGATTACGCGTAAGTACCTCATAATTCGAATTTTTCATCTATACTTGGGTAATCGCATTTTAGAACTATGTGAAACTTTAACTTTCTGTGTGAAATTGTCTTCGAGAAAAAGTCTGTGAGACATACACCTAGTAAATTGTGTGTTCCTTTCTAACCGACATCAAAAAAGATGATGTTCTCAATTCGAAAGTATGTTTTTTATATGTATGTTACGCGATATCTTCGTAGATTATTAACTAATTTTGATGATTATTTTCTTATTAGAAATTTCACATCCTTACCTTTACCGCCGCCACCCTAAGCAAGTAAATAACTACTCTTTTAGCAATTTGAAGTCAAAGTTTCATCGTAATCGGGTGAATGGTACAGGATCGCATTTAAAAATATTTGAATATAAAAGTGTAAAACTTAACATTCCATTTTATTTATTCGTGCTATTTTGCATATTAATTCATGCTATTCATTACAAAAATTTTAACCGAGTATTATCGCATTAAAAATATTAAAGCTTGTAAGAGGGCTTAAAATTTAGCTTAACGTCAGATTTCTCATTACTGCGAGCTTTCGTAAACTCAATTACATTAATTTTAATTGAAAAGATAGTTTACTATAGTACAGATATTAATGTTATAATTATATCAGGTAAGATTTATTAATAGTATTTACGAATAAACTTTATTAAACTGAAAGTTCATAGCTACTAAAGATAATCCACGTGTAAATTTTCCGCTGTGGGTTTTGTTAAATTTGGCTAGAAATATACTTAGAATTGTACAGTATCTAACGAAATCGTTGTTTGGAATGTTACCCAATATATTCAAAAATAGAAAAATTGTTATACATTGTTATACATTAGCAGGCTAAAACTTGTAATTATGTAAAAATTAGTTTGAATTCTAATCAAACGGGTAAGGAAATGGCCCCGAGTTCCCGGCGCACCTT
Organism: Parnassius mnemosyne; assembly: GCA_963668995.1. Lineage (NCBI taxonomy): Eukaryota > Metazoa > Arthropoda > Insecta > Lepidoptera > Papilionidae > Parnassius > Parnassius mnemosyne. The sequence continues at coordinate 38,799,934 of CAVLGL010000024.1, read as the reverse complement.
TAATGGGACAGGGATGCGAAGAATCTCCGGGAGAAAAACGGGCAACGAGGTTCGCCACCCGACACGTCCTGTCTCCCGGAGGGGCAAAAAGTGGATTGTGGAGGCCTGTCTGGCTACGCTGAATGTATGTAGAGCAATGAATGATAAGATGAATGAAGTATGCGAAATGATGAATGACAGAGGAATAGATGTGTTATGTGTAAATGAAACAAAACGAAAGGGAAGAGATGTCACTGCACATGGCATGTATACCGCTTACTGGTCTGGTGTAGACGAGACCGAGTGGGCATGCCAGGGGGTCGGTGTCATCCTTTCAGAAATAATGGGTCAATGTGTGAAAGAGTATAAATGTGTAAGCCCAAGAATGCTGTGGATACGAATGAAAGTGGGCTTAAAGAAGTTGTTCGTGCTTAGGGTGTACGCCCCAGATATCTCTAAGCCCACTTATATCCGAGAGCAGTTTTGGGACATGGTAAGGCTGGTGTTGACGAATTGTAATGAAAATGAAAATATTATTATGTTAAGAGATTTTAATGGAAGGTTTGGGGTGAAGAGGTCTGGTTATGAAAAGATATTAGAAGCGTTTGGCGATGAAAGAATAAATGAGAATGGTGAAGACTTCCTCACCGTATGTGTGGAAAAGAATCATTTTGTAGCGAACACTTTCTTTCGCCATAAGAGGATTCACATGTATACATGGGAAAGAGGACATGATAGAAGCATGATAGATTTCATAATTTTGGATGAAAGAATGAGGAGCACAGTGGTAGATACAAGGGTTTACCATGGGTCCAATGTAGGGACGGATCATTACTTGGTCTTATGCCGAATTAATGGTCTATTCAAGCGTTGGCAGCATCGGACACCTGTATCTACCACTGCGTTACAGCGTATAAGAATAGAGAGTTTACAAGATAAAGATGTTAAAGAGAAGTATAAATGCAGACTGAGGGAAAATATAAGTGGGTTGAATGAATTATGTATGAATGATTTAGACTTGAAGAATGTATGGAATAATGTTAAGAAAGTTTTGGTCGATACAGCCACCGAAGTATGTGGTGTAAGTAAGAGAACAAATGAAAGGAAAAGTAATACGCTGTGGTGGGATGATGAGGTACGGATGGAAGTTGAAGCAAAGAAGAGAACATGGCTAGATTTACTACCAACCAAAGCTGGTAATTCTGGCGGTACGAATGATGAGATTGAAAGAAAAAAGGCAGACTTTAGACGTGTAAATAAGAGAGTAAAAGAAGTTGTTGAAAGGAAAAAGCAAAAAAGGATAGACAAGAATGATAGAAGGATATCTAATAATATCCAGGCAAATATTAAAATGTTCTGGAAGCTCGTAAGAACTGCCAGGGGAAATTCAAAACAGCCTAGAATGAATGTTATATGAAACGAAAATGGCTGTATGCTGAATGATGAAGTTTCGAATTTAACGAGATGGAAGAAAGCGTGTTTAAGAGTGAAGAGTCGTATGAATTAAGTGAAATAGAAATTCCGGAAGAAGTGAAGAAAACTAGGGAAATAAGTGTAAATTTTTTTTTATAGGAGAGGGGGCAAACGAGCATGTGGCTCACCTGATGGTAAGTGACTACCGCCGCCCATGAACAACCGCAACACCAGGGAATTTGCAGATGCGTTGCCGGCCTTTTAAAAAGGAGTAGGCTCTTTTCTTGAAGGTCCGTAAGTCGTATCGGTACGGGAAAATCGCTGGTGGTAAACTATTCCACAAGGAAGTTGTGCGAGGAAGAAAACATCTTCTAAATCGCACAGTGGTGGACCGCCAATTATCCAGATGGTGTGGATGGTATCGGGAGTTCTGCCGCGATGTGCGTTTGTGAAATTTGGCGGCTGGGATTAATCCGAACAATTCCTCAGAGCACTCCCCATGGTAAATGCGAAAGAAAATGCTAAGAGATGCAACATCTCTTCGCAGTGCCAATAAGTCGAGCCGATCGGAAAGGACTCGGTCGTCGACGATTTGAGCCGCTCTGCGCTGGATGCGGTCAAGTGGAAGAAGCTGGCACTGGGGAGCCCCAGCCCAGAAATGGGAGCAGTATTCCATGTGAGGCCGAACCTGCGCCTTGTAAAGTTGCAGGCGTTGAGCCGGCATGAAATACTGTCCCGCTCTGCTGAGCACGCCAAGCTTTTTAGAGGCCAATTTGGCCTTCTCTTCCAAGTGACCACGAAACTGCACGCTACTCGATATGTTGACGCCGAGGATTCTGATACTGGCTGAGGCAACAAGGGGAGTACCTTGAAACTGAGGAGATACGACAAAGGGGTTCTTTTTAGCGGTCAAACGCGCAAACTTGTGTCTTCTGAGGATTAAACTGGACTAGATTTAGTCGCCCCTAATTCGAGACTTTGTCCAGAAAAGACTCGACTTCAGACACAAGTTTGTTTCGGTACTTGGTGACGTTTTCCCGAGAAATATTGGCACGGCCGGTGTATAGAGCATCACCAGTGCTGTCATCCGCATAGCAATGAATGCTATCGGCTTGCAACATATCATTGATATGCAGAAGAAACAGCGTTGGTGATAGCACGCAGACTTGTGGAACACCAGCGTTAATAGGCTTGTAGTCGGAGCATGCACCGTCTACAACGACCTTGATGCTCCGATCTGCAAGAAAGCTGGTGATCCAATTGCATAATTTCTCGGGAAGCCCATAGGAAGGGAGCTTCGAAAGAAGCGCTTTGTGCCAAACCCGATCGAAGGCCTTCGTCTGACTTCGAATGTCCAAACTAACGGCCAATGCCTCCCCCTTGGACTCTACTGCCAACGCCCATCTATAAGTTAAGTAGACCAGAAGATCACCAGCTGATCGACCCCGACGAAAACCGTACTGGCGGTCACTAATCAGCTGGTGATCCTCAAGGTACCGCATGAGGTGGCAGTTTACAACGGATTCCATTATTTTGGAGAACAAGGGGGTAATGGCGATAGGCTTGTAGTTGGACGGGTCTGAGCGGTCGCCTTTTTTAGGGATCGGGTGGACAAAAGCTGTCTTCCATGATTTCGGGACTACGCCTTGGAAGTAGGAGTACCGGAAAAGACGCGTTTGAACCGGTGCCAACTCCGGAGTACACGTCCTCAGCACAATTGGGGGGATTCCGTCAGGCCCACTCGACTTCTGGATGTCAAGGGAGAGGAGTGCTCTGCGAACCGAGCGCTGTGAGAACCGCACATCCGGCATGGAGCACTCACACCGCGGGATGGTCGGCGGTGTGATCCCCCAGTCGTCAACAGTCGAGTTGGACGCAAAAAGGGAGCCTAAAAGGTCGGCCTTCTCTTTTGCGTCGTGGGCCAGTGAGTCGTCCTCCCTGTGCAGAGATGGTAGTGATGGCTTACAGAAATTCCCTTGGAGAGCCTTGGCGAGAAACCAGAATGCACGGGTTCCCGAAGGAAGGCGAACTAGTTTCTCGCCAATTCTGCCTATGTGCTCTGACTTTGCCTCGGCAATAACTCTTTTGAAGGACCTGGAGGCGAAGTTATACTTCTTTTTGAGTGTGCTGGTGTTTACATCCCGAGTCACCGAAGCCGCAGCCCAGGCTTGATAACACTCCTGTTTACTGCGTAAAGCAGTCTTACAGGAGCGACCAAACCATGGCTGAGATCTGCCTCCGATGGGTACCATAGATGATGGAATAAATAGTTCCATTCCCTGTAGCACCACATCAGTGACAGAGTCAGCAATAGCGCTGGGATCATCCGGCGTGAAGCAAACCCGCCCCCATGGGTAGTAAGCAAAGAAAGACCGCATTCCGTCCCAATCCGCCGATCTGTAATGCCAAACACGGCGGCAACCTGCAGAACGCAACCGCGAGGGGAGCGTGAGTGGCACCACACTCCGGATCAGACAATGGTCCGAAGAGCCAAGAGGGGCATCGACGGAAACCTGATATCCGTTGGATGAGAGGTCAGCAGAAGGTCCAACAGGGAAGGTGTATGATCCTCAACATCTGGAATCCGCGTAGGCGATGTAACCAGTTGTGTCAGACCATATGCCAAGGCAAAGTCATAAACAGATCTCCCCGCATGATCGGTTAAACGTGAACCGAGCCATTCGGCGTGGTGGGCGTTAAAATCGCCAAGGATCAGGATCTCTTCGGATGGGACCTGTTGTAGCAAGGAATCTGTAGCCATTCGGACGTGGTCAATGAGTCGGTCTGTTTCGGCATTACCGCTATGGGACCTATAGAGGCAAACGTAGACGCGCGGATGGTCGTCGCTGTCTACGCGTAGCCAAAGGATGGACAGGTCCGAACCTTCAAGACTGCCGAGGCGTCGAGAACAGATGTCCTCTCTGACATACGCGCAAACTCCAGCCCGAGGCACAAAGGAGTGCTCCAATTTGTACCCCGGGTAGGAGAGATACGAAGTATCAGCCGGAGGGGACACCTGCGTCTCGGTCAGAAAGAGCAAGGCCGGCTTTGCCGTCTCAAGATGGTAGTGGACGGCGTTTAGGTTCAAGTGAAGTCCCCTGATGTTGCAGAAATTTACGGATAGCGTGGCAGGGGTCGCCTTGGTCTTGTTCATCAGTTTGCCCCGAGCAGTTATTGTGTTGAGCGGAATTTTGCCCCCCCCCCCCCAGAATACGCGGGGCAGTTTGAGCACCCACGCTCAGAAGTGGATGCTCAGCGAGGGATTCTCCAGGGGTACTGGTACCCTCCTGCGGTAGTTTATGACGTAATTCCGCTACCATGTTGATGGGGGGGGGGGGGGGGGAATTGGGCCTCCGGTCACCTGCACTCACCAGACGAAACGCGGAAGCAGAGCTTCCACTTCACGCCGGTATTCTGTGAGGTCGTGGTACTAACCCGGCTCGAGCCGGCCCATACGTGCAACAGCAAAAGCTGCTGCAAGGCTCTACCACCGTTAAATGATGAAATAATGAAAGCAATTAAAAGCATGAAAGCAGGTAAGGCAGCCGGATATGATAGAGTATCACTCGAAATGCTAAGGGCTGGAGAGGGTGTGGTTGCAGGCTTGCTGTACACCTTGTTTAATTTATGTTGGGAACTGTATCGGGTACCGGAAGACTGGTCTAAAGCCGTTATAGTCCCAATATATAAGAGAAAGGGGTCACAATAGGACTGTAAAAACTACCGTGGTATCAGCTTGCTTAGCATTGTGGGTAAACTGTATGCTAAGGTGTTAATTGAAAGAGTTATGGAAGAAACTGGTGGAATCATTTGGGATGTGCAAGCTGGATTTAGAAAGGGGATGGGGTGTACGGATCAAGTCTTTTCCATGCGCATGATTGCGGAGAAATTTTTTGTCAAAAACCAGAAAGTTTTTTGTGCGTTCATGGATTTAGAAAAGGCTTATGACAGAGTTGACAGGAACGTGTTACGGCAAACACTGAACTTATTTGAGTTGAGCGCTGGGTTGATACAGGCATTGAAGTCTCTATATAGGGACTCTAGTACTTGTGTCAGGATCAACGAGGTCTACTTGGACTGATTTGTCATTCAAAAAGCTGTCAAACAAGGCTGTGTAGCTTGCTCGTGGCTATTTAACCTATTTATGGACAGTTGTTTGCAAACTTTGAAAGTTGAAGAATGTGGGTTGAGAATGGGTGAGTTAACCGTCAAATGCCTTTTTTAAGCCGATGATCAAGTCACATTTGCATCGTCGGCAGCCAAATTGCAAATGATGCTTACTTTAATGAACTGGTCATTAAAAGAAAGGGGTATGAAAGTAAACGCAATTAAAACGAAAGTGATGGTTTTCGAAAGAGAAGAAAGTAAATCGTTATGTGAAGTAAGAATAGAAAGGGAGTTGATGGGGCAAGTGGATGAGTTTGTATATTTGGAATGTTTATTTAGCAGGGATGGTAGATATGATAAGGATATAGAGCGACAAGTGAATGCAGTAAATAGACTGAATAGGGCTCTACAGAATATTATAAAGAGTCAGAATGTGTCAAAGAAGGCACGTATGGCAATTCATAATGCTGTGTTAGTCCCTAATTTAATGTATGGTAGTGAAAGTTGGGTCTGGCAGAAGAAGCATGAGCGTAGAATAAAGGCTGTAGAAATGCGGTCACTAAGGAGTATGCTAGGGCTGAATCTGAATGACAGGGTGAGAAATAGTGTGATAAGAGAAAAGTGTGGTTTCCAAGATGACGTCGTGACCAGGATTAAAATAGGAATGCTTCGTTGGTTTTGTCATGTAGAAAGACTAAACGAGGAAAGAGTGACAAAGCAAATTTATGTTTTAGAAGTGAACGGCAGAGTCGGGAAGGGACGCCCTAGACAAAGACTTATCGACCAAATCGGCGATACATTGAAAATAGGCCAAATTAGGAGTACCATTAACCGACGAGCGTGTATGCGTAGATATATGGATGTAAAGGAGGCAAGAGAAGTGTGTCAGGATCACGCCAAATGGAAGTCCGTAGACAGGCGTGAGAGTTTGTGTGTTATGTGTAATTTTTTTTAAATATCAGGTTTTGGTTCAAGATCCATATTATTGTGAACAGAAAATATATTTAATTCATTTTTTACTTGAAATTGGTGACAAAGATCAAATATCGTCTTTTTCAATATGTAAATCAAACCAACGAAATTTTTCTGAGCAGAATAGAAATTAACGACTTACTCCAAAAAGCGAGAATTTTCACGATAAAAATTTAATTCTGCGTCTCGAGCTTTGTTCTGACGTTGTCTTACTTCAGTCATTAATGGTTTAGTTCACGTTCTTTACTGCCAGTTAAAGTGCGTCTTCGTAGCATTTTGATATATTTTGATTAAAATTTCCAACATTTTTCATCAAGTTATGCTCCAATCATAATTCATAATCAGCGCCATCCAACGTATCTAACGTGGTACATACTATGAAAGTATTTTTTTGTTTTCTTGCAGATAGTGTTAATAATACAATCAAAATCTAATTAGTGAAAATTAATATAATTTTTTTAATGTGATAAAATAACATTTTTACGATTGGTCACACATCTCTAGACATGAATTGAAAATACTATGTCAATGCCCAAACCTGAAAGTGTAATAGTTTCTCAGTAAAGAGTACCATAAAATGCATAGATGATTTAGGGTGATAAACGAGAATAAGATTCACTTGATGCAAATGTGGATAGGCTTACTGACATCTACATCTATCCTTTAGTAAAATCAAAATGCCGATGTGTTATCACCTCCGAAGACTTAGATAGAATGCTATGTTTCCAGTAGAATATCATGGGAAACATTATAATACACAGTGTGTTCTACAGTCACTGAACACAGTGTCGTCAAGCTTAGTGACAAAGAGCTTTTAAGTTTTGTAACAGCTGAACTGTGGCAAAAAAGGTTCTGCTTTGGTTTGACACCATAGTTACACTGCTATCATTAAGTATTACCACGCGAATTCTAGAAGAAAACTAGATACAATTATCAAGTGTTCTACTTGTAAAATCTGTAATAATATGTAAATTTGTACAAATAATAACACTGATATAATGTCAACATATAAATTTTGTACAAATTGAAAAAAATAATAAAAAATAATGTTTATATAACGTATAAAATTTAATTAGTTGTTCCCCCACATAACGACCCTTCAAGCAACACTCATTACGCTAAATGAACGGGTATGGTTTCGTTTAATTTCTAAACAATATTTATTACGTTAGCAAGATTAACGCTGAAAAAATTAGTTAAGTTTTAAATACGTTTTTAATTACAAAATTTGTTATTTCTCATATATTTCCAGTGTTAGTATCGCATATCTTTTTTTTATAGGATAGAGTGACAAACGAGCACACAGTCTACCCGATGGTAAGTGGTTGCTGTGGCCCATAGACATCTACATTTATCCTCGTTTGCGAATCAAAATGCAGATGCGTTGTCACCCGTGAGGACTAAGATGGAATGCCACTTTTCCAGTAAAAAGGGTCTCCGGTTCTCCACACTCACCATACGAAACACAGCAGTGTTAAGCTGCTATTTGACGCTGGTATAAATATCTTCTATCTATAAATGGTATAAACATCTATATCATTTGGTACCTTTCAATGGACATATCAGATACATTAAATTTAAGTTGGAATTTGTTTTTTTGTTAATTGTCACAATTGAAAAGTAAAAGACTCTAAATTTGGTAAAACACATTTTTGTTTGCAATCAAATTCTTCTATAAATATTTATGAATAATTTGTAATGCAAATCTTTGCTGTCCAGATAAAGTAAAAAAAAAATCAAGTTAATTTGTTTCTTCCGCTTTTAATTGGAGTATTTAATTTTTAATAAAATACACATATTTGTATATTATTATTTAATGTTATTAAATACTCATAAAAGATAGATCATGAACGGAGTCATCAGGTCCCTTCAACGTTTTTCAATTTTGTTACACCGTATCTTGTTTAGGAAGGCCAAATGGTTCTTTGTAGAAAAATGTTTAAAGCAAATTTACCTATACCATTCTAGAACGATAGCGTAATTTTTGGTGAAAAAAAATCTTCCAAAATCGGCCCTACAGAAAGTGGACCTGGTCGAGACCAGACGGTTCGACAAAAATGAGATTGAATTAATTATTACCACCTCTTCATTGATGTCTCAGTGATCGCGAGGGTGAAACTAGAAGAGATCACCGAACGGTTAGAGGCACACTGAAATTAAACGTTCAGGTCGCTTCTTCAATACAGCTCGTATTGAAGAAGTGGGGCTCCAAAGACTTTGCTAAAGATCTGTCTGCTAAAAAGAGCCAACTGTCGAAGCTGAAGACTCGTGGCAGTATCGTTTCCGGGAAACCTGAGATTTTAATTTCGTTGAAATTTGGACGGTGCTGCAGTCCCTTTAGCAGTGTTAAGTTGGCTGTCAGTATAAAGAAGTGTTGAAGTATTTGTACAGTAGGGCTACAATGGGTATCCGAGTACAGAACCAGAGTATGAAACCTATCCAACTGCAGAAAGATGTAAGACAGGGTGACGTTATATACCCGAAACTCTTCACCGCTTCAATGGTAGATGTTTTCAAGCTACTAGACTAGAAAGGTTACGTTGTTAACATCAACGGCGAGTACATCACTCAGCTTCAATTTGCTGACGATATAGTTCTTATGGCAGAATCATCGGAGGACCTAAGCACTATGCTTAATAAAATAAAAATAAAAAGAAATTCCTCACCTAAGGATGGTAAAATATAGTGTGAAATTTTCAATAAAACTTCATCCCATATTTTAAACCAACCTTAAAAAGCTTTAATATGGTCTAAATAGTTAAATTTGTAACTATTTAGACAATATTCCAACTTCCACTCGGTCGTCACTACATTTAGTGGGAGTCGTGCTTCTCAGGTCGAGGCTGTCACTCGAGAAATTTATTCTGAATCGGTTTTTGATGGTTTTTTTTTTAAGTGGCAAAGAGCCGCGGCCACGAGCTATGTGGCCGCGGCTCTTTGCCACTTCAGCCTACATGTCCGCTGGGCTATGTCATTAAACAACGTGATTAAGCCTGCATTTCTCATGGTGATCCCACATTGCAGTTCCATCCATTCATCTATTACAATCTATACAAATAAATAAAATTACAGTGTCTGTTTGTAATTTTAAAATAACATCTATTTACTAAATGAATATGAAAGTATATACGATAATTATAACAAAAACACAATTTTTAAAATTTTTGTCTGTCTGTCTGTCTGTCTGTTTGTTCCGGGTAATCTCCGAAACGGCTGGGCCAATTTCGACGGGACTTTCACTGGCAGATAGCTATTGTTATAAGGAGTAATTCGGGTCACTTATAGTTGAGAAAAAGAAAAAATTAGGGTTCCGCGCAACATAACTAAAACCCTCAATTACACGCAGACGAAGCCGCGGGGAACAGCTAGTATATAATAAACAGAAAAACAATCCACAACAAAGAAAAGATTTTGTTTCATTTTCTTCTGTCGCCTCTTAAGACACCCAACGACGACATGATAAGGGATAGTTAGTGAATAATCTTACACCACCACCTCACACCACACGGTTAAACAAATATATTGGTCACATTAATTTTTTTGTATTTTCTTTTAAATTATGATAACGTTTCTAGTACAAATTTGCGTAAATATGCAGTAGTAACGCATTTTTAAATGGATATCGCTAATGATTGCATACATAACACGGCGAACAATTCACGATACGAGTAGATCGTGAATGTGATCACATTTGCGCGCTAGATACACTCATATAATTAAAATTACTTTAGGTATCGTACAATATTATCGTCTGACGCCGGTGTTGAGCTTATGAAATATATTTTTAATGCCTGGGAGAATTCACAAGATGCCTTAGGTATTTTCTGTGACCTTTCCAAGGCGTTCGCTTGTGTTCATCATGAGACATTAATCAGTAAACTACAACATTACAGTAAAAAATTTGGCGCTTAGAATTATTACTTCATATTTACTGATCCTGATCAATTCTGTATTATATAATATATTTGTATTTGATTATATTTCTTTTATTTATATTTAAGGTTAACTGTTTCCAAATGCGAAATATTTATCACAGCATATTAAGCATCCAATGTAACATATTTGTTACGGTTCTGACCGCTGCATTTGCACAATTTAGGCTGAAAGACATGGAAATATGATATTTTAACAGGAGCAAACGGTAGAGCATGCCTATTTCGTTCATTTGACGTTTAAATGTTAAAAAAATCAAAATTTTGCACTTAGCACATCTGTCTTCTAGACCATCGATATGGTAGTACAGCAGACGTTCGACTATGGTCGTTTACACTCGGTTATTGCGACGGACGCGCGGGACCTGAAGCTTGTAATAGTGGAAAACTTGCTTGACGTGCTGGATACTAAATAATAATTCTTACATGTTATAAATACGACATTACGTAATGGCCGTGTACCGCATGTAAGAATACCTACTACCCCATATCGTTACGTGGGATTCGTCAAGAAACAACAGAGGAAAACAAACCAGGAGATGGGCAGCAAAGGACGCGCTTAACAAATATCCCCCTTTCAAAGCAATCTTTGGAGAATCCTATGTTCAGCAGTGAACGTTAACAATTAAATGAATGAATGAATGAAATATGTAAAATGCTGTCAATTGTACAAATTTTATTGTTAATCCCATGGGCGTCATAGAAAAAAAAAAGAAACTTATTAAATCTTTCTTCAAAAAGAATGTAAAGGAGCAAGAAAGGAGCTTCATACAAACTATTCATCGTTTTCTTTGTCCTTACTAATTGCTTCGCACGTGCGAACAAAAAATAATGTTTAGTTAAAAAGTTTTCTCATTGTTTGTCTTCGAACAATACTCAGATGATCCTTTGTACGGTGCTTTTATTAGGCAATAATTCGAGTCTTTTGGGAATGTTCAATCAATCAGATAATAATTATTATTGTTTGCCGTTACTACAAAATGAATATCACTTAGACTTCTTAAATCTTTTTTATGAGCTTGTAACAGTTTTATACGTGGTAGAGCCATGCTGCAGCTATATTAGTAGTATAGTTGTAGCAAGAATGGGTCGGCTCGACCGGGAAAGGACCACGCTCTCACAGAATACCAGCGTAAAATAGCAGCTTAACACTGCTGTGTTTCGTATGGTGAGTGTAGAGAACCGGAGACCCTTTTTACTGGGAAAGAGGCATTCTATCTTAGTCCTCACGGGTGACAACTCATCTGCATTTTGATTCGCAAACGAGGATAAATGTAGATGTCTATGGGCCACAGCAACCACTTACCATCAGGTGGACTGCGTGCTCGTTTGTCACCCAATCCTATAAAAAAAAAGTTGTACTGCCCTTTGTTTTGCAATCTACTGCTATATATAGGTCACCGCCCTAGTAAGTAGGATTTGCCACAATCTCCACACTTGATAAGCGAATTGGCGATCGTTCGGCGGATCAGACTGAAATTTACGAGGGACCACTGTGAAAATACGATAATCTTTTTATAAAACTATAATCAGCTAAATCAATTCACCGAAGTCATAATAAAGGTTTCTCTAGTTTCATTCAAATCCCAAATCCGCTACAAAATACAAAAAACTATACACTCTAAATGTTCCAAAAAATTATTTTACTATCATAGGGATCCATAGGTATAACTGCGACACACAGTTTAAAGTATAATTAGTGAGTTACTGTCGGAAAATAATATTTTACATAACTAAAGGAAATGTATGAAATTGGGTGCATGACATCGTTTGCAACATTTATACAAAAATATATGGGTAATAAAACAATAAATTATAAGCATATTTAAATGGTTTTTATTTCTGTAATATAGGGGAAAATCATAAAAAAATATTTTTAGACTGAAAAACGAAAGCTAACCCTTTTACCATAGCAAAAACAAAAAGTTTTTTGTATTTTATATTTTGTCTATGGAATTAGATAATGAAAGCTATTTTGTAATAAGTAGCCTTCAGTATCAAAAAAAAACTCATAATATTGAAATAATGAGGCCAATCTGAAGAGATTGATAGTGAATAAAAAAATCTATTTAGTAAATCGATTAAATAGGCTATGTTATTAAACTAAACAAAATATTTGGATAATATCGGACACCATTGAATAGGCTGTATGGTCGCTATTGATAATAATGTGTTACTTGGGTTTTGAGAGGAACAGAACAGACAATGTAGAGCCTCAGGCTGCTTTTATAGATGATATTTTATTAATAATTGCAGAAAATAATTAAACATTTAAAAAAGTTAAAGTTTTATTTTATTTAATAATAACTACAAAACTGCATTATTTTTTGTCCCTTTTAAATTATTTAAACAACTTATCTCAATAACGAGTGATTTTACTACACCTCCTACAAAAGACTAAAACCCCAGGTCCTAAAAAAATATGATTTTGTCATAAGTAGCAAGTGATTTAAAATCGTCAAAATAAGATATATCTGAACTTTGTTCACACCGGGCCCAAGCTTATATGGTGCCAAGTTCATCTTCTTTCATCACTTTCAGTGTCTATTTCACGCAATGTGGAAATAATATTGGAATAAAAATTTAAAACAGTGGTTTTACTGTATTCTATTGTATGGGGAATCTATTATTAGGAATAAAATTGTCAATTTATAAAGTACCAAACTATTGAAATTTACATCTACCATAATTTTGTCGTAAAAAATATAATTACGATCAGCTTAATTTGAATTATTAAAATCATCCTACAAATGCGCGGTTCCAGGTTTACTGGCATGTCGCCGGCACCGGTAACGGCGCGGCAGGCGGGGAAGCAAAATATATAAAATGTATGATATATATGGCATATTTTCTACTTACCGGTGCACGGCGATGACTCCCACCCGGTGTCGGGACAGCAAGCTTCCCACTAGGTGCCGTCTGGCAAAACTGCTTTTCTATTTTGTACGTATTGCAGCCGTGTGCGTTTGTGCGTGTGCGCAGGCTGAAGTAGAAGGGACGCGTTGAGATTGAGACTCGAAATTGATTTGCGAAAAATATGAAATATCTCCTCGTTAATGCGGAAGTAGTTGAAATATTTTTCACAGTCCATTTCCAACTTTTTAATAAGGGTATATGTTCTTTTTAAGTATTTAATTTTAAAGATTGGATGAATTCAAAATTTGACTTCTCTGCGTTGATTATCTTTTCGTCTTAAATGTAAGAGGTTTATCAAACAAATACGACGACTTGACGAAACCATTTTACGTGTTGTAGAACTCAAGTCTGTGTTAGTACTGTCCAAAAACCGAGCGTAGATCGGCACCTGCACCAGCGCAGTGGAAAAACGAAGCCCCGTGCCGGTAAATAGAAAACCGCCCAATGCATGCCCTGAAGTAGCCTCTTAACCTGCGTCCCTGCCATTGCTTGTCCAGTCGCCCGGCAAATAAATAAAATATAGTTAAGAACGCACGTGTGATATCATCGAAAAACATCAAAAATGTCTCAAACTATTGCGTTACCTAAAATTTTTGTCATTACCTCTCAAGTAATTTTAGAGTAAATATTTGCGGTTTTCTTATATTTTTACTCTCGAAGTAATTAGATTTGGCTTCGAATATTTCACATTTTTACGATACACACGATTTTAATTTCGTATTAAAATTGAAAATATATCTAAAAATCATTACACTCACTTTTAATCCCGTTTTGTCCATTCATTTCTTAAAGTGATGGTAATGATGTTAAAGATAAGGTAATGATTTTTTTAAATACTTTTATAGGTTGTATCATAAAATTGTTTGTCATTATAGTTTTCTTTCTTTTATCGTGTAAAAGGCCATTAATTATAAGCGTATATCGCTTATAATTAATGGCCTTTTCAGGTACATACAAAGTTCTCTGTGAATGGTAAGTAAATGAGTAGTAAGCATCATGTGAATCGCTTTTGTAACGTAGAGAAGACAGTTTTCCAAGGTCTTTATTTCGTAGTTTAACACTGTTAATTTCATACCAAAACTTATTATTTATACTTAAGGTCTATTAACATTGACAATACGTCAAACTAAACAACGCCCTTAACCATGAGTAATTCTAAGCAGTCGAATAAGTTAATATTAAACGTGATAAAATTCATCAATTTTATCCAATGCGTAGCATTTTCAGAGAAGGTCAGAATAAGTATATTACTGATTTTGAACCTTCTCTTTTCCAATTGGCATATAAATGGTGAAGAAAAATTAATTAAAAAATCACAAACATTCTGTCCATTTTATGTTTTATATTCTATTTGAGATAATTTCAAATATAAAAGTAGAAGCCTTATTTACTCATATTTTCAATAAAAAAAAGTAAATAAGTAAAAGAATTAAACAATTCTTTGCGCAAAAAGATTGTCCTTTGAAAATTAGACAGTTCATTATTTAGAAATTGTAGGTAAAATTTTCAAGTTAATATCCCTTTGACACATTTTTTTGAAGTTTGACGACGTGATGATACTAAAACTGTAAATTTTAATTATATAAATCTAAATTGGTCACTATAAATAATAATAATAACAATAATAAAATAATTGGCGTAGGTAAGTGACGACCCCATCGCCCGCTGACGTAACAGTTAAGTGACAAAGCTGCTACGTCGGCGCAGTCAGTCAGCACCTTGCCAAGCGTGTTAGCGCCGTGCCTCGGCAAAATTGAGGATGCAAAGGCCCGTTTGTGCATATGGCTCCATCATGAAACGGCGGCGGGTCTGGGCGTCTTCCGTTAACTGACGCCCATAAAATGGATGATGACACAAAAAGAAACGCGCATAGGGCCGCTGCCTGGGGGTCGCCGGGGCGCATCTGGAGCTGGCGCCGGACGCGACAGCATGCGGGCCGCCAGCCGAGCGCGAGGTGCTGCACGACCACCTAGCAGCCCCTCGCAACCATCATCCCCACCAGATGGCTTGGTGTCGGCAGGGTCCCCTCGGACCCGGCAAGCGGCACCCGCCGCTGGTGGAGAACGCCGCATGCGTTGGAATAAAACGATGAACACAAACGCATTGCGGGCGTACTATAGGGCGAAAGGGGAAGAAACTGGAGGGACTGCGTATCGGGCTCGGATGCATCGCTTTTTTGCTGAGCTGGAGCCGTCTGTTCCCGTCACAGAGCAAAACCTGGCAGATCGAGTTCGGTACATCATGCGCTCGAAAATATTTGATGATGCCAAACTCGAACGATTACGACGTGAGGCTATTCCCTCGTCAACTGAACTGGCTATAGCTGAGGATGCGGCTCCTCAAGCCACAGACCAGCAGCCACATATAGAGGTCGCCATGGATCTTCTCGCTCTGGTTGATTCAGGCGATGATGGAATGGTCACCCAAGAACTAGAGAAGATGAAGAGTAAATTGGAGGAGGCGATTGTGGAAACGCGCAGTACCCCTCTCGAAAATCGACCGCGACTCCCGCACATACCCCTTAGCAAGCGGAATCGGGCTGTCGTGAGGGCTCTTAACCCAATGCTGGTGACCTTTTTGGAAGCTAGCCGGGACCTTTGCGAGACGGACTCAATTCTTTTTGGCATCGCACTGGCAGTTTGCCGTATTATTGGCGCTTTCCACGGCTGGACGCGCTACTAGACAAAGTAGCGCCATCGCAGCCTGGAGAAGAAGGATTGAGGACCGTATCGCAAAGGCAAGGGCCCTCATCGGCAGACTGATAAGCTTCAGGTCTGGCAATAATAGGCCGAGAATTGTGCGCACTGTCAGGATGGCGTTTGCTGGGACAAATATCAGTTTGTCCCAGCCGGATATAACGCAAAAACTGACGGAGCGCATAGACGACCTGAAGCAAAAACTCGCTACTTGGGGGAAGCGGATTCGGCGATATACCGAGAGGTCGACACGGTTCAACCAACATCGTCTCTTCCAGAATGATCAGAAGAGTCTCTATGAATCATTGGAGCAACCAATGGTACGTTAAACGGGCCCAGAACAGAATCAGGCCGACACTATCGCATTCTGGCGCGGCCTGTGGTCAGAGACCGTAAACCACAGCGAGGGCCCTAGAACGGAAGTTGTAGCGAGCCAGTGTGCGAACATTACGCCCATGGACCCCATCGTCATAACGCCGGATGACCGCCGGGGCGGTCCGTAGGGCCCCGAACTGGAAAAGTCCGGGACTTGACGGACTGAATCACTACTGGCTGAAGGGGTTCGTGGTGTGTCACACTGTGCTCGCCTGACAGTTTCAAGAGGCTCTCGACCAATAGTCGCTCCCAAACCTCTTCACTACTGGGGTCACTCATTTGGTTCCTAAAGACCAGGATTCCACAGACCCGAGCAAATACCGCCCCATAACGTATCTACCTACCATATACAAGACACTATCATCCATTTTGAGTGCGAGAATTACTCATCACCTGAACTCAAATCAGGTGATGTCGCGCGCTCAAAATGGATATTGGGGCGGTGGTCGTGGAACCAAGGAACCACTCCTAATTGACGCGGTCATTGGCAAGGTGCAATCGGAACCTTTCTGCCGCCTGGATAGACTACAAAAAGGCATTCGACTCGGTGCCTCATACATGGCTTAAGAGGGTCGTCAAGCTGCACAAGGTTGACTGTACAGTTCGAGACTTCCTCGGGCAGTGTATGGAGCAGTGGAGTACGATATTTTGTCATCTAGGCCAGCGGATGACGGCTGCGGAGAACCACATAAGGATAAGAAGGGGTATTTTCCAGGGCGATTGTTTGAGTCCAATCTGGTTCTGCCTATCTCTGAATCCTCTCAGTACCTTACTGGAGGGTTCCAGGAGAGGATTTCAACTTCGGAAAGGAGGTACAAAAGTGACCCACCTTTTCTATAGGAATGATCTCAAGTTATTCGCCTCCAGTCGCTCCCATCTTATGGAATTGCTAAACATCACTTGTGATTTTAGCAATTCTATTGGAATGGATCTAAGCACGGATAGGTGTGCGATTCTCCATGTCGAAAGGGGAATGGATGCTAACTCTGAGGGCATAGACTTATCTATGCCCATCAGCATAAGGACCCTTTCCGAGGCTGAAACATACCGATACCTGGGTATGTCACAGAACATCGGTGTAGATGAGGCGGGTATGAAACGGTCAGTTTGCGATGTGTTTTATGCGCGCTTGACCAAAGTGCTTAATAGCCTTTTGCCCGGTGTGAATGGGATGCACGTATATAACGGTTGGATTATGCCTGTTCTCATGTATACCTTTGGCATACTCAGGTGGACTCAGACCGAACTGAACGCTCTGGACATAAAAGTCCGCTTTTTAATGACGTCCAACAGGGTGCATCATCCGAGATCGTCAGTAATGAGGCTGTACTTGCCGCGGAAACATGGTGGGCGCAGCTTTTTAAGCGCGCTTACCATGCATAATCGCGAAGTGTGCAGCTTCCGTAATTACTTTCTAACGAGAGCGGATGATCCATACTATAGGGACGTTATTTCTTGTGATACAGGGCTAACCTCTCTATTCTTAGCCAACAAACAATGGCAAAACCCGGCAGTACAAAGCATTTCCGACCGGGAAACCGTATGGAGGAAGAAGGAGCTCATCGGGAGGTTCTACAAGGCCCTTCATGAGCTTTTTGTAGACACAGTTGCCTCCCTCCACTGGCTACGTTTCGGTAACTTCTTTGGGGAAACTGAGGGTTTTGTCTATGCAATACAGGACCAGGTTATTAAGACCAACAATTATCAGAAATACACCCGTGCTCGAAAATGACAGCGCCAGGCCCTACTGGGACCGGGCCATTAACAGAGATAGGACTATTCTTCTTATTCTTTTACGTGGTAGAGCCATGCTGCAGCTATATTATGGTTGTAGCACGAATGGGTCGGCTCGACCGGGGAAGGACCACGCTCTCACAGAAAACCAGCGTAAAATAGCAGCTTAGCACTGCTGTGTTTCGTATGGTGAGTGTAGAGAACCGGAGACCTTTTTTACTGGCAAAGAGGCATTCTATCTTAGTCCTCACGGGTGACAACGCATCTGCATCTTGAGTCTTTATTGAGGATAGATGTAGATGTCTATGGGTCACAGTAACCACTTACCATCAGGTGGACTGTGTGCTCGTTTGTCACCCGATCCTATAAAAAAAAAAAAAAAAGAATAAGCCTGATATTGTGCTGATAACCCGGGCACAGTCAAGGATATTTTTGGTCGACATTACTATTCCTTATGACGAGAACCTCGTGAAAGCCGAAACAGATAAGCTGACAAAATATCTGGACCTGGCTTACGAGGTGACCGACATGTGGGGTGGTCTGCCGGCCGAAATTATCCCTGTGGTCGTTTCTGCGAATGGGCTAATCCTAGTCAGCCTCTCGGCTCCTCTGAGGCGACTGGGACTCCATGACGGACCGCTCCAAGTGCAGAAGGCGGTGCTCCTCGATACCGCCCGCATCGTCCGCAGGTTTCTTTCCCTTTCCCCCTAACCCTCGGCTGCTTGTTCTCCCCTACCGAGGGCTTCCATCTGGTTGGGTATTTATATATTTATGTATTTTTTATGTATTTATTCTATTTTATTGATATTTATGTATGTTTATATCTTTAGTTTACAATTATATATTTAAGCAGCCCAACCAGATGAGAAAACTTTATAGATAACCCACAATAATAATAAAATATTCATTTGCATAAAACATGGTACATTTTTAGGTCTTATAATATAGAATGAACATGCCTGTTTTACCGATTTATCGGTATGCAAATATTAAGCCAAAATGTAATTGAATAATTAAAATTACAAAATTATAAAATTACAATAACGTTTCATATCAAAATTTAATAAAACAGAGTAATGTCAATAAATTAATAATGTAAAAAGAGAAAAAAAAAATATACAGGCATAGTCTTGTCATAGTGCATAATGTCAAACTAGTATAATGTCAATCTTACAAATTCTAATTCATTTGTCAATTCTTTTTTAAATTTGAAATAACAACAATTCGCTTTAGGTGACCGGCACTTCAGAATTTGATAAATTCATTTACGTCATAAATCAAAAAAAAAAACAATAAGTCCCGAAAATAACTTTTTCAAAAAGATTTAATTTCAAGTTTTGAATTGTTTTTATAGGATAAGGGTGACAAACGAGCACACAGTCCACCTGATGGTAAATGGTTGCTGCGGCCCATAGACATCTACATCTATCCTCGTTTGCGAATCAAAATGCAGATGCGTTGTTACCCGTGAGGACTAAGATGGACTGCCTCATTTCCAGTAAAAAGGGCCTCCGGCCACCTGCACTCACCAAGCGAAACGCAGAGGTAAACCTCTACTTCACGCTGCTATTCTGTGAGGTCGTGGTACCACCCCGGTTCGAGCCGGCCCATTCGTGCCACAGCAAAAGCTGCCGCGTGGCCCTACCACTATTAAAATGGTTTAGAAGTAAATTAAATAATCGAACGCACATGATATAACTATTTCTAGTATAACAAATTGTGGCTGCCTTGGGCACAGATAACTTCCACGGTACCTTCTTGCACCACCACGATCATTATTATGTTTTGTGAAGTGGTTAGCATTTTTTGGTCAATATTGAAATTTCATATATGTATATAGGGAAGGTAATGTAAGAATTTTTAATTTCTTAAAAAGAGGTTTACATGATTTCTGGTCTTTTTAAATTCGTCTCTTACGACACTCACCCGAACAATTGGATACACTGCTACTACGATACGGTGCAGCTTAATGCTAACGCAGTTTCATTCGTATATATAAATATTATTTTAATAGTGATTTGAATTCCAACTTTAACCACGCAAACTTGGCATTAGTTCCGATATATACGACTCAATTGCCTGTATATATTCAACCGTACATTTCGCTTTACGACCGCTGGAGGGCTTTGTATATCTAATCTAGTATTTGGCACAATTGTTACATACATATTCACTATTCCAGTAAATCCAAATTTGAATAAATGGCAATGTATTATTTCCACATTAGATGTTATTCGCGTTATAATCAAAATTATTATGACGTGTTACGACACGTAACAGTAAACGGTGACAGAAAAATTTAAAGATGAGATGGGCAGGAGTATCTTCCTAATAACAACTCCAAATAATTAAAAAAAAACTGTAGTTGCAAACCCGCCTGCCAAGCGTAGTTAATATGGCAAAATTCTCCCAATGAAATAATTTATGAGAGGACTACGTTGAACATTTTTGATAGGTTAAAACAAATATGTAAAGTGTGGGATATAACTCAAAATCTAATACTAGTAGTTAAATTATAAAATAAAGTTAAAAAAACTAAGATAGTTGCAATAGCTTCATATTGGAAACCAGTGTTTTTTTTTTTCAAGAAATGTGAAAAAATTTTTTTTTGTTAATTTCTAACCAAAAACCATTGGATTTTACTTCTATTACTCTTGTTAAATACACTTTTTCTTTAAATCGTGAGCACTATATAGCAGGAAATTGCCCTAAAATGTATGACCTAAAATTTGAAAACCGAACGTTATAACTATTACAATGCGTTTATTAAAGTATTGTGATATTTTAAACAATGTGAAAAGGTAAAATCGAACTATATGCTTAAAATCGTATGTATTAATGAATTAAATATACTTTAGTGTACACCGATAAACAAGAGAAAAAACTACAATTTTTTTAAGTCATTTTCTATGGAGCTGTAACGTTATTTTTACTAATCCAAGTGCATTTTAAAAATTGGTCAACTATTACTCGTTATCTTGTCAATTATACTTAGCTGCGATATTTTTTCTTTTAACTTTATAATATATACTACTATTGTGTATACTTTTCACATTTCCATAAACAGTTTAGTTGGTAGAGAGGGGGGACACATGAGTCTAATGCAAAATACCAATTTAAAGCTAAATATTCCGCGAAAGGACCCCTGAATATAAAAGATGTTGTTCCACACCCCCAGTATCTTTAAAAGACCTATCCAACGTTGGAATAGTATGGAATAGGGTAACGTACGAATGAACGTACGAAAGGATGGAACAACTGAGGTGATTGTGACTGTGAAACTACGGAACCCTAAAAACGTAAAGATGTACGCAAGTTATTTAAAATACATACAAGATACATATAATTATATATTTAATAAATCCATTTTATTCACAACAATATAGAAATTCATATATAATATATAAACGCCTTAATGTAAGGAAAAATAGATAGTAACATTTAAACGAATGATGTCAAGGAAAGATAAAGGAATTAATAGAATCAGGCATTACTCACACTACGAAATCAATTATAATGGGGTTTTTTATAAACTAATTTGCTTAATTCCGCGTAAAGAAAGAAAATGATGTGTGCTGCCTAGTTTTAAGGGGGACCTCACACCCTCACCTAATCGCAAGCACTATACCCATCGCCGTCAATCTCAGCACTACCATCCCCAGCACTACCACACTAGGCACGACACACCACTCTCGAAAATACGACACGTGTTTTGCCTCTACACTAGGCATCCTCAGGTGAAGTAGACTCTGCGGAGGCTGGCCGCTAAGCGGCTGTGTAATGAGCATTTTAAGATATTTATCTTAACATTTTAAGATATTTTTGATATATAGATGCTACCATTCCTTTTCAACTAATTTTATGTATGAAAGTCTGCCATTGTTCTTTGATAAACTTATAGATATAGATTCTAAAGAAAGACAAAAATAAATATGGAAAGGGGGGGGGGGGAGCGTTACAGCAGCATCATTTTTCAGACGATTTTAAATCAATACTCCCATAATTATGCAGCAGAAGGATTCGTGATTTAGGTTTAAGTGATCGTAATTTATATAATAAGTAAATCAACTCGGGATATAAAAATGCATCAGCGCGATATTAAATTATATATACAGGTATATTAAAGTATGAGCCGGGAGAGTTCTATTTAAAAAAAAGTATAGCTGATCATCCAAAAGTAGCTTAATAAGCTTAAGACAATATAACCCACTTATTCAATAATAAGCCCTAATCATTGGTCAAACCTAAACTATATAAGTCGAATAAATGATGAGGATAATACTGCGCAAAAGTATAGTAATAACGGGGTTCAAGGACTCCTTGACTAGATAAGTGACAAAAGATAACCTATAATCTACTCTTTCCTTATTCCTTCTGGTAAAACAAACCTTTTTTTTTTTATTTCTCCGTTATAAATAATATATACTCGGTACAATGATTCAGGTGCAAAAATCAAAAATTGATATATTTTATCGATAATTATTGTAGCTTAAAAAGTTGTATTATTTCACTAGAACTTATCATGCAAAAATCAAAAATTGAAATATTTTATCGATAATTATTGTAGCTTAAAAAGTTGTATTATTACACTATAACTTATCAAAGAAAAACTAATTTAGAATTCAGTGTTTTGAGTAAATTTTGTTGTAATATTTAATGTATCTCGCAATAACATGTTATACACGCCCATAATGGCACACATATCAGAATATTTATAAATAAAAAAATATGCTGTTTATGAATATTTCAAATTATGTAATGCTGTTGATGTGTCTCATAAATATAAGCAAACATTTAATACCGAACCTCTCATACTTCGTCTTTAGGTTGTCGTGAAGCGACAATAACGAACAAAAAGAATCTAACCTAAGAACAACAAAACAACAAAAATACAACAAAAACAAAAATATATTTAAAATTCAAAGATATTTACAATTTTATAAAAAAAATGAAATGAGTATTGTGTTCTTGTAGTTTAAAATCGTTACAGGATCCTATGGAAATAAAGGTGATGTAAAATATCCAGTTTTGAAGTGAATGCAGAAAATCGAAGCAGAATGGAAAAATGAATTTAAAATAATGTAAAATGATATGTAAGTAGCATAACACTACAAGGTATGACAAAAAACCTAGAACGAAGATGTCAGACGCAACGATATTATGATGAAATTAGATAGAATGTTATGGAAATTCGGTGTGAAAATGTCATAATATTCTCTAATCCAGGCGTCGCAGCAGTTGGTAATAATTTGGGGATCTAAGATTGCACACTCTTAATAAACAATGGGGAACACATAAGGGTCAAAATATTACTACCAAATACTATTAAAATCGTAGCAAAGCTCATGTAGATTAGATTAGTTTTTATTTCACTTCAATACATGCAGTATTTCCGAAGTTATAACGACGAGAAATTTAAGCCCTTTTTTGAATTTCAGATATTACGCGCGCTCACACTATGACGTCACATCCCCGCAGACCGCATCCGCGACACAAACGCGGCGCTCGGTCCAATGCGGTTTGACCAAATTACGCGGGTCTCGTTTCATTTCCTTTCGATCGTCTTTGTATTCCTATTACTTATAGTGTTTGTGCTTGTATTTCAAAGAAATAATATTATCCTCTAAATTCGATTACACTAAAGTGAAACGTGTAGTGTTAGAATGGAAGAAGGTTTTGTAAAAGGACAGTCGGACAATCTGCCAAGGTGGATAGTTTGATGGTGGCACAATATTTCATGAGGAATCAGGATTTTACGGCTGCTAAAATTCGTGGAATAAAGATGAAAAGGTATGTACCTATGTTCTAAGTAATCATTAGGTACCTACTCTCCTCGGTAAGCATTAGGTTTAAGTTTGAACAAATACCTATGTAGGTATTTGTACAAACTTAAACCTAACTGAAAGTTTGTGTGTTTCATTTAATACTTACCTAATATGGGTGGCGATAAAAAATACTAGGAACCTATTCGTAATCCACATTCCTAGGTTGTCGATGATTATTTTTTGGGCTTTATTAGTTTAAACTTACAGAAAATGTCAATATTTACCCATATACCATATAACGGATGTGGGTATGTCCTACTAGATATTTACGTAGTTATTATTTTTCTTACTAGGCAAATAGGTACCTATTGTACTATTGTCATACTAAAACAGATACTTACCTATTTTTGATTAATTTTATTCAATTTTTGCTTTAGTTTATTCATTTACAGTTTTTTTAATTCAAATATTTAAAAAATCAGTGCTGATTAACTTGTGGGTCGCAAATTTTTACTTACCATTTTTAATGGTTATTTATAAATACCCGATGCAAAAAGAGGGGTGTTATAAGTTTGGCCGCTATGTGTGTCTGTCTGTATGTATGTCTGTCTGTGTGTCAGTATGTCTGTCTGTTTTACTGTAGCTCATAAATGGGTGACCGGTGTTGTTTTTTTACAGTTTTTTAACAGTGGTCCATAAACACGTTTTATCAAAATCGGTTAGGCCGTTCTAATAGTACATTAAAAACGTTCGTTTCGAAAACCTAAATAAAAACCGTGTTTAATGTATGTACGTTGCTATCCTTAAAAAAATACAACGAAAACTAGGGATAAATGCGGGCCGCGAGGTTGATACTTCTGACATCGGGCTGCGAGCTCAATGTTGTAGTAGGATTAGGAAGAAAATATATATTTATGTATATTTTGCCATATGTGTATTTTGCGGCCCGCCAATACAATCGGTCTAGGAGCACATAAAAATAGTTTGTCAGGTGTTTTAACAGTTGAATTGAAGCAATGATGTACAATATAGTATTTTATTCCATCTTTACCACAGATAACTTTAAAATTCTCATTTTTACTGCGCAGCTGCGTGCAGACGAGAGCGAGTTGTATGAGCGCGGGTGTGACGTCATCGGCTAGTGGGCGTCCGCCTGCGTTTTTAAAAATCTTCCTTCGGAAACACGCAATTTGATCGTTAATATCTCAGCCAATTTTTAAGATATGAAAAAAAGTAAAAACACAGATTTTCTCGTATTATTTTGTAGATTTACTTGGCATGTAAAGTATAAAACATTTGTCAGATCCATTATTTTTGTGCCAACGTATTCGATTTTTATACGTCGTATAGCCACGCTGCAGCTTTATTATGGTTGTAGCACGAATGGGTCGGCTCAAACGGGGTAGTAAAGCTTAATGCTGCTGTGTTTCATATGGTGCGTGGAGAAAACCGAAGACCCTTTTTACTGGAAACATGGCATTCCATCGTAAACCTCAGGGGTGACAACGTATCAGCGTTTTGATACTTAATCGAGGATAAGTGTAGATTTCTATGGGCATCAGGTGGACTGTTTGCTCGTTTGTCATCCTAATTCTATACAAAAAAAATTGCTGCATATCGGTAGTATTATTTTAACACATTTGAGGCCGCCCAAAAACAGAGAGCAATTCTTGCACAGAGAGGGCATAGTGAGCCACTAGATTAATTATTATTATCTTCTTCTTTAACGGCATGTAAAAGACGACTGCTGGACATAGGCACTCTCTTCGTAGGGAAGATTTGCGTTAATTGTCACATTTGGCAGGCAGATTGACCGTCGTAGTGTCAGATGACTCGCACCTTAAAATCTGCTGCATTTACCATTGATCGGAAGTCGGCTCTTACGATAACCACGGGATGCCCACGAGACAAACATACGCTTGTAATACCAGTTACTACACTCCACCGAATTAGTAATTTATTTATGGGGCAATGTGTACGCTTTTAGAATAAAATCCCAGAAAATGTACAAAATGTGTCAATAAAATAAGTTTAAATATTTTATTAAAGGAAAATTGTACAAAAAGGGTTATTATAATATCAAAGAATACAAAAGTGAAAAATGCCCTTGGGAATGAAGTCATCGCTTACATGCTGCTCATTTAAAATTTGTACAAACAAAAAAAAAACAAAATTATTGTAAATTGAAAAATGTTTTAAAAAAAAGTCCCGCTGGGTTTCTTACTGGCTCTTCTCAGGACAGGGGTATTTTCTGAACTAGTGGTAAATAAAACCTGACTTTCAATAAGTATTATATAATAATCTATATTGAATAAAAATTATTCTATTCAAAAGTTAAATGTGAACCAAGCTATTCGGCGGGGTGGTTGTTAAAATAGCTAAGTATCACGATCTCCGGCCATCTGTACTAACCAAGCGAAACGCAGAAGCAAAGCATCTACTTTACGCTGATATTCTGTAAGGTCGTGGTACTTCCCCGGTTCGAGCCGGCCTGGCAAGCAAAAGCTGCAGCGTGGCTCTAACATTGTTAAAACTGTCGTTTGTCATACGTATACTATAAAAAACGTCTCTTCTATTCATTTTAATTCCTTTTTCTGTCACATTTAGGAAAATCCATTTGTGAGAAAGTCTGCTCGCCCCTGAGATATACACTTAAAAATTTATGAATTGTTGAAGAGATACGCGTACTTATTCTTGAAATACGCCTCATATAAAATTTATTTAAATTGACTTTTGTGTCACTCTTTATAAGCAATAATGTTTACTTTAATTTTCTGAATGAGGCTTGTAAAAGCTTACCAGATTATTTACCGTTACAGGTTGTAACTCCACTACTGAACATAAGCCTCTACCTAAAGGGGATATATTCCATAGTTGCTACGCTTAGCAGATGGGTTGGCAACCGCAAGTTTTTATTTTCAAGTTGTTATCTTGCCCTGTCGCTTGCCTTACAGTGCTGCCTATCTCCTAATTTGTTTCTCTCTGTCGCCTGTTACGATGACACAGTGAATACACGGAATAGTATGGACTTTTCTTGAGACTTTAAAATTCTCAAGTACATTGTTTTCCTCTAAACAGCCACAGTTATTGTTTACGCCCGAACACTGGTTTTGGAATCGACGTCAGAGAGCGCGCGGCTCGGTGCCATACCGGTTTGACGTTCGGGCTAGCTTGGGTGTGGCGAGAGCGCGCGAGCGCAAGGAGTCGTCTGCCAGCTGTGCTAACGTCAGCGCGCTGTCAATTTTTGTGCGGGAAACGCGGAATAGTTTAAGCGTCTAGTAAATATACTATCTAGGATTTGTAACGCGCATTCCTTGTTGGATAGCCTTTCCCGGGACTTACTATGTCCGACTCAGAATCTGTATGAGTGCATTCGACAATATTAGCTAGTGCGGCATTTGATATTCTAGAAATAACTGTTGCCACGCGAAACGGTAGTGACCTTTGATCCGGACACTCCGTGTTCGTTTTTTGTGTTAAGCTTTATAACAAACGAGAGTTAGTGGCTTCTGTAAGTTAGTTAATCGTACGCTAGAGTTAATGGACTGTCATCGTGACGAACGAAGAAAGTGACTGTGGATGGCGCCGCGGAAGGTTACCTCAATTTGAAGCGGTGCTGACGTCCGGGCTGTTGCCGACGGCAAAGGTCTAATAAGGTCAATCACCACCAGTCACACCCAGATACACATCACAGCACCTTATTTCCCTTGCACCATACAACCACTTGCGACCTGACCGAATCCTGAGGGACCAGTCGCCTTGGATATAGGTACGTAAGCTCTGTTTAATATTCTCCCTGTTGAATGGCAGTAGTATAGAACGCTCCCCCTTATTATTTATTGTAATTAGAGACTTTCCACTTTGGCCTTAGGAGACCCGACCTACGTCTGTTCGTTGAAACTCCGCTGATGGGCCCCGGAGGATTGAACCTTTAGGAGCAGCCGTAGGCAGTAACAGTTATATATATATAGGTATATAAAACAAATTACAAATGAGATGAGTATTTAAAAAATTGGGATACGGAGACATAAGAGCTTAATTGGGCTTAATATATATAAACTTATACAAATCGAACGACTGGAGGTCATAAATGCTAGTTTGCACCTTTATGAAGAATATTGCGAATAATAATGTTATAGGAAAGTGAAATAACTCACTGAGTAACAAATCAAAAAACTAAATAATAACGTCAAAAGTTACACACACACACACACACAGACGCGCGCGTGTGTGTATGAGTGTGTGTGTGTGTGTGCGCGTTCGTGCGTGCGTGCGTGCGTGCGCACGTGTGTGTGTGTGTGTGTGTGTGTAAGTTAAACAGGTCTAAGTAAGTTCTTATGTCTCCGTATACCAATCTTACTTGAATACTCATCTGATTTGTAATTTGTTTATGTTCTTCGTCGATCAGTAGATTACAAGAATCGATAGTTTAGTTACTGCAAAGCAAACATGAACAAATTATGTACATACCTTGTTGTGCAGTTCACAATTAATTAGTTAGATTGTCGACATTAATTGTGGCTTACATTACTGAGATTGTATTTATAACCATTGTGAAATAATTTAATTTTATATTATTTCAGTTAATTAAATGTATTATTTACCCAGTCCAACTCATGTTAATTAACAATCTAAGTGATGTTACCATGAGGAATAAAATGGAATGCTTCATTTCCAATAAAAAGTGAATCTGGTTCTCTATACTCACCATATGAAGCACAGTAGAATTATGCTGCTATTTACGTTGGTATTATGTGGGCCGTGGTTCTCTCAAGTCAAGCCTGCCCATTCGTGCTGCAGCCATAATATAGCTGGACCTTATCTCTAACACGTATAAAATTATAATCAGGTATCAAAAGTTGTTATCCAAATACATAAAAAAATCGTTTGATTAATTTCGTGGGCATTTGAAATGTGCCAAAACGAGAAGAATCACGGCAGATCCTTCCTTTCTATAAGACTCTCTCCGTAATGCGAGTAGGTCTACAATAATCAGAATGACATACATACATCTATAGACTGTAATTTTAATATTACTTCAAGTTAAATTAAACGCGACAAAATCCGTAAAAATCAGTTTAATTTAATGTTTAGTCTTCGCGTACATATAAGAAATCCTTACTTTACAAATTTATTATGGTGTTTAAAATGTGCCACTGATTGAGAAACTGGTGAGAAATTGTGAGATATGTGAAAAGTTGGTTTGCAAGACGATGTTGTCACCAGAACTAATAAAGGAATGCTTAATTGATTTTGTCATGTATTAAGAATGAATAAGGAAAAAGTGACGAAGCAAATTTATGTTGCAAAAGCTATGGCAGAGTAGACAAGAAACCCTCGAGAGGGAGGTTTATCGATTAAATTAACGATATATTTAAGAAGCAAATTAAGAGTAACGAGACGAGCAATAAATACGCAGATATATCAATGTGTTAAAAGAGAGAGAGAGTTGTGTCAAAAGTCTCCCACTTGGTGACAGGTGTAAGAGTTTATGTATATTTGTATTATTGTCAAGAAAGTCATTTCAGCTAAAACTTTCCTTTGGTAGTAATAATTCCTTCTGATGTTAAAGCTTAACAAATTTGGTATTTATGTATTAAATTTCAAAGTTTTACTTAATCATAATACATTACAATATCAATCCCTAAATTGACTTCACTCTGCTTGCTTATTTTTTATAGTTAAGCGAGTTTCTATAGAAAGGCGTCGGAAGCTCAACGCTTTCAGTAAAAAGTAACTCATGAATGCAACTACACTTACTTTGACGGCTTTTTGATTCCTTTTCATAATAGAATAAAGAGTGATTTTAGCGCTATTGTTATTCATTTTTACACTACGCCATTGTCATTTTATTTCTGCACTCTACGTTCTAGAGTCACGCTGTAGCTGAATTATTACTGCAGCACGAATAGGTTAGCTCGGCCGGGAAAATATCATGCTCTTAGAGAATTATCATCATTAAAACCCTTCACAAGTCCACTGCTTAACATTAATCTGTCCCTCGAGGAACGTTTACACAACATATGTTCCAGAACCACCTGCACCCATTTATTTCCTGCATGAATTATAAAGGTCTAGTGGGAAGCTATACTTTATTTCTTATTCCGGTACGTGGTTATTACTCGAGAAGTTTTATTCTCCATATGTTGAGGTTTTTCGGGGTATGAAGCCGGCTCGATGACAACTGAGCTTACTGATCCGTTTGATTATGTCGATTACAGTAGTTCTACTGCGAATATCGTCATCACGAATTCTATAACGCAAAGACATTCTAATCATATCCTTTTCCATAGCTCGCTAAGCAACCTTCAGCTTCTTCATACGACCTGCAGTGGACCACTTCTGAGAACCGTATGGCGACATGCATGCACTGGTAGTTACTTACGTTTAATGTCTATAATTAATAAAAATTACATATATTCTGAAACAAATTAGAAAATACATCAATATTTAAATTTTTATATATTTTTAAAAGTAGACAAATTTTATTTCAATAAATTGGTTCTTATAATGTTACCTTTACCGTTATAGCCTATTAAAGTACACTGCTGAATATAGGCCTCCCCCATAAATTGCCTTATAGGGGAGATATTTGTCATAGTTCCCACGCTTGACATGCGGGTTGGCAAGCGGGTTAGCAAGCGGGTTGGCAATCGCAGTTTTTTTTTTTAATTTAGTCGTTATTAGAAAGACGCTGCCACCAATCTCCTAAATTGTTTCCCTGTGTCGCGTTTTACGACACCCACGGGATGATAAGGGGTAGTGGATATTCCTACACCACTAATACACGGTAAGTAGTGTGTTGTAAAGTATTTGAATGATTGAACGAAAGCTTATATTTAAGTACATATATTAAATTTTACGTCATGGAAATATCTCCTTGTCACAAAAAGGTAACAATTTTTTGAGACTTCTTTTTAAGAACATTTGTAGTTTATAGCCTCTTAGGCCGCGAGCCCTGAGTCCGACGAAGCTGGAAATGTCAAAATACTGTATTTGTACTATATTGGTATATGTTTATCAAGGTATTTAAGTAAATGATCGAGATAAATATTTAAATACTATAAGAAATTATGTAGTTGAATTAAAAAAAAATGGGAGTGTGATATGGAAAATAATATTATAAAACAATTTATTGGATAACATATTTAATATAACATTTTCTTTGAACTTGCAATTCTTCTGTTTTTAATAAAGCTTATTTTTTACGTATTGAAATGACGTGAAGGACCTGGAGGCGGAATTATACTTCTTTTTAAGTGCGCTGGTGTTTACATCCCGAGACGTTGATGCGTCAGCCCAGGCCCGGTAACACTCCTGCTAATAGCGTGATGCTATTTTACAGGAGCGTCCAAACCATGGCTGGGATCTGCCTCCGATGGGCACTACAGAGGTTGGAATAAAAAGTTCCGTACCCTGAGGTACCAGATCAACAACAGAATCGGCAACAACGCTGGGATCTTCCGGTGAGAAGCGCGCCCAAGAGTAGGATACAAAAAAAGATCGCATCCCGTCCTAATCGGCCGACCTATAGTGCCAAACACGGCAGCAAGCTGTAGATCGCAACTGCGATGGGAGCGTGAGTGGCATCGTACTCCGGATCAGATAATGGTCCGAAGAGCCCAGAGGGGCATCGACGGAGACCTGATATCCGTCCGGATGAGAGGTCTGCAGAAGGTCGAAAAGGAAAGGTATATGATCCTCCACATCTGGGATCCGCGTAGGCAAAGTGACCAGTTGTGTTAAATCATATACCAAGGCAAAGTCATAGACAGATCTACCCGCATGATCGGTTAAATGGGAACCAAGCTATTGAGCGGGGTGGGCGTTAAAATCTCCGAGTATCCTATCCCCCCCAGAATACGCGGGGTAGCCTGAGCACCCACGCTCAGGAGTGGAGTAGTTTGGTCGTGGATGCTCAGCGAGGGATTCTCCAGGGTTGCTGGTACCCTCCTGGGGTAGTCTTTTCTTTAATTCCGCTACCATGTTGATGGTGGGGGATGGGTAACTGTGCCTTCGGCCACCTGCACTCACCAAGCGCAACGCAGAGGTAAACCTCTAATTCACGCTGGTATTCTGTGAGGTCGTGGTAACACCCCAGTTCGAGCTGGCCCATCCGTGCAACTGTTTAACTGAAAAATATGAATATAAATGGAAAATTGTAAAATAAGTCTTTTTTTGCGGAAGATGTAAACAAGCATGCGTTTCACTTGATGTTATATGATCCACTTCGCCCATGAACATCTGCAACACCAAGGGAATGGTAGGTGCGTCACCAGCAGATTAGAACGGACTGGGGTCGTCGACGATTGGGGCCGCTCTTATTAGCCCATAGCCTACACAATCACAAATCCAATACGTTATCAGTAGTAATATTCATTTTACATGCAAGTAACACAATCGACACATTATTTTTGGTCATAAGTCCTACATAGTCGAGGAACCTTTAAGTTCCAAGCCAAATTAAACTTACAAATTTACAAAAACTTACAAAAACAATGCTTTAATAAGTAATATTTTGAAATATTATATACTTATTTTTACTTTTTTAAATTTTATTTTTGATTTTAGCATTTATGATTATAGCGGTTTTCCTTTAAAATTAAATAAAATAACATTGTTCGCTACCTCGTAAGCAACTTACTACTGAAAAAAGGCTAACCCGTAATTGAAGTAGGTGACCTATTCCCTTTTTAGATCACGCATTTTAGATACGGTTATCGACTGGCTATCTATTTCAAGTTCAAAAAGATATTAATTGCAATTAAATAAAGTGTTTCTAAATATTTATCCTTCCATATTGACTCCTCGAAATATGATCAGTAGAAAATTCACATATACTTTAATAAACGATTTGAAGTAATTAAAATGCATAAAATGACAACAAATATAAAGATTATATAATTAATTCAAAATTTGTGTGAATATCAAATTCTAACGAAATGTAAAACAAAAGAAAATTCTACATGTTGTCTCGAAATATTATCAGGAAGTAGGAAATGAAAGTGACAAAAGTATTAATAAATATTTAAATAATATATTTGAAGAACGCTTTGACATAATTGAAAAGTACAAGTACGAAAGGGCAACGAAAGTGGAACTTAAGTATAATGCATAATTGGCTGTAATTGCTTGACTGGTAAAATAAGTCATTCGCAAAGTAATTTATTCTCCTGAATTTGATTCTTCGAAGAAGATTCGTTTGTAAATATTTGAAATTATTTGTTACTGTCACAATGAGAACGACGTAATTTTAAAAAGTAATTATAGTTCTTTTTGATATTTCACATTTTTCTTTTGTGTTTTATTAACTTAAATAA
Source organism: Parnassius mnemosyne (assembly GCA_963668995.1). NCBI lineage: Eukaryota > Metazoa > Arthropoda > Insecta > Lepidoptera > Papilionidae > Parnassius > Parnassius mnemosyne. Next base: position 38,766,725 of record CAVLGL010000024.1, on the reverse strand, counting down.
AATACCAACATCTTAGTATTATATTCTTATTATTATACACAGTGTGACCTGTGGTGTTGTTATGGTTTCGAATGACTAACACATCTAGGAAATCTAAAGAATTATTTGCCCCTAACTCCATAGTAAATTGAATTTTAGAGTTTATTGAATTAAGATATCTAAAAATGCAGTTACATTGTCTACCTCCAAAACGTTGGGAATTAATAAAAATAAGTTAATTAAACACGATAGAATCCGTAAAAGTAGTTTCATTTAATGTGTAATGTTCGCGTAAATATAAGAAATCATTGAAGAATATTTAATTTATTTACGCTGAATCAATATTCAAAATAAATATTCATGAATCAACAGAGTAAGACTCCTGCCAATAGTTAATTTACCAATATTTTTAAATATTTTCAATTTTAAGTGTTGTTTTACTGAGTGATCCGCAGTGAAGGAAAGCATCGCAAATCGATCTAGAAAAAAAGTCTAGAATATTATGAATTATTCTAAAGTAAATTAAATTTAAATGTAGCAGTGCATTAGACCTCACTAATTTAATACCTATTTCTGTACTGCCAATACTAATTTTCATGGAGCAATTATACGCTTTTACAATAAAATCCCTGAAAATATGTCTATCGAAAAACTTGATAACCCTGGGAACGAGTTGATCCCTACCATGCTGCTTCTAAATTGTTTTCATATTTAATTTTTGTATGTACACCATATTATATCGTTAAATAAAGAAAAAAAATCCTACTGTATTTCTTGCTGGTTCTTCCCAAGATAGAGGTTCTTCCTAGCTGGGACTTCTCTCCATTGCTATAATGATGAGAGCAGTTATTTATAACGTTAACACTAGTGGTGTGGTAGGATCTTTCATGAATGATACAGGTTTACCCAGCTTCCCAGACCTTATGCCCAGAAGCGCCTAACCAAATAGTTGAGAAAAAACTGTCGATATTATTGAATTGTTAAATGAAAACGCAAATGTTATATGCATGTATTTACAATACTAACGAAATAAATAAGTCAGTAAAGAATTTAACAGAGCATTATAGAGGGTTATAACACTTCAGTGTTAACGTTACCGGCTGATTTATTACTTTTAATTTAATGCCAAAGCACTTTTTTAACAGAAATTTTATTTCAATTGACATCCACATCTTTACGCATCCATTATGTAACAAAATTGTTAAATATAAAAAAGTTTTTTGGCTTTTCACGATTCCCGTTTTGGTACCGCGTGCCGATGCCGGTGACTTCACAACGCGCCACTCGACGTCGCGATGCGTGATGCGTCTCGCGACACCCACGGTACGATATGGAGTAGTGAATTTTCTTACAACACCACTAAACGGTAAACACCACCACTTCACATATGTTGTTGTGTAACATACATTAACAATTATGAAGGGTAAATATTTAATATATTATGTTGTATGTATAACCACAAGTCGCTAACATAGAATAATTACGCGACGTTGCGATGCGTCTCGCGGTGTCGCAATGCACGGTGCTAAACCACTGGCCTTATTTAGCATAGTCACGTCGCGTCGCGTTTATATGTGAACTGGTACTTACGTAACAAAAAACCGCCCAAGTGCGAGTTGGACTCACATACCGAGGGTTATTTGTATTAAAAATATTTTTATTATATGATGTTACTAAAGATTTATGCTTTTCGCAATTTTTCCTTTATCTGTGCTATAATACGTTGCTTCGTACCAAATTTTAAGATTCTGAGTTCACGGAAAATATCCTGTAGGTTTTGATTCCCTTGCGAATGTCGAAAATTTGCGGCATAAACAACTGTATCTTTTGATTGCGTTGACTTAGAAGTTTGATTTTTTCACAGCGCTAAGAGACAGTAGACTTGAGTATTTGATATGAATTTCAGGTTGATACCTCCACGCATTCCTGAGAAAAAGGGTCTTGATAGACAGAAATACGGACAACAAAGTGATCCTATAGGGGTTCCGTTTTTTCCTTTTGAGGTACGGAACCCTAAAAATTATTAGATATTTAAAGTATCCACTTTTATAAAAATCCTCATTGAGAATGTACAAATTTGTTTGGTTTTTCACGCATCATGTCTTTAGGTCATTGTTATAATTTAAAAATAAAGGATAAAATAAGAATATTATTTATGCAACTTTATATTAGTTTTGGTTATCAGTGGATAAAAAATCTGGTAGACAAAAGCAAATATTTATGAATATATAATCATAGCGCATCAGACATCACACAATATTTGTTTTATCGAGATGATGGTCCATAGCTATGTTAGGTTACAATAGAAGGCACCATACTAAAGTTATTGATAATTTCTATTTGTAAACTAAAACAAATCACATTCATAATATATTTTTGTTTTTTGGCTTAGTACCAAAAAATAAATAATTAAAATTTAGACCCGATAGTAAAAAGTCCGGGATGAATTCGGAGAAAATCCGGAAAAGGCAGAACTACGTCTGCCTGGCCAGGTGTATTATACTGTAAAACGAGGAACAACCAGTAAAGAGGCTTTTATATTCCACAAGAACTTATCAAAGTAAATTAACTCATAATTTAGTACTTACTTAAGATTTGGTTTTGATAAAGAAACATAGAAAATAGTAATAATGTCCTCCAGGCAAAATTACAGTCACGATGGCCAGTCAACGGACACAAAACATCAGACAATAGACAGAATTATGATGCAGTGTATGCGCAAGCATAGGTGCACTCTTTATTGCCTCACTCATAGTATTTTAAGACGGAAATCCGATCCGACCGGTGAGAGATCAGGCGCACTATCAGCGGTTTTAAGTGTTTTCTGAGGCACTGGTGTGAAACATTTCCTACTTCCTTACTCCGCGCTGCTATTTTGGTTGCTGGTTTAGATTTGGTTAATACAATACAATACAATACAATAACTTTATTTCAAAGATCCAGGACTTAAAAATTAAGAACATTGGCCCATAGCATTTTTACGTGGTAGAGCCATGCTGCAGCTATATTACTGTTATAATTGTAGCACGAATGGGTCGGCTCGACCGGGGAAGGACCACGCTCTCACAGAATACCAGTGTAAAATAGCAGCTTAATGCTGCTGTGTTTCGTATGGTGAGTGTAGAGAACCGGAGACCATTTTTACTGGAAAAGAGGCATTCCATCTTAGTCCTCACGGGTGACAATGTATCTGCATTTTGATTCGTAATCGATGATAGATGCAGATATCTATGGGCCACAGCAACCACTTACTATCAGGTGGACTGTGTGCTCGTTTGTCACCCTTATCCTATAAAAAAATAGCAATATATACCTTAACCTAAAAATATATATAAAATATAGACATAACTTAACACTATTTAGGGAACTTTTTTCTTTTAGGGTTAAAATAGTGTAAACGATAGAAAGTTTTAAAGGACATGTTAAGTCCTCCAACATGAATTGAGGTAGTGTGGTTGTCACTTCTTTCCCCTAAAGCCCTCCTAAGAATGATAGAATGCTTGTAGTGTGTAGTGTGTAGTGGGACTACAGTCCCAGCAGTGGATCGTGCATCAATTGCGTTTCTTTTTTACTTTAGCATAGCAAGGAGAGGTAATTAGTAGGAAACAATGTTGTGGTATTAATACAATATTGTCATTAACGTATTCTAATACACAAGTTATTGTCATCATCATCATAACACCCTATCAAAAATCATCTTGTCATAGTTGCCAAGCTTGGCAGGAGGGTTGGCCACCACAGTTTCATAATTGATCTAAACAAGACGTTGCTGCCAATCTAGTTGGTTTCCCTCTGTCACCGGATACGACACCCACGGTACGATATAGAGTAGTGAATATTCATACAACATCACTACACGGTAAACACCACCTCTTCACATATTATGTTGTTGCGCAACATACATTAACAATTATGAAGCTTAAATATTTAATATATTTTGTATGTATAACCACAAGTTGCTAACAGAGACATAATAATAATAATAATAATAATAATATGACGTGAGGCTATTCCCTCATCGAATGAACCGGCTATAGCTGGGGATGCGGCTCTTCAGGCCACAGACCAGCAGCCACATTTAGAGGGCGCCATGGATCTCCCTGCTCTGGTTGATTCAGGCGATGATGGAATGGTCACCCAAGAACTAGAGCAGATGAGGAGTAAATTGGAGGAGGCGATTGTGGAAACGCGCAGTACGCCTCTCGAAAATCGACCGCGACTCCCGCGCATACCCCTAAACAAGCGGAATCGGGCTGTCGTGAGGGCTCTCAACCCAATGCTGGTGACCTATTTGGAAGCCAGCCGGGACCTTTGCGAGACGGACTCAATTCTTTTTGGCGCCGCACTGGCAGTTTGCCGTATTATTGGCGCCAAACTTTCCAAGGCTGGACGCGCTACTAGATAAAGTAGCGCCATCCCAGCCTGGAGAAGAAGGATTGAGGACCGTATCGCAAAGGCAAGGGCCCTCATCGGCAGGCTGATAAGCTTCAGGTCGGGCAATAATAGGCCGAGAATTGTGCGCACCGTTAGGATGGCGTTTGCTGGGACAAACATCAGTTTGTCCCAGCCGGATATAACGCAAAAACTGACGGAGCGCATAGACGACCTGAAGCAGAGAATCGCTGCTTGGGGGAAGCGGATTCGGCGATATACAGAGAGGTCGACACGGTTCAACCAGACCAATGGTACGTAGAACGGGCCAAGCACCGAATCGGGCCGACACTGTCGCATTCTGGCGCGGCCTGTGGTCAGAGCCCGTAAACCACAGCGAAGGCCCTTGGACGGAAGTTGTGGTGAGTCAGTGTGCGAATCTTACGCCCATGGACCCCGTCATTATAACGCCGGACGATGTAGCTGAGGCGGTCCGAAGGGCCCCGAACTGGAAAAATCCGGGGCTCGACGGGCTGCATCACTACTGGCTGAAGGGGTTCGTGGTGTGTCACGCTGTGCTCGCCCGACAATTTCAAGAGGCTCTCGACCAAAAGTCGCTCCCGAGCCTCTTCACTACTGGGATCACTCACTTGGTTCCTAAAGACCGGGATACCATAGACCCGAGCAAATACCGCCCCATCACGTGTCTACCCACGATATATAAGACACTAACATCCATTTTGAGCGCGAGAATCACTCGTCACCTGAACTCAAATCAGATGATGTCGCGCGCTCAAAATGGATGTCGGGGTGGTGGTCGTGGAACCAAGGAACCACTCCTCATTGACGCGGTCATTGGCAAAGTGGTTAAACGCAACCGTCGGAACCTATCCGCCGCCTGGATAGACTACAAAAAGGCATTCGACTCGGTGCCTCATACATGGCTGAAGAGGGTCCTCGAGCTGTACAAGGTTGACTGTACAGTTAGAGACTTCCTCGGGCAGTGTATGGGGCAGTGGAGTACGATCCTTTGTCATCTAGGCGAGCGGATGACGGCTGCGGAGAACCACATAAGGATAAGAAGGGGTATCTTCCAGGGCGATTGTCTGAGTCCAATCTGGTTCTGCCTCTCTCTGAACCCTCTCAGTACCTTACTGGAGGGCTCCGGGAGGGGATTTCAGCTTCGGAGAGGAGGTACAAAAGTGACCCACATTTTCTATATGGATGATCTCAAGTTATTCGCCTCCAGTCGCTCTCATCTTGTGGAATTGCTAAACATCACTTGTGATTTTAGCAATTCTATTAGAATGGAGCTGGGGACGGATAAGTGTGCGGTCCTCCATGTCGAAAGGGGTAGGGTTGCTAACTCTGAGGGCATAGATTTATCTATGCCCATCAACATAAGGACCCTTTCCGAGGCTGAAACATACCGATACCTGGGTATGTCACAGAACATCGGTGTAGATGAGGCGGGTATGAAACAGTCAGTTTGCGATGTGTTTTATGCACGCTTGACCAAAGTGCTTAACAGCCTTTTGTCCGGTGTGAATAAGACGCACGCATATAACGGTTGCATCATGCCTGTTCTCATGTATACCTTTGGCATACTTAGGTGGACTCAGACCGAACTAAACGCTCTGGACAGAAAAGTCCGCACTATAATGACGTCCCACAGGATGCATCATCCGAGATCGTCAGTAATGAGGCTGTACTTGCCGCGGAAGCATGGTGGGCGCGGCTTTTTAAGCGCGCTTACCATGCATAATCGCGAAGTGTGCAGCCTCCGTAATTACTTTCAGACGAGAGCGGATGATCCATACTATAGGGACGTTATTTCTTGTGATAAAGGACTGACCCCTCTATCCTTAGCCAACGAGCAATGGCAAGACCCAGCAGTACAGTGCATTTCCGACCGGGAGGCCGTATGGAAGGAGAAGGAGCTCCACGGGAGGTTCTACAAGGCTCTACATGAGCCTTTCGTAGACACAGTCGCCTCCCTTCACTGGCTACGTTTCGGTGACCTCTTTGGGGAAACCGAGGGTTTTGTCTGTGCAATACAGGATCAGGTTATTAGGACCAACAATTATCGGAGATACATCCTAAAGGATGGCGCCGTCGACATCTGTCGAGCTTGTCGCCATCCCGGTGAGTCACTTAGGCATGTCATCTCCGGTTGTTCGGCGCTTTCTAACTCTGAGTATTTGCACAGGCACAATCTAGTAGCCAGGATTCTACACCAGGAGCTCGCTCTGAAATACGGCCTCGTGGATCGGAAACTGCCGTATTATAAGTACTTGCCAGAAGCCGTGCTCGAAAATGACCGCGCCAGGCTCTACTGGGACCGGGCCATCATCACAGACAGGACTATTCTTGCGAATAAGCATGATATTGTGCTGATGGACCGGGCACAGTCAAGGATCTTTTTGGTCGACATTACCATTCCTTATGACGAGAGCCTCGTGAAAGCCGAAACAGATAATGCGACAAAATATCTGGACCTGGCTCACGAGGTTACCGGCATATGGGGTGGTCTGCCGGCCGAAATTATTCCTGTGGTCGTTTCTGCGAACGGGTTAATCCCAGTCAGCCTCCCGGGTCATCTGAGGCGACTGGGTCTCCGTGACGGACCGCTCCAGGCTCAAATGCAGAAGGCGGTGCTCCTCGATACCGCCCGCATCGTCCGCCGGTTTCTTTCCCCCTAACCCTCGGCCGTCTGGTCTCCCCTGCCGAGGGCTTCCATCTGGTTGGGTTTTTATATATTTATGTATTTTTTATGTATTTATTTTATTTTGTTCATATTTATGTATGTTTACCATTTTCATTTACAATTATATATTTATACTGCCCAACCAGATTAGAAAACTTTATAGATACCCCAAAATAATAATAATAAACCATTTATTATCTCTTCACAATTAGTACTTTTAGATTAACAATTTGCCATAATTAGTTTCAGATTTGTGAGAGGCTGGTGCCTGAAGTGGGTTTTTGTAAAAAATCCTGTGTTACAGGTCACCAGAGCCCCCAACCCACGGACAGAATTAGTGGCATAATTAAAACCAATAAAAGCTATTGATATAAAAATGTATAAAATGTTGCAGAAATTATAAATTGTTTAAGTTGGTGTGAAGTGTCAATAAGTGTGTGAGTGCAGATGCATCTACGAAGCGATTTTTGGCAGGGTAAATGTGTACATATGTGTATGTGTGTTGCGAGTATGGAGTTAACGGCTATGAGTAAATATATCTTGAATTAAGGATTATTAAAGTACAGTCAAAAGGTGCTCTGTTTTTTCATAATCTAGATTTATTAAATAGTTTTTAAATGTTATTTTACAGTTTAATTTGGTTTTAGGATATATATTAAGGATGCTATTTAATTTGTTGTATAGATTCTGACCAAGAAAGCAAAAGAACTTATGTGAGAAAGATGTTTTAAATTGAAGTGTGTGACATACCTTATCTTTCCGGCGCTTATCATTAAGTAGCTTCTCATCATACTGCAGCTGGGATGATAAATAGTACTTGGGAGAAATAAAAAAAGTTCTTGCTATTTTTGTCTATTAAAAGTTATATAGCCTTTAATATGAACAGTAGAACGAGGGAAGAAACAAAGGAACAACAGAGACCTTAATTGAACAAAGTCCACGTTCCCTGCCTGCAGCGCAAAGTAAATAAGATTACTGCATTCCTAATTTACCCCATTCTTATGTTGAATTCGAACGGTTTAAAGAATAAAGCATATTATCAAAAAAAATACTGTATTATTAATTGGAACATTGTATTGGAAATTTTGTATTATGTTCATTAAAAAATACATAAACACTCCGTATATTCTTTTTATTTACATATATCGAAGAAAAATGGTTAAAGTTTGTTAGTCTAAATTTGATCGGTGTCAGAAAATTTGAAAGTTTAAAATAGTTACCGACTTGCCTCATCCACGTGTTGTATTAGTAACATTTTATAGCATACTTTATATTTTAATTTTAGTTTTTTTATAATTTTGTGGGTATTGTAAGAGGCGACAGAATGAAATCAAACACGAGATGGAAAGCAACATCTCCCTGATAATAACTGAAAATTATAAAAAAAACTGCGGTTGCCATAGGCCTGCCAGGTCTTGAAGTAGAAATGTTTGTTTATGTTAAATATAGATCAATATATAATACTTATAGACAGTCTTTTTGTAATTTACGACTACTTTGGAAATAAACCTCTGCTCTGTCCTGTCTGTGTGTTAGAAAATTTTATTTCAAAATATTTTGAAGATTTGTCAAATAATAAATTATATTGGTATAAAAATTAATATACTGGTTGTTTTTTTCCATCTGGAAAATAATATGGTGTTTTTGTAAGTTGAATAGAAGCTATCCTGGAAAGTATTTGTAAAATATAACTAATAGGCAAATTTTCTGAAAATCCAAAAAATATATAAAACATACATCCTACGCAATTTGCGTAAAAGTATAACTATAAATTGGTGATATTAATTGAAATGGCGTAGGCTACGATTGTAAGTGAATGAAAATTGTAGCGCGAGCGAGACACAGACACATTTTTTCATTCTCTCGGCATTCATCGTCGTTAACAACCGCGTGTGAGCAGTCACACTTGTTGCAATCAACCTTTAGAATCAGGTGTATTCAAACAGAACTAACCTTACAACTTTAAAATTCAACATTATAAGTAAGGACTGATAATGTTGAATTTTAAGGTTGTAAGCCAAGGGGTTTGGTCGCTCCTATAAGACTGCTTTACGCAGTAAGCAGGAGTGTTAACAAGCCTGGGCTGCGGCTTTGGCGACTCGGGATGTAAATACCAGCATACTTAAAAAGAAGTATAACTGCGCCTCCAGGTACGTCAAAAGAGTTATTGCCAAGGCAAAGTTAGAGCACATAGGCAGAATTAGCGAGAAACTAGTTCGCCTTCCTTCGAGAACCCGTGCATTCTAGTCTCGCGCCAAGGCTGTCCAAGGGAATTTCTGTATGCCATCACTGCCATCTCTGCACAGGGAGGACAACTCACTGGCCCACGACGCAAAAGAGAAAGCCGACCTTTTAGGCTCCATTTTTGCGTCCAACTCGACTCTTAATGACGGGGAAAACACACCGCCGACCATCCTGCGGTGGAAGTGCTCCATGCCAGATGTGCGGTACTCTCAGCACTCGGTTCGCAAAGCACTCCTCTCCTTGGACATCCACAATTCGAGTGGGCCTGACGGAATCCCCCCAATTATGCTGAGGACGTGTACTCTGGAGTTGGCACCGGTTCTAACGCGTGTCTTCCGGTACTCTTACTCCCTAGGCGTAGTCCCGAAATCATGGAAGATAGATTTTGTCCACCCGATCCCTAAAAATGGCGACCGCTTAGACCCGTCCAACTACAGGCCTATCGCCATCACCTCTTTGTTCTCCTAAATAATGGAATCCATTATTAACTGCCAGCTCATGCGGTACCTTGAGGATCACCAGCTGATTAGTGACCGCCAATACCGTTTTCGTCGGGGTTGATCAGCTGGTGATCTTCTGGTCTACCTGACTCATAGATGGACGGAGGCAGAAGAGTCCAAGGGGGAGGCGTTGGCCGTTAGTTTGGACATTGCGAAGGCCTTCGATCGGGTTTGGCACAAAGCGCTTCTTATGAAGTTCCCTTCCTTTGGGCTTACCGAGAAATTATGCAATTGGATTACCAGCTTCTTTGCAGATCGGAGCATCAAGGTCTATGTAGACAGTGCATGCTCCGACTACAAGCCTAATAACGCTGGTGTTCCACAAGGTTGTGTGCTATCACCAACGCTGTTTCTTCTGCGTATCAATGATATGTTGCTAACTGGTAACATTCATTGCTATGCGAATGACAGCACTGCTGATGCTTTATACACCGGCCGTGCCAATATTTCTCGGGAAAACGTCGCCGAGTGCCGGAACAAACCTGTGTCTAAAGTCGAGTCTTTGCTAAACAAAGTTTCGGATTGGGGGCGACTAAATCTAGTCCAGTTTAATCCTCAGAAGACACAAGCTTGCGCGTTTACCGCTAAAAAGAACCCCTTTGTCATATCTCCTCAGTTTCAAGGCACTCCTCTTGCTGCCTCAGCCAGTATCGGAAGTCGCGGGGTCGACATATTGAGTGATGTGCAGTTTCGTGATCAATTGGAAGAGAAGGCCAAATTGGCCTCTAAAAAGCTTGGCGTGCTCAGCAGAGCGGGACAGTATTTCATGCCGGCACACCGCATGCAACTTTACAAGGCGCAGATTCGGCCTCACATAGTGCCAGCTCCTTCCACTTGACCGCATCCAGCGCAGAGCGGCTTAAATCGTTGACGACCGAGTCCTTTCCGGTCGGCTTGAATCATTGGCACTGCGAAGCGATGTTGCATCCCTTTATATTTTCTTTCGCATTTACCACGGGGAGTGCTGTAAAGGATTGTTCGGATTAATCCCAGCCGCCAAATTTCACGAACGCACATCGCGGCTGGACTCCCGATACCATCCACACCATCTGGATGATTGGCGGTCCACCACTGTGCGATTTAGAAGATGTTTTCTACCTCGTACAACTTCCTTGTGCAATCGATTACCATCAGCGATTTTTCCGGATCGATACGACTTAAGGACCTTCAAGAAAAGAGCCTACTCATTTTTAATAGGCCGGCAACGCATCTACAATTCCCCTTGTTCACCTGGTGTTGCATTTGTTTATGAACGGCGTTAGTCACTTACCATCAGGTGAGCCGCATGCTCGTTTGCCCCCTCTCCTATAAAAAAAATTGTCAGCGAGCAGCCGGTCCACGCGTTAACAAATAATACGATGTCACGCCACTGTAATGGGAGCGCGGGCGGCTTTGCCGTTGCGACATTGCCAAAGGACAAGGTCAAAATTGCGGGTGTGGCGAGTGAGTTACAAATTCATTGTTTTATTGCTGCTCGTAATGTAGGGTGCGTATGATTTGAGTTTCTATAATTTTTATTTGATTTATCCATTTATATCAAAATTTTTGTTTCTGTTTTTAGTATGGAAAGTTTACTAAATCGAAATAATCTCTGATATTGCTTTAAAAAAAATCACTAGTTCATTTGCTTTTCTGTCATTTGGTTTTCAAGTCACTGCTTCTGCGAATACAAAAAAAAACATTTGCGTTATTTTTGGTTTTCGTTACTCGGACTGTTTAAAGCAATCTACAAAGGCAAGTTAAAGTAGAGAGCCGTCATCTTCATGCATAAAATCAGACGCGATAACAGTCAACAAAAGCCAATTAAATTTAAATTACTCTTTGCTTATGACTTCGCGGATGTTATCACAACATGGTAAGGCAAACGTTAGAAGATTATTTAACTCCGTTGCTATACACATCACGATTGACAAAGGATAACGTTTGATATATAGTTATTTCGTAAGTCGACAATAAAGTGTTGGAGAAATAACGGTTTGAGTGTTTGATTAAATGAATGTAGTTCATGCACACGCTACAAAATAAATATACCCTTTAGCAGTGAACTTTTATGGGCTAATAATATAGAAGAATAAAACCGAGAGATTTACTGCAATGCATCTGTGTGCATAATGACAAAATTTAAATATAATTTATAAATAATTCTAGGTCACCATTAGTCTTCTACTCTCTACTAATAATCATCATTAGATCATTATGATAGTCGTGGTAGCTCTTACTGGACGAAACTAAAACAGAAAATAGGCAGCAGCAAATTCCTGATATCAACTCAAAATTATATATAATTCGATAACTATGGAAAATTCCCCCGTATGAGACAATCTATGAGGAAGGCCTATCTTCAGCAGTGGACTTTAACCCAGATAAGCCTGAAACTAAAATTTTCTGAATATTTTGAAAAAAGTTACATTATTTAGTTTATTAGATCTTATGCAACATAAAAAAAATTATGAAAAAAAAATTAAGTGTAAGGCTTTCAGGGAAACAGCCGTCCTATATGTAGGACAGTAGGATAATAAGAGGAAATAAAAGACCATTTATGACAAAACAGAATGTAATTAAAAAGTGTAGTTTATTAGATAACTATTGATTATATTACCCATTGTTATATGTAATTTACTAGATTAACACTATTTATGAATGATATGTTTCAAAACACTTGACACACACTCCAACATCACATTTCTTGCAACGTGTCAAACATTTTTTGTGACATTGACGACAGCGTGTTTGCTTCGATTGAGGAATAACCAGATGATTCATTTGGTCTTTACGACTATCAGCATGTTCATGATGAGAGGGTCGGCTAGGCCCTCTTTTGGCATTTTTTCTGTTTGATTCAATCAAAGCAATTGCTACCCTTCTGCGAAAGCCAAGATGATCCAGTTTTCCATGATTTATTTTATATAACTGCCATGCATTATGTTCGGCAAGATCAATCATGTGTGTGAGCAACGGCATGTACCATTTCTTACCTCGTATACCAATTCGGTAATGTGAAATATTTTCATCAGACCGATCCACTCCTCCCATATATTTGTTATAGATGGACACCATATGTGGTTCTTCTATGACAATGTTTCTCTTTTCACTTTGTGAGAAGCGTTTGGCAGATTGTTTAGGATTTATTCCTACAGCATTAGAAGCAATACTGAATATATTATTGTCATGCCGTTTAGCAATAATGAACGTGTTGTCATGTGTCGTTCTGTAATCGACAGCACCACGTTCCTTTTTTTTCAGTAACTTCGATGTAATCAGAGGACAACTAGATGTCCTGTTTTCTCGAACTGTCCCAGTGCAACGAAGGCCTTTCTTTGTTATCTCTTCCAGCAAGGGCGTCCCAGTAAAAAAATTATCAAAAACTACGTGGTAAGGAAGGTCGAAGCCACGTGAAATCAGCACATCGCAAAAAGTGAGAACAACGCTTGCACCCAGCCCCAATTCTTTATATATTGGATTGCACATAGTTGTAGCACCTTGGTATGGTTCCATCCATAAAACATACCCTAACCGTGTAGCACCAACCCAAGCTTTGAACCCGTACCTAATAGGTTTACCTTTTATGTGCTGTTTGCAGCCATGTCTACCATAGTAGGGGATCATGGCCTCATCTACACTGTAATGCTCTTCAAGAGGAGAAAACTCTAAGAACTTTTTATTTAGAAGTGTAACTAGGGGGCGTACTTTTGTGTATTTGTCTTGCAAATCCAGATTATCATTGACATGAAGGTGGCGAAAAATAAAGTCAGATCTATCCCTAGTCATAGCCGAGCTGATCAATTCATTCTTTGTATCAGGGGAGTTTTCCCAATACATTCTTCTACGGGGGAGCCATGAATAACCACTAACCAACAATATGCCGATGAAACATTTCATATCTTCAGTGGTTATGTCTCCAGGCAAATTCTTTTTGACAGCATATTTATTGCTCTCTGACACCAACAACGAAATAACATCTTCATCTAAGAAGTTTTCAAACCACTCAATTGGGCGCTTATCTTGGCAAGCGCCTTGAATATCTGGCCAATTCACGGGATTTTTTGCCAAGTCCCGTTTTCTCCATGCGTAGGTACGCCTACGTTTAGTTCGACCTGTAGAATCAGAAGAATCTTCTTCTGTATCACTCACCATAATCTGCCCTTGAATCATTACTTCAGCCGGTTGAAGCAGAATGTTTCGTGGCAAATTATTCAAAGTTACATTATCTTCTTCACCCGAATCTTCGTCAGTGAGACAGTCAGGATCAACAGGAGGAGGTAGAATACATATCAGTCGTTCTCTATAATCTTCTTCATTATCAGAAACATTTTCTAAAGCATCTAAAATTTCATGCGCAGCTAACGGTCTGTAAAGAAAAAGTTGTATTATTGTACTAAAATCATGTATATTATCCTACTGTCCTATATATAGTACGCTAGTATTTGTAACAAGTTATACGTAATTTATTTATATTATTTTGCTAGAATATTTATTTAGTACAAAAGTTAAGGTTATCAACTAGATATTAACACAGAAAAAAACAACTCACGAGTAAAATATAACTTTTTATACATACCTGTCATTTGCCATGTCTGTAACGCACTTTTATTACACACTTATAAGGTAAAATATAAGGTAAAAACTGTTAAAATAACTGTCTTTTTATTTTTTCTAATAAAGCTGACACGTTTCTTACTGCAAGTCATAAGACTAAATAATCTTAGATAAAGAGGGTATTCTGATATTTTTTTTATTTCTACTGTCCTAAATATAGGACAGTAGGCTTATCTGGGTTAATAGGCTGTAATGGAATTGTTGGATGGAAATTAATATTTGTCATTTTGTTTTAGACATGTTTTTAAAGACTTGTTTAAATTAATACAAGTCAATCACAACCGGAATGAAACGCTTAACCGTGGCTAGGAGGAAAAACATTTTCAGATAGGTACACCCTTGTACAAATAATGCCCCTATTTTATCTTGTGACATTTACCTAAGTGCTGCATAAACATTTCCATTACCTTGCCGTACAAGAATGTATACGACGTACACGTGTCGTTGTATGTTATATTGTTACCGCTACTGTCTAAAATCATAAATCCACTGCTGAATCTATTGCTTTATACAATAACAAAACGCTTTACATGCGAGTCGGCAGCACAATTTTTTATTTTTTAGTTGTTATAAGAAAAACGCTGCTGCCCATCGCCTCGTTTGTTTCCCTCTGCTTACTTTCACAACACCCACGGGTTACATGGGGAAATAGATATTCTTTCACCGCCACTATATACTATTCTTTTATTTTTAGAACAACTTTTATTATCATTTTCACGCAATTTTTTACTAACTATATTAAAAACGAGAGAGTGTGAACTTTGCGAGTTTGTGTATAATATGTGGAGGGTAATCTTCGGAACCACTGCATCTATTTGAAAAATTCATTCATCATTTTTAAGGTATATAATTCGAAAGGGATAAAGGTTATTATGTGTAAATATATATTATGACTAAAACTTGAGATAATATTCGTCAACCAAATCGAAAAAAGTAGTGTTTTTTAGAATTTCTACGTCTTGCGCTGCGTCAAGTGTGGGTACACAGCAAATTATGAATATAGTTTAATTTATTATAATACAGACTTAGGAACTAAGACCCAACTCAAAATATAGACATGCAAAGGTTATTTAATCTTTAAATAATGTTAAACTTATCATATTAATTTCATATTTTAACCATTTAAGTTTCTAGGACCACAAGTTCTTGTTTAATTGATTGGAAAGTAATGCTTTTGTATGTTCTGTTTCAAATTGCTATTAGGCTTAGAGCCTGCTGGCCTACTCCCAGCAAAATGAGTTGTAAATCAATCGAAATCAATGTAATTTAGTACTCCAAAAACCGTAACTAAAGCAAACTTGAATCGTAAGCTTTTAAATGTTTAATCTGCAGCTTAATATAAAATATGTAGTATAACTTATAACCACTAAAATATACAATATATATAAACGTAATTCAAAACCAATATCTTAAATTATTGAACAGTTTTCTCTGGCTATACTTAGCCTTTGGGCAAGAAAAGAACTTCTTATTACCAGCAGCGACAACAAGTTACGAATACGGTTCCTTTACGACATGCGCCGCACGTGGCACAAATGTGTAGTCTTCTCTAGAACATATACGACATCTATACTTGCATACTTTTTTTTTTTTTTTTTTTTTTATTCTTTTTTATTTAAGGGACTTTCGTTATTATTAACATGTCAGTCCCATTGTACCTTATAACTAAATAGCACAAAAATATTTAATTACTTATACATTACTTAATAAATGATAAACCATTTGGGCAGCATCTGACAGTGGTTCAGAGAGTATACTTTGATATTCCCCTATGTTGTACATTTTAATGTCAGTTTTGGCGACCAGTAGTTTCCTTTCGTGATGGTTTTTAGAACATTCCGCGAGTAGGTGTTGTATGTCTTCGATTGTGTTGCATGTTTCGCAATTTGGAGATTGTTTTTTTTTCATCATGAAAGCAAACTTGTTGCACGGAATGTGTCCGGAGCGAAGTCGCATTGCTAATACAACAGATTTTCTGTTCAATAGACATTGATTGAACCAAGGCACTTTCGGAGGCTGACTCTGGATAGTTTTGTACCAAATCCCTTTTTCTTGCTACCTTTTGTCAAAATATTCTTTCCAAAGTGCATAACATTTCTCTTTGTATTTAATTAAAATTTCTGTATAGTCTGGATCAATATTACATTCTCTTCCTTGTGTAATTGCCAATTTAGCCAGTTTGTCAGCCTCCTCATTGCCTTGTAAACCAATGTGTGATGGTACCCACTGCAATACTAAATTACGGTTTTTACATTGAAGTTTAAATATTTCATTTAATATATGGTATGCTATCGATACACCTCTGAGACCAGAGGCGCATCGAGCAATATGTTGAAGAGCACTCTTGCTATCAGTTAATATGACTGTTTTTTGAAAATCTGTTGTACCATCATATACTAGGGCATCATTTATAGCAATTAATTCAGCTGACATTATTGTCAAATTATTAGGGATTTTAATCTTACATTTATTACCCAGTAGTGAATCTACATAAGCGGCACCTACCCCACATTTATCCTTAGATCCATCACAAAAAAGCTTGTGCCATCCAAAATATTTAACATTCAATTCATTGATCACATTCGACTTTAAAGAATTTATCTGCTGACATCTTTTAGCACTCTTGATACAATCTAAGTCTTCCTTAATTACGGTTTTAATATTAATATTTGATACCCAAGTATTTAAAGAGAACATATCTAGTGGATCCGAAGAATACAAATTACTATTATTAACTTGTTCTAATGTCATAGCTAGAAGCGGTTTCTTTTTATTTTGCCAGTACCTATCTTTACAGAATAAGCTGAGTTCTGTTAGTAGCTTAATAGTTGTATTATTAGATCTAGATTTACTTTTCAGACAATATTTATATGCTAGAAATTTTCTTCTTAAAAACAGGGGCGTTATATTTAATTCACTTTCCATAACGTGTATTGGCGTGGTTTTGATAAACCCCCCTATAATACGTAGTGCTTGATTTTGGATTTTATCTAATTTGCAAACGTGTCTATTAGCACTCCTATCATATAAAAAGCAGCCGAAATCCATTCTGCTTCTTATAAGCGATAGGTATAACCTACGTAAATGCTGCGGATGTATGCCCCAACCATGCCCTGTTAATACCTTTAACATGTTTACAAATTTTGTTATCTTCTGGCTAATTTCATTAATATGTTTAGCCCATCTTAATGATCTGTCCAGCCACATACCCAAATATTGTATATTATCTGTCCCAAGTATACTTTTGCCGTATAGTTCTAATTTAATTTCCTGACGTCTAAAACCTCTACTAAAAATCATAAGCTTAGTCTTGTCGATAGAAATATCTAAGCCTATTTTATTAAGTGAATTTACTATAGAGTTTAAAGCATTCTGAATGTTGTACTCACAATCCTTAAGATTTTTTGAGCTCGAATAGATTACAAAATCATCTGCATATTGAGCGATAGACACATTTTGTATTTGACTACATATATCATGAGTAATAATGTTAAATAGCAAAGGAGACAAAGGGTCACCCTGCGCTAAACCCTTATTGGCCCATCTTTTTAATCCCTCCTTACGCGGTTCCCTTTCTATAACAAGACGTCTTTCACTAAAACATGACCAAATGTATTTGCATAATTTTGAACCAACTTGAAGTCTGTCAAGAACACTCACTAATATATCAATTGGGACATTATTATAAGCATTCTCTATGTCAATAAAGCAGGCGACAGTGGGTATATTTTTTGAGAAGCCTAGCTGAATATGTGTTACTAAACATACTAAACAATCCAAGCACGATTGAGATCTGCGAAAACCACTGGTGTATGGGGATAGTATCTTGTTGTGCTCTATGTACCATTCTAATCTTTTAGTTATAAGATTGTGAAATATCTTACAAATACAAGACATTAGTGATATAGGCCTTAATTTGTCCTTATTACTTAATTTAGGTATAGGAATAATTTTAACATTTCGCCATTGCATGGGTATGTATCCCGTTGAACTTGCATACTTACAATCATACTTGCGCCACTTAGTTGAGCGACCTCTAATGCCGCGACGGCTCTAAGCCTTAAATTAGTTCTGATTACTTCTCAAACTGTGTACCAAAGAAACGTTCATTGATTCTTTTTCTTGGTCGTGTTCTACATGACTTAAGTTCGTGTCCGTAGTATAGTGCTTTCGTTGCGCTGGTCACTATAGCCCTCCACTCTATCCGATCCTCGGCTTTTCGCATTGCGGTCGTAAGTGGAATGCCAATGAGTGATTTGACCAGGTCCAACCGGCGGCTAGATGATCGGCCGCGTGGTCTTTTGCCCCCCAGTTTTCTTAAGATTATTATTATATATTAGTCTATCCAAGCTATTAAGCAGGCATCGGGCAATGCGACCAAAGTAACTGAGAATTCTCTGGTAAAATGTACAAAAGAATCTGGTGTCAACACGTTATTTTGACAACGTAACGATAGTTAAAATATCAAACTTTTGCCTTATCAAGATTCGAGGGAAAGGAAAATCAAAATGTTTTGGTTTATTTTAATAATGACGGCTCCGTGGCGCAGTCGCTTAGCAATAAGTTGCAGCGCTAAGGGCCGCGGGTTCGAATCCCACACGGAACAATAATTTGTATGGCGGTACAAATAATTGTTCTGGGTCTGAATGTTTGTCATTGTTAAATCTATGTATGTAAACTGCCCCCGCGATACAGGAGAAAATCCTTGTGTGGAGGTAACGTTTTTTTAATAAAAAAAACTAATATATTTTAAATGATTGTATGGAATATATTAACACAGATAATACTATTTTCCTTTATACGTATAATCAATTGTGATACGAAACCAAGCACTCTAATAGTTTTAACAGCCCATAGGCATTTATATTTATTTGAAGATATGTCTTTGTTAAAAGTAAAGGGAGCCTCCGGTTCTCGTCACTTACCATACAAAACATAGCAACATTATAATGCTTATTTACGCTGGTATTTTGTAAAAGCGTAGTCTTTCCCCGAACAATTGGTGTTGCAGCGTTACAGCGTGCTTCTGTCACTAAGCAGCATGTTGATACCAAATATTATAATAACAAAATTTGAAAGGTTGTGTATTTACTTAAAAATTTAGTTAACTGCGGTTGTCACTCCGCCAGCCAAGCGTGGCAACTATGATAAATATCCCCTCTATGAGGCAATCTAGGAGGGAGACCTGTAACAGTATCTGTGTTTAATTAAAATAATGTAGATACCTATTATGTAAGATCTTCATAGAATAAGATCTTTACAGAACAGGGAGCCTTTTTAACCGTGTTCAAGTTGAAAAGGTATAGAAACCTTCAATCAAATCAAAGTGTATATTTTTTATATTATGTTCACCGATTTCTCAGAAACGGCTAAAATGATTTAAATGACTCCTTTTTAGGGTTCCGTACCTCAAAAAGAAAAAATGGAACCCTTATAGGATCACTTTGTTGTCCGTCAGTCTGTCTGTCTGTCTGTCTGTCTGTCAAGACCCTTTTGCTCAGGAACACGTGGAGGTAGGTATCAAGCTGAAATTCATATGAAATAGTTTCATTTTATTATATTTCATTTTCATTCATATGATATAGTCTACGATTTTCTGTCTACTGTCCCTTGGAGCTGTGAAAAAATCAAACTTCTAAGACAACGAAATCAAAAGATACAGCCGTTAATGCCGCAAATTTTCGACATTCGCAAGGGAATCAAAACCTACAGGGTACTTCCCGTGAACTTAGAATCTTGAAATTTGGTACAAAGCTACTCGTGTTTGGAAGGGCACCTCCAGCGAGACTGCACGCACCGGTGGCCCTGTCCGAATTGCCAGGGCAATCACCATGCAGTTTTGTGTCTGGGTGCGAACGGCGTCTCCTCTCGGAGCTCTGCCCGGCCCTCGACCCCCACGGGCGGGGGCGCTCAGCCACGCCCTCTAAAGGGCGACGCTCGGCGCCCGCCGGCCAGCCACCAGGCCCCTAGTGTTGAAAGGGGTCCCTCCCCCGACCAGTCGGGGGGTAATTCCTCCAGGGGCAGGGGTGTCATCGCCCCTCAGCGTGTGGAGAGGAACTTAACGGCCACTCATCAGTCCGCTAGACCCTTCTCACCCCCTTTAGCTGAGTGTCCGCGACTGGTGTACCATCGTTCCCCATTTGATGGAGGCAGCCCTAGCTAGCTGCCGCCTTAGCTCCCACCACGGCCGCCTCCCCTGAGCCTTGAGCCGTCAACAGTCCACTTTTAAACTGTTCTGTTGCCGACGGCCTCTGTGAAGGCGTACAACCCGAGTGGTGACTGTTAGCGGTTTGCGCTCTATTAGTCTCGGGTTCATGCGGTGTGGCCTCCACTTGGTGGTGGGAAGATTAGGGCTCCCCTGGAGCGTTGAATTACTTTATCAAGGAGTATTAGATTTGGTTTTGGTCGAGCACTTAGTTAAAAATTCTTTAAATTAAAAATAAAAATGCTTTTGGGTTTCCCGCGAATTTCATATTTGTAGCGGTTGTAATTAAAAGGGTGAATTTGATATACTCCTTAAATATTTGTACATATGTTTGCTTTGTTGAAAAGAAAATTGAAATTAAGTAATACTGTTTGTGCCGAAAGAAATAAAAATCCATCCTCTCTTTGTTTTCATATTTTGTTGGCATTGTCGAAGATATTTATTTTGAGAAAAAAAAAAGGGGGTACTTTTTTGGCTATCTCTTATGTTTGTCGTTTTGCTTAGTTTGTCTGTTTTGATCTATGCGTATCAAGAAATAAATTTATTACAGCTTGTTTTCAAGTTCTACATAGTAGATTGAGTATGAATATGAGGACTACATCTCTAAAAGGTTAGCTAGTTGAGAGATTGTCAGATTGAAATCAGCTACTGTACAATTAAGTAAATAGTTATATAGTAGATGGCTTGATTATTCCTACCGTTTGAAAATCACACTAAGGACTATCTGTGCGTTTCGTTTGCCTCTCCACAGACGCTGTTCATGGGGAATTTGTGGGTGCGCTCTGCACTGAAGCTTAGGTGCCCACGCTGGGCCGCTTCGTATCGCGTCGCTGTTTGCGGACCTGATCCGGTCGGATTGCGGAGCGAATCATAAGGGCGCAGATAGGTGTTTGAAGGAGGTCGTCGGACTTCTGTCCATGAATAGCACTTATTTATGTGCTGCAATATCCAGAAAGGGCATCCAGTTGAGGCTCAACCCTCCGGCTTGCCCACATTGAGACGATATTTTTGAGGCGGTGGTTGGGGTTGCAAGATCTGATGGGGTGCCTAAGGTGGTCTAGTTTGGTTGTAAATTCGGTCTTGCAACTAGCCGTGGTGACCCTGTCCCGCTGGCTAGTTGGCTCGCGGACATAAATCCTTATGTCTAGGACGGGGGTTTGTTTAGGCCAAACCGTTAACTTTTGAAATTTGCATTCGCACTCGTTCCGCCCGCTGACTTGTAAAGGTTACCTTGGCCCCACTTCCGTGCGTCGTCAGGTAGAAGGGCGCGAGGTCAGAATGTGAGAGCAACAGAGTTACTATAATACAGTGCTAGCGAGAGCACGTTTTAAAGTCACCCGGGAAACCTCTATTTTTAGAGTCGGTTTTGTTAGCAGATGTTGCCACGACGAAGGTTTCTTTGTTAAGTCTAGAATTCGACGCCGGGCTGACAAATTGTTAGGAAGTTAACATTGACTGCGATCAAAGTCTGAATTGCGTGTTATGCGCGCCCAATTTACCGCGAATTTGGTTATTCTAATTTGCTATCTGTTACGGGCTGCAGCTGCCTAGCTAATGGTAGTATCCACCTAGGCCCATAGTAGGAAGATCCTACAGGCAGATACAGGTCGGGCTTTTGGCCAAAGTGGAAATTTCTAATAGAAATAAACGAGGGGAAAGATCACTATGATAAAGGCACTCACCTGCTCCAGGAGCGGAGACGGTTCTCCAAGACCGGCCCGGCTGATGACAGTGTCGTGAGTGTATGTGTGATTGTATGTGCGTGTATGTTGACGTGGCCTGATCTGGATGACGCAATGCCGTCCGGGAGAAGGTATGCGCTGGTATCCACGGAACTTTCCCCCTCTGGAGGCACTCTTCCTGGTTTGTCACGAAATGGGACAGCTACACGTAGTACTTCAGAGGTAAATCACTATTATAGTTGCACAATTAATTTAACAGAGTTAGTAAGTCTTAATGAACGATACGGGTTCTCACAACGATTTACGCGGGTTGATACTTTCGTAACAAGTTAGGCGCGGAAAACAGACGTCAGTATAGCTCGCATGGAATTCTACAAAGACTCTCGAGAAGTCCGATCCCGCCGCGTAATGCGGCCGGGGGAGGGGAAGGTGACCTCGATATCGAGGCTAAGCGAACGCGTTAAAGAATACTTTTCGAAGGTATAATATTCTTGCCTAAACACTATCATATAAGTGCATTTGACAATATTAATTTGCTCGAGTGGCCTTTGATATAGTTCGGATACGTTTTCGGTATTAGAGGTGTGTTACGCTTTAGTTTAGTGTTAGTGGCGTCTGGAAGTATAGTTTATAGACTGTCCTAGTGAAGAAGGAAGAAAGTGACGGTGGTTGACGCCGCGGGAGATTACCACAATTTGGAGCGGCGCCGAAGTCCGGGCTGCTGCCGACTTCCGAAGGTTCCGGCAGGTCTATCGCCACCAACACCACAAACCACCACTATACTCAACACATACACACCTACGGCCTAACCGAGCCCTGAGACAGCAGTCGCCTCACATACAGGTAAATAATATCTATTTGATTAGCCTCCCCTTTAATTATAGTAGGATACAACATTTTTCATATATTTTATTGTGATAGGAAATTCCATGCGGCCATATTGAGGCCCGACCTGCGTCTGCTCGTGAAGTCTTCTGCTGAATGGGCCCCGGAGGATTTGATCTTTGTAGGGGCCGTAACAAACAGAATGCGAAAAAATTCTTAAAGTCTCTATTTCCTCCTCATTGATGCATCTTTTATGGCCTAAAATGTCTTGTGCAGATATATATTTGACTAGAGTTCAGGACAAAAAGCTGGTTTTAAATTCAATATTATAATTATTTCATTGCAATATTTCAAGTTTTGACATTTACTAAGTGTAAAAATATAAAAATGTTATTTTTCTGCGACAGCAAAAGTGCTTTGCAACATTTGGCTCGATGTAGATTGATAACATCGATTATGACCAAAAAAGCTATTCATATGGAATGTATGATTGAGAACCATATCAAGGGTAAATTAAAAAGAAGTATTGTTTAGTCTATTGTTAGTATATGGCCAGCGAGAGAAGGTATTCCGAGTGATCGATACGTCTGAGTGAGATCTTTTTTTATAGAATAAGGACGAAAATCGATCACACTCTTCATTTAATGGTAAGTGGATGCTGCAATCCATAAACTCCTCGATTAAGAATCAAAATTCAGATGTATTGTCAAACCTGAGCACTAAGATGGAATGCCCTGATGGAAATAGGTAATGCAATTTTTTTTCAAAATAGTAAATCCGACAAAAGTATAACTATTGTATAGAGTATATTCCTGTATACAAAATGATACAGTTAATCAACTAGAAATGTAGGAACAACACAATCTCAATTTAAGCGTCAGTAGCCTAATGGCAGGGTGCGGACCGCGCGGCGATAAGACCCCTCTTTGAGGAGTGGCTTGAGAGACGCCACGGCGTCCTCACCTTCCGCCTGACGCAGGTCCTCACCGGACACGGTGTGTTCGGGAGGTTCCTGCACCGAATCGGGCGGGAGGAAACGCCCGGGTGCTCCCACTGCGAGGATCGACCGGAGGACACGGTGGAGCACACCGTGGAGGTGTGCTCTGCTTGGGCGGAGCACCGCCGTGTCCTCGTAGCGGCGATAGGCGGCGGCGACCTCTCGCGTCCGGCTCTGGTCGAAGCCATGGTCCGGAGCGAGACGGAATGGGATGCCGTCACCACCTTCTGCGAAGCAGTGATGCTAGCGAAGGAGGTGGCGGAGCGGGAGAAGGAAAGAGCAACAGCTTTCCTTCCCGGCCGCCGCGGGAGACGCCCCGGGCGTCGGGGGCTACGCCGTGTCGACGGCGCGTTTTGTTCCACGCGCGCCTCAAAGAGCTGTCAGCAGCGTGAAGGGGCCCGCAAGGGCCGACGCCTGCCGGGGCTGCGGGCTGTTCGAAAGAGATACCGCGGCTCCGGAACGTAAGGGCACTGAAGGAACACGGATGGTTTTTAGTCAGTAAAAGTCTGACACTCCCTTCCGCTCCACCCACAGCGAAAGGCGTCATTAGATGATTTTCCATCCGCAAAAAAAAAAAAAAAAAAAAGGGTGCGGACCGCGTAGCATTACTAGTATTTTTGATTAAAAAAAATCATCTTAGTAGTTACATTAAAAGCTTATCTCCTATTTTTTCAATTTACATCATAATTGATAAAACAAGGACCATTAAAATCGATAAAATACATACAAAAAGGAAAAGAAAAAAACGTACAGTAAAATTCTAAGTCTCCTCTCCTTTTTCGAAGTCAGCTAAATTATTGTTTTATTAAAAGCAATAGGCATACAATCTTCTCATTACGGGCCTACAGATTGTAAGGGTACCATTTGAAATATTTAAATAATGACCTGAAACAGAAACTACTCCCCGAATTTAGCATAAACCTCCAAAGTGTTTTGCACAAAGGGTTTCGGTGCGGCATTGTCGAGATAGTGAGAAAATGACAAATGTATGTAACTAAATACGAATTTCTGTTATAGATTAAGTTAATTCCTCTATTTTATCAAATATAATAAAATATTTCCAGGGTTCATGCGATCTAGTCTAGTTTTGAACCACGCTTCAATAAGTTCACTGCTGAACATAGGACTCTATGGCCATATATGGCATCATAAGGGGGGTTATTTGCCATCGTTGCCACGCTTGGCAGGTGGCTTGCAAAATATATTTGTTTTATTTTTTATTTCACGAAAACGCTGCCACCCATCTCCTGGTTAGTTTCCCTCTGTCACCTCTTACGACACCCACGGGGAAATATGTGGTATGGAATATTCTGACTCCGCTACTACACAGATTTACGTACTCCTTACCACCATCTATTATAACGACATCATCCTGGTTCTGGTTCCTTTGTCACTTCAATTTTCTCTATCGCCGGCAGCCACGGAAAGTTATGAAACAATCGTCACATTTAGTCCCGTAGATGTCATGGGACGATAAGCAAACGTGTTTGAACTTATTCTTGTCCATGTTTATATCAGTCATAATCAATATTTTGGCTTTCTTTAAAAATACAAGGAAAGTCAAACGTAACCATTTTCTATATGATGCTCATACTGATTACTCTTATCACTAAATATTTTTTATAATTCACTAAATATTTAATAAACTTTGTCATTACTTGGTAAAATATAGGACTGTAGGTATTTTACTTAAAAACCTTTCTATCGTTACGCAAGTACTTTGCTCGGTTATTAACTAAGTGGGTCGTCAAAAGCTAGTGAAATGGGTAAAAGCTCACTGTGTGAAACACATATTATGCTTTGAATACGTATACAATTATGTGAATTTTAGTTTAGGAATACTTTTATTATTTATTATTTAAACAAATTTTGGAGAGTGGCAATTGGTAGGTAATGCCATGGTAGCTCAACCGATAAGCATTCGCATGAAATGTTTAATTATATGAATGTGGCAGTGGGATGGTAAAGAACCGGCAACTGATGGGAAAGAAAAGTTTTCTAATGGCAGCCTCACACTGGTTAATGCACTGTTTGGTAGCCCCCACTAGATGGAGTGACGACTTGATGAAACACGCGGGTGGTCATGCATGCAGGTAGGTAGGGTGCAGGTGGTTTATACTTTGTGATAATCTGTGGTGTAGGCCATGGGGAAGTATAAGTGCAATGATTAGCTATTATAGAGAGCCTACGGCTTACAAATCCGAAATAACAATATAATTTGTAAATAATATAAGCCAAATGGTAATAATAAATTGTGGTTTTTGTACATAAAAAATTAAACAGAAATGTGGAGATGTCTGTAGTCAGCAGCGGGACATGTTCTGTTGTATTTATCTGTTTTTTTCCTTTTTTATTTTAGAGGAAAATACCTCTATTTTTAACTTTAACAGGCAGGTGTCACTTAAAAAAAAAATAGAAATTTAATCTTAACCACGCATTCTAGCTCTACATCAAAACGTTTTTAAAACTAACATGTATATATTAAAATATAAAAAATTGGTAAATCCAATTGTGCACGCCATAAGCGAATTCAAAAAATTACGTATAACATGATTATACAGATTTTTTTAAAGTAGTTTAAATACACACAAGTTTTCTCTAATAGCCTTATTTTACTTCCAATTTTCCAACAAATTTATGTCAAACTTCAATTTTAAAAAAAGTTTGGAAAATCCAAAACTGCACGACTTATAATGCTTATATAATCATCATATCATAATTCAGGTCAACCCATAAAGTCCAAGACGTAATTAAGTATAAATATATACATCCTACTTACTTTTAGTACGTACTGCTATTATTTATTCTATGCTTTTAAAATATTGTAATAAACATATCTGATTATTATAATAATCATGAATGAAATTAGTATGCATGAAATTTGGTTTTTCGAATGTTTTGTGTCTGTACAGTGATCTTTTTGAGCCGCTACAAACAACCGATACAGTATCCACTCATGGTGGCGGTTTACGCTTAAGTGAGTGAGTGAGACAGTCTATTTAGTAAAATAAATTAATGCAAGGCTACTAAAACACCGAAAATTTCGACATTTCGCAGCCGACGAAAATAAATTATAACTAAACAAATCAAAATTAAACTGCCATTTACACTTCATGACACCTACATGATATATGAAGAGATTAAAAAAGAGATTGATTTAAAGAACTATTATTTTCAAAAGTTATCATGTTAACCACTCCACGCGGACTTGATAAATCTACACTATAAGCCACTAAAACCACATTTTTAAGTCAAAATAACAATTAATAGTCTATAAAAAATATTAATAAGTTCAACAATCATTTATCTTTCTGACAATGTGCTTTTTATATCATTTATATGACAAAACTTTGGAATCTTGATTTTAGGCGCTATTAGAACATACATATGCAAAAGATTATATAATATTGTGTACTCTCTTGTCCACGCTTATCCATTATTTGCATCACCGCAGTCAGATAAAATAAATGGATTATAGAAATTGAACTGGAACTGAAATACTAATCAATGATGTCATAACAGTTCACGGTTTATTTAACAAACATCTATTTGTTTTAGATGTTACTGGCAGCCCCTTGAGAAGAGCCTGCATGGGGCATGAGTAAACAGCGGCGTACGTTTTACTTGATTGTTTAGCGGTTGCCAGCTACATAGCTAAGTACTTTGGATCGCCGAAGTCCTCCCCGAGATCAATGGTAACGTAAAGGTATTACAAAATTCCTTGAGAAGCTAAGATTAGAGAAGTTAAGGAGAAGAAAGCAAATCGTCACATCCGTAAATTACGCGCTTAGACATGGAGTTGCGAACACCAGTCCGGCTCAAACAATCAAATCAATTTTTTTTATTTAATAAATCAACATAAAAAAAGCTTAATTTACTTAAACACAGTGTCGCAAAAACCTAACAAGGATTATTTGTACACCATGCTTCATCGACGGCACTCTTTGCTGCTTAACCTACGTACGGACATTGTCTTTTACATATTACGGTAAATACTTATAACATGCTTTAAAATCGTAGCAAAGATCCACACGCTCACAATACGTATATTCACGGGTAGTAGAAATATGTCATTACTCAGACGCACAAAACCGGCTAGCAAATGAACGTACACAGGGTGCTTACTAGCGGTAGATTTTAACTGTACTATGGTTGCTAGTTAATCTCCGTTTTGATAATGTAGTATTATAACACATAGAATATCATCGATATTTATGTATAATATGTACATTTTTTACTAACATAAATATGATATAGTTATTTAGTAAGATGCTTTTTTATTTCATCTAACTAATGTAGTTTTAATTTTCTTTTAATGTTTTGCATAGTAATGTCATTTTTAAGTGTAAAGTGTAATTCATTTATTAGTTTGGGTATAATATAGGCAATTCGTTGTCTTCCGTAATGATTTTGAGATCGTGGTATTACTATAACTAGGACATGTTTTCTGTTCTGCTCCTTCTATTTTCGATCTTTGTTTTCTTTTATTATTTATAATAAATAGTAAAATGAATACTCGCAACGCCAAGACGCGCCAGATGGAGAACCAACTCCAGCTTACGCTCCAAGAACTTAAGGCTTCCAGAGAGTAGTGTGAACTGTTGCTTAAGGAAAGGGATGATAATGAAAGGGAAATAGTTAGCATAATTGCCAAAAATATACAATTGAAATGTGATATGGTTAAGTTACATACAGAATACACAAGTGTTATAAAAGAAAGAGATCAGCTACAGGGAACGGTTAATGAGTTTGACCAATGCAGCGAGGAATATGAGGAAGCTCTCAGATTAATTGCTGCATTGAAGTTACAGTTGAATGAGGCTAATGAGCAAATAACACAATTTAAAACATATATAGATAACCTTAAAGCCTCCCAGACTCAAAGCCTGTTCTCTGAGCTTGTGCAATGTGATACTTCAAGAATATTACAGCAATCTGCAACAATAGACTTGACTGGTGACGACTCTTCCACTTCAGGAAACACAGTAAGGATTAATTGCAGTAAAACCAAATTGAAGAAGTATATAAAAGTTAATAAATACATAAGGAAAGTACAAAAATTAATAAGAAATAAGATTAATACCAAAAATTATGTTAATGTATGTAAAGAAAAGCAAGCATTGTTATATGAATTTAAGTTGTATTCAATTGAGGTGGATAACATAAAAAAATGTTATGAGACTGAAGTAGAGTGCCTTAAATCAGAAATATTATCACTTATGAACTCCCTTCAAACTCTCTCCAATAAATATAAATCAGCCCAAAATGGAATAAAAGAACACACATTGGCTATGGATAATCTGGTAAAGACTTGTAAATATAATAAGGAGCGGTTTGACTCCTTAGTTAAATATCAACGTGAGTGTCAGCGCTCAATGCCAGATTCTTCAAAGTCAGTGTCTGCTGATAATATTATACCACCACCAAAACTCTATGACAGTGCCATAGCAGAGGATATTAAAATAATAAATAACTCAAATATTACTAAAATAATGTAATTGTTTATAGCGATGACATGGGAAAAAATCTAGGCATAACTTTAAATAACTCTTTAAAGGGACAAAAAGTAACAAATTGCTGCATGCCTGGAGCATCTTTTAGTGATCTTAAATAAAATTATTGTTACTAAATTTTGCCCAAATAGTACAATAATAATTTTTGTTGGTTGAAGAGGCAGTGTCAACAACAAACAGTTATTAAGATATATTGAACAACTTAATAACTTAAATGTACACAAAATTGTCTTGTTCACACTGCCTTATATACAGGGATTGCCACAGGAAAATAATTTAAGACATAATTTAAATATACAAATGCATAATTTAATATGTAATAATAATTTAAATTTGACATATAATTCTAATGATAATAATCATAAATTTCATGTAATTGACATAAATAACTTAATAAAAAAGTTTTGGACAAAAGATAGGTATTACCTATCCAAATATAATTTAAGACTGATAGCAAATGTGCTATCTTATTATTTACTTTTTAACTTAGCCAAGTTTTTGGCTACCAAGACTGCTTTTATTGAGCATAATCATTTGACATTTAATTTGGAATCAGTTCCAACTAATTTAAATTAGTGAATTTGACAATAGAGGCAATCTCTAGCAATAATAAGAGTTTAATTAATTTTGAATACAGCCCACAAATAAGTAATAAAAATTGTTTACACCTGGTGCATCAAAATATACAAGGCATGTTGGGCAAAGAATTGGAAGTTGAATTGTTTTTAAATAGGAACAATATACACATCCTTTGTATTACTGAACATTGGCTAGAAGATTATAATGTCATGTTTAATTTCAGAAATCACCAGGTGGTCAGTTCTTTCAATAGAGAAAAAAGTTTACGTGGTGGCTCCTTAATATTAGCAGATAAATCATTATTATATAAAGAACGTAAGGATATTGTGAGCCTCTCTGTTGAACGAACTGTAGAAATGGCTTGTGTCGAGCTCGAGCACCTCATTGTTGTAAGGGCTTACAGACCCCCATGTGCTATTTATGACCATTTTGAAAGGATTGTGGAAGAAGTTTTACTCAAACTTAATAAACAGAACAAGTCTGTTGTAATGTGTGGAGATTTTAATATCAATCTCCTTGAAACTTGTTCCATTAGTATTCAGTTTCGCTCATTGTTTAAATCGTATAATCTTGTAAATTTATTCTTAGAACCAACACGTATTGCTGGGCCTTGTGCGACCTGTATAGATAACACTTTTACAGATGTTAAGCCCTTGCATAAATCAATTATTCAAAATTTAAGTTCAGATCACTGTGGACGGTTAGTATCACTACCTTACATACACAAAAAACAGAAAAATAAGAAAGTTGTGTTTGTTCCAATAAATGAACATCGCTTGGAGAGGTTTAGAAGTAATATAATAAAAAGACTTCCATCACTTTCGTTTAAAAATAGTGCTAATTATTTGTATGCTACATTATTTGAAATTATACGTTGTGAATTTAGTAGAATATTTACTTCTAAAACTTTCTCTTTTAACAGTCGCAAATCATTTAATGAATGGGCGACAGTAGGAATTTATAAAAGTAGGCGAACGTTATACGAGCTTTATGATGAAAGATCATATAATAGTAGTGTTATATTTAGAGATTATGTAAAAACATATTCTAAAATATTTAAAAAAGTGTGCTCCACTTCTAAGGCTTTATATTTAAGCAACAAAATTAAAACTGCATCCGACAAAATTAAAATGACCTGGAGAATAATAAATAGTGAAACGGGAAAGGTCAAACCGCGCAACTCGGATTTTCAATTGAATATTAATAATAATTTTACGTGATCTTATCAAAAAGTTGCTATGGCTTTTGAGAAACCTTTTACTGATGTTCCTTTTTTGACAACAAAATCATTAAATTCTTCTCCTACTGTCGCCGAATCATTGCTCAAACAAAATGTAAAGGCTTGTTCAAATACTTTTAAATTCCATTGGGTACTGCCAAAAGATATCGTTAAATATTTTAAAACTATTGATGTTAAGAAAACGGCAGACATATGGGGGATTTCTGTTAAAGTTATTTTATCTATAATAGATATAGTAGCACCTTATCTTGCCACTATATTTAATACAAGCGTCGAATCTGGTGTGTTTCCTGATTTAATGAAACATAGTAAAGTCATACCTATATTAAAATCTGGTAGTACATTAGACTTTGCCAATTTTAGACCAATTTCTGTACTACCAACATTAAGTAAAATTTTTGAAAAAATTATTTTAGATCAGATGTTAAGTTTCTTTAATATTAATAAATTGCTACATAAAAATCAATTCGGCTTGTAAAACCGAATTGATTTTTATGTATCGCTATGTATTACGGGTCGCTCGACAACTGACGCTGGAGTTGAGCTTATTAAACATATTTTTTGTGCATGGGAGAATTCAGAGGATGCTTTGGGTATATTTTGTGACCTTTCCAAGGCCTTCGACTGTGTTTACCATGAGACATTAATCAGGAAGCTACAATACTATGGTGTCAAGAACACACCGCTTAAACTTATTATTTCATATTTAAGTAATATAAAACAGAACGTTATTATCAAAGGTAAAAGTTCTTCCGGGTCACCTGTACAAATGGGTGTACCTCAGGGCTCGATTCTCGGCCCATTCCTGTTTTTGGTGTATATTAATGACTTACCTCACCTTGTAGGGGATAGTCATGATATAGTATTATTTGCTGATGATACTTCCTTGATTTTTAAACTTAAACGTTAATCATTTAAATGTGACAAAGTGAATAATGCTATATCAAAATTAGTGCATTGGTTTAACGTTAATAATCTGCACTTGAACGGAAATAAAACTAATTGTGTTAAATTTACAACAACGAATGTTAAAAATCTGAATACCAATGTGTTTTTAAATGAGGGAGGAATTGAGCCCTGTTGTATCCACTGTTTTTCTTGGCATCACTCTTGACGCAAAGCTCCAGTGGGGCCCCCATATATCCAAATTAGCAAGCAGACTAAGTTCTGCAGCCTATGCTGTAAAAAAGATCAGAGGTCTCACTAGTGTCGAGACAGCTAGATTAGTTTATTTTAGTTATTTTCATGGCATAATGTCTTATGGGATTTTGCTATGGGGAAATGCGGCTGATTCAGAAAATATTTTTGTTTAACAGAAGAGGGCCATTAGAGCTATTTACAATCTAAAATCGAGAGAGTCTATTAGAGATAAATTTAAAGAAATTAATATATTAACTTTGGCCTCTCAGTATATTTACGAAAATTTGATGTATGTTCACAAAAACAAAGATAGTTTTAGTAAAAGAAGTGATATACATTCTGTAAACACTAGGAACAAACACAAGCTAGTGATACCAGTTTCTCGACTCCACAGAGTCAGTAATTCATTCTTGGGGCAATGTATACGCTATTACAACAAGGTCCCGTAAAGTGTACAGGTTCTCTCTATTACCAAGTTTAAATGTTTTATTAAGCTGAAACTGTATAAAAAGGGTTATTATAGTATAAATGAATACATGGTTGATAATAACCCCTGGGAATGAGGTGATCGCTTCCAAGCAGTTTCTAAAATAAATTTTGTAAATAGTTCGTAATCATTTATATTGTAAAATTTATTTTAAAAATCCCGCTGGGTTTCTTGCTGGTTCTTCCCAGGACAGAGGGTTTTTTTCGAACCAGTGGTAAAGTAAAAAATTACTTTCAATAAGAATTACACATGTAATGTATATTGAATTAAAAAATATTCTATTCTATTCTATTCTATTCTTTTATTGTTAAGATGTGTGTAGATGGAATCTGAAAATTTACTTAATAGTTGTGTGATGCTTTTTTTAAGTTGGAAGCCAAACTGTTTTTCTGTTATGATACTGTTGTCTGAATAGAAGTTTAGTATTTGTCGAGTGATACATTTTTCTATAATTTTATCAATTATTGGCAGTATCGTGATTGGACGATAGTTATCACAATCTTTAGGACTACTTTTTTTTATAGATTGGACGTACTATACCTGTTTTTAGCTCTGCTGGATATGTACCATTTTGCACAGATGTATTTATAAGATTAGCTATAATGTGTGCAATTTTATCACTTATATTTTTAACATCAATAATTCTTATTTCATAAAAACCAGGAGTTTTTTTAGTGCTTAATGAATGGATAATTTTGTTAACAGATCCTGCAGTAGCTTTTTGAAATCTAATAGAGAGGTTAGCTGGACGGCGGTAACTAGCTGAATCCAGAAAATTAATGTTACATTTGGGTGTAATATTTTTTACGCTATCGCTAAATGTTTTCGCAAAATTATTTGCGATGTCGGCTGTTTTTATGGTGTACATCGCTTTTAGCTTGCTCTGTTATGACTTCCTTTGCAGCAGGGACAGGGATTTTTTCGGTTATTTGTTTGTAGGTCTCCAACCATTTATCTTGAATGATTTGTGATTTTAATTGAACCCTTATTGGTCCTGCATGTTCTTTCTTGCCAGGTAAACGTTCAGCAAGAATGACGTCGCTAGTAGATTGTTTTAGCTTACCTGCTATCTCTTGAGCAATCACCATAGGATCTTCATTACCTTTTTGGGTTAAATTAACAATTTTAACACACATAGCATGCTTGTGTTGCTCCATATCTTGCATGCGTTGCTTGATGGCTGCTAACCTAGTTTCCAAATTATTATTTTTATTCGTTAGTTCGATATTTTTCTTTTTCAGTTCAATAATTGTTTTTTGGCAAGCTTCTAGGTTCTCCATGGCTTTGTCTACTTTTTCTGCATGGAACTGGAGTTTCTGTTATATTTCTTTTATTTCCCTTCTTATAGTTTTTTGCATTTCTTTCGAAATTTCTTCCAGCAGATTTTTCAAGTCAATTTAAAAATTACCAGCAGACGAAGCTAATCGAGGTTCATCATCGTCATCTTCTGGGACTACGATTGAACGTCTTTTTGGCGATTGATTATGGCAGTCCTGGCATGTCCATTCTAGGCTGTCCGTTGTGCGTAGTGCAGATAACTGCTTGTTGGTAAGACCAGCACATGCAGATGTACCAATTTTTCACAGCGATTGCACTCCACTCCAGACCTTGTTTTAGTAATATTCTTATTACATTGATCACACTGAGTCATATTGACCATATTTGTGGGTACTTAGAAAAAAACAATAATAATAGATCACTTAGGTACGTGTTACTCTATTGAGTGCTTATCGATGAATGAACATTGAAATTGAACTTCAAAGTACTCCGGTCACTAGATAAGTCCCGCAATATATGTAGCTTTATTTATTACAATATTTCAAAATAATTACCACCACAGCTTATACATTTATTCATTCGTATAAACAATCATTAAAAATTTGCTTCCATTTTTCTTCTGGAAGATCGGAGCAAGCCTGGTCGCAAGCAGCTAACTACTCCGTGTCGCTGACAAATCTCCTTTATTGAGTTAGTCCTTAATTATTGGGAACAGACCAAAGCCACGGGGCGGAAGATCAGGACTGTACGGAGGATGTTCAAGCAGTTTTATTCCAACATCTTGTAAAAAAATCATAGTTGCACGCGATCTATGCGCAGGAGTATTATCATGATAAAAATGCCAATTATCGAGTCTTGACTTTGGAAGGAGCTCTTAGAGTTTTTGTATCACCTTAGGCAAACACTATTTTGTGTACCAAGAGGCCTTAAATGTACGCTGACTTTCCAAAACATACTTTAATAAAACTCAAAAATAAATATCAAAAGTGCCTAAATACTTCTTAGAGAAAAAAAGGTATGTTAACGTAAGGCGCGCGTAAGCTTGAGCGCGCCCGGGACAACCTCACAGAATTAGCCTCATGTAGACAGCCGCGCAGCGTAGGTATATATATTTTCATGCCTAAATCGCGGAGTGAGATAGACCTGCTAAAATCAAATTTTTTTTGTGCAATTGCTAGTGAGTGAATATTGAAACGTTATGTATATACCGTCGTATAATAAGTGTTACTTTCTACTAAGACTATACCCACAATTAAAAATATTGCTGTATTGCAAAATTTATCTAGTGACCAAAGTGTGTTATAACTCCACCTAAATGTGTCTAGAAATTTCTACGTTATATTTATTTAGACAATTAGGTCTTCTATCCAGCTTCAATAATAAATAGCGTGAGGATACTTATTTATTCTAATGTTTCGATCTCTACGTAACACAACAGTGAAAATCCCATCTAAATCCGTTCACAGATTTTGGATGATGTACGTTCAGTTAGTATTTATACGTGGTAGAGCCATTCTGCAGCTATATTAGTAGTATAGTTGTAGCACGAATGGGTTGCCTCGACTGGGGAAGGACCACGCTCTCAAAGAATACCAGCGTGAAATAGCAGCTTAACACTGCTGTGTTTCGTATGGTGAGTGTAGAGAACCGGAGACCCTTTTTTACTGGAAACGAGGCATTTCATCTTAGTCCTCATGGGTGGCAATGCATCTGCATTTTGATTCTCAAACGAGGATAAATGTAGATGTCTGTGGGCCACTGATACCGCTTACCATCAGGTGGACTGTGTCATCCTATACTATAAACAAAAAAAACTAGACAGACAGACAACAATCTCAAAAATTGTCGTTTTGGTATTAGTTCTGTATTAATGGTATAGTATAACTCAAATAAAATATGAAAAAATATTTCTCCTTGGAAATGTATATCTAATAGTATAGATGTGGTAAATTACTCAGTAAATACGAGTATATTACATTACAACTATTCAGTGCGTAGATTTTAGTTGGTCTCGACATTACACTAAATAAAAATGAAGAGTAAAGTAAACCCAAAGCAAACTCTAAGTTTTTTAGAACTAGTTTAAATAAGTGAAACTTCAATTCTGCAAAATGATTCATGGAAAATTAAGTCTGCTATTTATTTAAAATTTAATTTGAAACTGAATTTAAAAGTAAAGAGGATATTTCATGAATTATGATACAGTAGTTCACAACTTTACTCACAAAATATTTATGAAGCATCTTTAAGTAGTATGAGAATTTAAAAAAAAATAGGTTATTGAATTTTAAAAAATGCCAAATCATAGCTATAACGTGAATAATTTATTTGTTTTCGTATTTAAAACCTATTTTAGAAGAATAGCATTTTCAATTGCTAAACTTTGAGAGATATTTTGCATATAATTTTAGAGATATTCATTTAAATTCCTATACAAGTCTTACAAGTATTTTCAAGGTGCTTAAACAGCTTATAAATATTTTATTTGTAGTTAAGCCTATTCACCTTGTAGTGGCAGAAATTTTACAATAATCTTTAGCTCTACCAATTGTGTACATTAATTTTATATAAAATTATAATTCAGAACTCTGCAGTTCACTTTTCGCACACATATCCGCGAATGCCAGAAATCAGCACAGAACCAAAAAAGGAAAAATAACACAGAAAGAAAAAATGTTACAAACGAGCACACAGTCCACCTGATGGTAAGTGAATGCTGTGGCTCATAGACAGCTGCTACATTTATTCTCGAATAATAATCAAAATTAAGTGAAACCCTGGCGGAATCGTTCTTTAATGAACTCAAAAATTGATAATATATTGAAGTTTGGAACGAGAATCGGGTCCTTTACAAAAACTTTTAAAATAAGAAGTTAATAATTACAAAATAAAATATTAATTTTATTTTTATAGGAAAACCAGCTGTTACTACAGACTTTGGTCTTAATCTTTCGGCAATTAGCGCGATGAGTGTAACTCCGAATTCACTTTGGATTTTTGGTGTAAATAAGAAAAAATGTTATTATTAATATTTAATTTACACCAAACGTCCACATTTTAGTCTACAATAGTCATTTTGTTTTCTGGCACTAAACCAATATTGAGAATATGTGTCTTGTCGGTGAATAAATACAGGATTTATTAACAACTTGATACAATGCCATCTATCTGATCCTGGCATAGGTTCATAGCTCTCGACAAAATATCTATGTGAATATGACCTCAATCTGTCAATTCGTTCAGACGTTACACGTTCGCCAACAGACGTAGCAATAGTTAAATACATAAAGATATAACACTTACACCAAGATCAATTTCAACAAATAACTTTAAAGTATATACTAATAAAATTCTAAGTTATTTATTGGTAAAAAAGCCGGAGGCAAGCGTACTTAGCACGATAAGAGGAAAGTGGAAAATATGCTCAATATGGATTACCTTCCAAGGGTAATATTTTTAAAGGCCGTAAGATTTTAGGGTTATCCGTGTAAAAGGGTCCGAACTCGAGGTAATATCAAAACGGTAACTGCAATGAAAAGTTACGAGTCTCTTCTCATTGAAGTATTTATGTGGGTTTTCTTATACTGTCATAATACGTATTTTTTTCTTTAAACGTTCTTACAATTTCGTTAAGGAAATATATTTTTCTCCTTGATAGTATCATAAATATTTTGAAAAAAAAACCTTTTCATTTTATTTTATAGAATGAGGGTGACAAGCAAACACACAGTCTACCTGAGGGTAAGTGGTGCGGTAGCTCATAGACACTTAAACCCGTCCTCGAACCCCTGAAGACTAACATGGAATGCCACGTTTCCAGTAAAAAGTGTCCATACGAAACATAGCAGCACTACTCTGCGGTTTCAGTATTCTGTAAGAGCGTGATAATTCACCAGTCAAGCCGCCCTATTCTTGCTGCAACCATAATCAGCTTCAGCGTGGCTAAAAGTATTCTCTTGATATTATTTGAAGTGATTCGAGGGTTCTCATACGATCCTAGCGTAATCTTTTAGAAAATCATTCCTAATTTAATACGATAGGATTTATTTAAAAGGTCATTAAACTTATTTACGTACAGTATTTAATGTACTTAACATTATAATCTATTGGTTGACTATCATCCCACCTGATGGTGAAAAATGATAAATTAATAAATTATTTCGAAAATTATTTGTAATTACGAGTGCAATTTAGCGTGATAATCATTACGATTAAGGAAAATCGTTATTTTGGTCAGGCTTACAAAAATGCTATAAATGCTAGATGTAGTTCTAGCCTATCAATAGTATATTGCAGACCTATTCCATAGATTTGCTACGCAAGCGGGTTGGCAACCGCAATTTTTCATCTTTAGTTTTTATTAAGAAAACCCTTGATTTTCTTCACTCTTTTGTCTCTTACGACAGCCACGGTATAATATATGGTAGAGGATATTCTTATACCTCCAATACACGGTTAGTAATTTTTTTTAATTATAATTAAAAGGCAAAAATATAGATGTATTGATATACTATTTATTATTACGCAGCTTCCCAAGGAATTACTTACCGTATAGTAATTGCAAGTTATCCAGATCGGTTTGATTAAATCTCACCATTCAATTATTTATCATTACAGTTTTATCCTGATTAAAGCAAGAATTCATAATTTTTTAGGAAAAAGTTGTCAACTACATGTTATAGACTGTTAGTTTTCCTTTCAGCAGTCCTCCTACAATTTAATTACATATTTAACTCGGTCCACCAGGTCATTCGCTTTTTGACAGCTCACACAAAGTTCACGACATAATTTTGTACTAGCGTCTAGGAAATTAAATTACATTCCATATGAGGTAACACCTATTTATTTATCGTTATCGTTTTAAATTAGTAAGGAGACCTAATGTATACTTCTACATGGTATTATGTATGAGTGTCTTATTTTTAAACAAAATAGTTTCATTTGTTCCAAAGTTATAGAAGCTGATATACCTGCGCATAAGGCTGTATTTTGTTTTTAATATTAGCATTTATCATGTAACATTCTTGTATTGTGAATGGTATCCATGGGCTGCAGTATGCACTTATCACCACTTCGTCTATTACTCTGGTATTTAAAGTCTGTAAATTTTTGCGATTAATTGAATACGTTTACAATAAACGTATAACTTATATATTTGTAATAAAGAATAATCTAAAAAAATTCAATACATAATTTTTTATTACGTAGAAGTTTTGTTACTTAGTTGAGCCATGCTGCAGCTATATTATGATTGTACTACAAACGGGACGGTTTGAAATGGAAAAGATCATACCATACTATACCAGCGTAAAATAGCAAATCAATGCTGCTGTGTTTTGTATGATATATAGAACCTGAGACCTATTTTACTGAAAACGAGGCATTTTCTCTTATTCTTATGGGTAAAAAACATCTGCATTTTGATTCTTAATCGGGGATAGATGTCTATGGGTCATGTGCTCGTTTTCCAAAATAAATGTATAAAAAAATTGGCCAATAGAGTATTATCATTATCATTTTAAGATAAGATACACTTTGTATATGGCTTATTTATAGAGATGTACTTGAAAGGCTCCAAACGATGGCTATATATGACACTATCGTATTTTCATAAACGAACTTTACTCGGAGAGCCGCTTAAAGTTATTTTAGTTGGTAGCTTTGCTTTATTTATATCCACTCATTTAATTTTTTCACCATATTTAGATAATTTTGAATGAATTCTTATAATTTAACATTGAATTGAGAATTAATTAAATTTTTAGAGATATTGTTGTTACCATATTTTACGCCGGATATACACAGTGCTAAAAATCGTAAGTAAAACATACAATTGATTAAATCGTAGTTTAATTGATAAAAAATATCGTATGTGTTATGAACGCCATTATGCTTGGGCACAAATCAATTGTTTCACGTATATTACATATACCATGTTTTACCTTGTACACCATAATACATTTTAATATTGTTTGTTTATAGAAAAAATATTTATGGAATCTTGAGGACTGACGAGAAAATTGTGGAGCTGGAAGAAGAGATAGACAAGTTACGCTGGCATATTATAGGATTATCCGAAGTCCGAAGAGAGGGGGAGGACACGGTAATCCTCGAATCCGGCAACTTGCTCTATCACCGGGAGGGTGACCATCTGTCCCAAGGAGGTGTCGGATTTATCGTCCACAAGGCTGTCGTTAACAACGTTGTAAAGATTGAGGGTGTGTCGACGAGGGTTGCGTACCTTATACTCAGAATCACCAAACGATTATTTATCATTACAGTTTTATCCTGATTAAAGCAAGAATTCATAATTTTTTAGGAAAAAGTTGTCAACTACATGTTATAGACTGTTAGTTTTCCTTTCAGCAGTCCTCCTACAATTTAATTACATATTTAACTCGGTCCACCAGGTCATTCGCTTTTTGACAGCTCACACAAAGTTCACGACATAATTTTGTACTAGCGTCTAGGAAATTAAATTACATTCCATATGAGGTAACACCTATTTATTTATCGTTATCGTTTTAAATTAGTAAGGAGACCTAATGTATACTTCTACATGGTATTATGTATGAGTGTCTTATTTTTAAACAAAATAGTTTCATTTGTTCCAAAGTTATAGAAGCTGATATACCTGCGCATAAGGCTGTATTTTGTTTTTAATATTAGCATTTATCATGTAACATTCTTGTATTGTGAATGGTATCCATGGGCTGCAGTATGCACTTATCACCACTTCGTCTATTACTCTGGTATTTAAAGTCTGTAAATTTTTGCGATTAATTGAATACGTTTACAATAAACGTATAACTTATATATTTGTAATAAAGAATAATCTAAAAAAATTCAATACATAATTTTTTATTACGTAGAAGTTTTGTTACTTAGTTGAGCCATGCTGCAGCTATATTATGATTGTACTACAAACGGGACGGTTTGAAATGGAAAAGATCATACCATACTATACCAGCGTAAAATAGCAAATCAATGCTGCTGTGTTTTGTATGATATATAGAACCTGAGACCTATTTTACTGAAAACGAGGCATTTTCTCTTATTCTTATGGGTAAAAAACATCTGCATTTTGATTCTTAATCGGGGATAGATGTCTATGGGTCATGTGCTCGTTTTCCAAAATAAATGTATAAAAAAATTGGCCAATAGAGTATTATCATTATCATTTTAAGATAAGATACACTTTGTATATGGCTTATTTATAGAGATGTACTTGAAAGGCTCCAAACGATGGCTATATATGACACTATCGTATTTTCATAAACGAACTTTACTCGGAGAGCCGCTTAAAGTTATTTTAGTTGGTAGCTTTGCTTTATTTATATCCACTCATTTAATTTTTTCACCATATTTAGATAATTTTGAATGAATTCTTATAATTTAACATTGAATTGAGAATTAATTAAATTTTTAGAGATATTGTTGTTACCATATTTTACGCCGGATATACACAGTGCTAAAAATCGTAAGTAAAACATACAATTGATTAAATCGTAGTTTAATTGATAAAAAATATCGTATGTGTTATGAACGCCATTATGCTTGGGCACAAATCAATTGTTTCACGTATATTACATATACCATGTTTTACCTTGTACACCATAATACATTTTAATATTGTTTGTTTATAGAAAAAATATTTATGGAATCTTGAGGACTGACGAGAAAATTGTGGAGCTGGAAGAAGAGATAGACAAGTTACGCTGGCATATTATAGGATTATCCGAAGTCCGAAGAGAGGGGGAGGACACGGTAATCCTCGAATCCGGCAACTTGCTCTATCACCGGGAGGGTGACCATCTGTCCCAAGGAGGTGTCGGATTTATCGTCCACAAGTCTGTCGTTAACAACGTTGTAAAGATTGAGGGTGTGTCGACGAGGGTTGCGTACCTTATACTCAGAATCACCAAACGGTATTCGCTGAAGGTCATACAGGTTTACGCACCAACCTCGGCACACCCCGATGAGGAGGTGGAGGAAATGTATGAGGATATCTCTAGAGCCATGCATTCCTCCGAAACCCAATATACGGTGTTAATGGGGGACTTCAATGCAAAACTAGGCACAAGAGAGAACGGTGAGCTGAAAGTAGGGAAATTTGGAATAGGGCAACGAGACCCAGCGGCCAGCAGCTGGCCGAGTTCATGGAAAAAGAGGAACTCTTTATGATGAACTCTTTCTTCTAGAAGCGGTTCCACAGGAAGTGGACCTGGTCGAGCCCCGACGGTTCCACAAAAAATGAGATTGACTTCATTATGATGACCAGACGACAACTGTTCAGTGATGCCTCCGTGATCGCGAGGGTTAAAACTGGTTAAGTTGGAGAGGTCTCGTCTAATGAAATCAACGCTCCGTCCCCCTCGTGCTCTGTTCAAAAGTCCCTAAACCTTTCAGATCGAGTTACAAAACCGTGTTGAGTGCCTAGAAAACTGCAATGAAGTGGACGATATGAATGAAAAGCTCGTGGAAACTGTCCATGCGGTTGGAGCTAAAATCTGCAAGACCCGCCACAGAAGAACACAAAAACTCTCCAATCACACTCTCAATCTAATGACTGTTAGAAGGGAGATGAAGCTAAATTCTTCGACAGATTTGACAGCATACAGGCAATTGAACAGACAGATCTCCAA
Organism: Parnassius mnemosyne; assembly: GCA_963668995.1. Lineage (NCBI taxonomy): Eukaryota > Metazoa > Arthropoda > Insecta > Lepidoptera > Papilionidae > Parnassius > Parnassius mnemosyne. Next base: position 38,723,737 of record CAVLGL010000024.1, on the reverse strand, counting down.
ATGCATGCGGCGGGACTTACGCAACTTTATTACAGCTTGTATTGAAGAAGCAATCGAGCGGAACCAAGGCTCCAAAGTCTTTGCCAAAGATCTGTCTGCCAGAAAGAGCCAACTGTCAAGGCTGAAGACCGAGTGTGGCAGCATCATTTCCGAAGCACCTGATCCAGGGATAGGAGTACTTTCCGCACTAAATACTGCACAAATCGCATATCTGACATAGAGCGCACACACCGCGAGATGGTCGGCAGCGTGTTCACCCCATCATTGAGCGTGGAGTTGAACGCTAAAAAAGAGCCTCAAATATAGGCTTTCTCATTTGTGGCATGGGCTTGTGAGTCTTTCTCCCTGTGCAGATTAGAAGAGATGGCTCACCGAAGTTAGCTTACGCTAGAAAGGTTTTCGATGAATGAGGAATTTTTTCGATGTGATCTGATTTTGCCTTAGCAATGACTCTTTTGAAGGACGTGGAGATGGAATCATACTTCTTGTTAAAATCGCTGGTGTTTGCATCCGGAGACGTAAATAACCGTCAGTGTTCATAACAATATCTATTAAAAGTCTATAGCGACTATCAAATTCCTCGGCACTGTAACAACGTGAATAATTTTAAAAGTCACGTATATTTGTTCTAGCGTTAAGTAGCTAGCGTGTTTTTTTTTAACTATGCGTTTATTATGGTGAACGCATAGTGCTTTTTGTTCTATGAGTATTATTTTATTTTACCCTGTGTGTTCGAGCACTCTGTGAGACCGCATAGTAATGTTTATGAAAACGGGTTTCAGGCAGAATCACGTATTTCAATTCGTTATCATAGATACAAAGCTTACGTTTGAATAGCTTAACACACGTGCAAAATAACCATTTATCCTTTACCAGTAGTCAGCTATCTAAAATCTCTTTGCAACAAAAGTTAGTCGTTAGCTCTCGGTAGAGAGAGGATTAATGCTCTGTGGTCTTTAGTGTGATCGTAGAGGGCTTTGTATTAAATGCATGCCATTCTAATCTTGCGTTTGTGTCATGCTCATGACAGAATGATCTCACGATAACATTATCTGTGTTGCTTTATTTCTTTAAAATACAGCATACTCAATTCAAAAAATATTACACTGGACGTATTTCTATATTGTTCTCGTCAGGTTAGCATTCATAAATTTCTATAAAGATCTACAAAATGTGCTATTAATATGAAAAAATAATTAAAAAATATGTTTGTTTCTTCGTATTTTATGCGCTGCTATATTGTTCACAAGATTATGTTGAAACTTTGTTAACTTATTACATGAACCTGCGCATAAGATATAGGCATAGTGAAATTAACTTACACACGTCACACCTATGCCGGTAGTTGTTGGGAGCACTAAGCTGGAAGTTGTTGACGAGTAAAACATACCTGGGACAAATAGCTCTACTTGGTAAGTCCAACTTCGGGCCGCCGCCGTGATCACAAATCGTGGTCAGCGGGGCCCGGATAGCTGTCGAGTCCACTATGAATTATCTGGGATTGGTGCTCGACAGCCGATGAGAATTCGAACCCTACTTCCGGCGGCTGGCGCCCAAGCTGATGGGTGCAGCGGGCGCTCTTTCAACGTTGCTTCCCAACTTGGGGGGCCCGAGCGCCGCCTGTAGGCGCTTGTACGTGGGAATCGTGCGGTGCATGGCCCTGTATGGGGCCCCTGTGTGAACGATGGACATTACGGCCACCACTCTCGCCATTCCGCGCAAACCGCAGAGGGCGATGGCCGTCAGAGTCGTCCGCGGGTATTGCACGAATTCCTACGAGGCGGCTTGCGTCCTGGCCGGAATCCCGCCCTGAGACCCAGAGGCGAAAGTACTCGCGTCATTATATCTATGGCGCGAGGAAGAGCGGGCACGGGGCTCGAGGCCGGTGCAGTGGAAGATCACGCTACCCCGAGAGGAGCTTCATCGGGTCTTGATGGCGGAATGGCGACAAAGGCTTCTGCGCCCTACCACCGGCCACGCTACCATCGAGGCGATCCGGCCAGTACTCGAGGACTGGCTCGGGAGAAGGCACGGCTCTCTGTCGTTTAGGGTGACGCAGGTGCTGTCGGGGCACGGCTGCTTCGGAAAGTACCTGTACCGCATAGACAGGGTGCCGAACGCTCGGTGCCACCACTGCGTCCATTGCGGGGAGGACACGGCGCAACACACGCTCGCCGAGTGTGTAGCTTGGGAAGAGCAGCGCCGTGTCCTCACAAAAGAAGTAGGGATGGTCGGTAGCGCAGAGTCGTGGGCCGCGGTGGTGTCTTTCTGCGAGGATACGGAGGATGGTCGGTAGCGCAGAGTCGTGGGCCGCGGTGGTGTCCTTCTGCGAGGACGTGATGTCGCAGAAGGAAACCGCGAAACGGGAGAGAGAGATCTCGACTCCTTTCCCCGGCCGCAGAAGGCGCACCGCGCGCAGGAGAAGGGTGGACAACGCCCTTTTCCGACCCCCATGAATGGGTCCAGGGGCGAGAGACTTGGGGAAGCCCCCGCCCCCCTATTCGATGGACCCGAGGCGGAGGCCCGCACGGGTTTCGGCGCGCGCCTCTGAGGCGATGCACGGGGTAGTTGAACACCTCACTACCCCGTGCAGAAGAAGAGGCCCGCGCCGAGAGAGAAAAGAAGAGGTAATTAAAGTGTCAATTTTGGTAATTCAATCGGCAGTTTTAATTGTCTCGAACTCCAAGCTCGTAACAATATTATGGTCAACCATATTTCGGTTCATTATCTACACAGGTTTTTGAACAATTTATGTATGTTTCATAGTATGCGAGCAACGCGTTGCAATTATATGATTTTTATATAAAATTAATATCATAAACGATCAGACAGTCCACCTGATAGTAATTATATAACAAAGTCCATAGAAATTTAAGAGCATTGACATTCCTGACGTTTAAAATAGAATGCCTCGTAACCAGTAAAAAGATTCTCTGAAAAGTGCTACTACATGATCAGCTTAAAATGTACGCATATATATTTATATATAAATATTGATTTCAATAAATAAATTTAACTTTAAATAAGTTTACACTATGTTGAAGAAATGTTATTTCGAAGCATTCAAAATATCTCGCAAAGTTAGCCTCAAGAAGTATTCCATATATTAGGTTTATCTGGAGAATATTATTACGTACTACATTTTACGGGCAACATCAAACCCTCGATTTACGTTACCGTATACTGCATATTGGTAACATATTTTGTTGAGAAAATAACCCATTCAATACGAATTATGAAACTCTATCCAAGATTGAGATACATTGCATTACAAGCCGTAAACTTCATGTCTTGAGGCGCTTCTGTTTAATTTACCATATAATACTCGTATCAACAATGTGAAGTAAATGCTAAATAATTTTGGAAAGGTTATTTTGTTGTCTGGAAAGACAACAAAATAATCTTTCCAAAATTATTAATGTAATATTTATTATAGCTACACATTTCAAGTATTTTCACTAAAATTTTTGTAATAGGCTCATTTTAATAATTTTTTATCAATAATTTACTTTTTTTTATTTTACTGTATATGAACCGTAGTAGCTCAGGGGCTAGCGCTCGTTGTAATTTTTTTTTGTACGCGAGCAACCCGGGTTCGATCCCTACTATCACATATAAGTTCTTATTTCCACAAGCCCAGCGATAAAGGAAATCATCGTCAGGAAACCTGCTTTTAACAGTAATAATAACAAATAGTAAGTACATACGCATTGAAGCGGCTCAACGGACACTTTCTTGGTCTTAAAACTCTTTTAGAAGGGGGCGGGGGGCTGTACCTAGCAGTGGGACGTATAATAATTACTTTTGTGACCGATAAATTTGTAAAATAACTCTAAACATGTCACGGTCGGATTACAACAAGTAATACAAGTGTTCTTTGTATAAAGGTTCACTTTTGTATTTATAGAGATTTGTTAACAGAGAGACGTGTTTACTACTTGGTGATTTATTTGCAAATGATTCAACAAATTATGCTTTTAAAGATTAAACAGACGGAAAAACCGGGCCCTCTCCATAGCTCGCTGAGCGACCTTTAGCTTCCTCTACCGTCCAGCAGTGAAGGACCATGTCTCATCCATAGGTCATTACTGGCAACACGCATTGTTGTATAGTCTTGTTTTCAAGTTTTAAGGTATACATGACGACAAGATGGGCCGTAATTTTCCGAGCGCTGCCCAGCCGAGTTGAATCCGTCGATTGACTATTCGGTCGAAGTTTGACTTACCTAATCGGACTATTTGTCCAAGGTAAACATACTCGTTAACTACTTCGAGCATAGTGCTCCAAAAAACTACCGACATAGGTGTGACATGGACGTTATACATGATCTTTGTTTTGTCAATGTTCTTACTTATTCGTTGGGAGGCACTATTGAGGTCATTAAGCATAGTGCTTAAGTCCTCCAGTGATTTTCCCATAAGGACTATATCGTCGGCAAAGCGAAAGTGAGTGGTGTACTTGCAGTTTATGTTCATACCGTATCTTTTCCAGTTAATAAGCTTGAAATCGTCTTCCAATGCATCGGTGAAGAGTTTCGGGGATATAACGTCACCCTGTTTTACACCTCTATGCAGTTGTTTAAGTTTCGTACTCTCGTTATGTACTCGGATAGCCATCGTAGCCGTACTGTACAAACACTTCAGCACTTTGATATACCGACAGTCAACTTAGCAGCGCTGTAGAGACTGTAGCACCGCTACTTGGAGATTGACCTTAAATAGCTTCTTAAGGACCACAAGTACCAGTTTCACACCCGCTTTCAGAAGCTCCGCTGTAATTCCATCTGTTAAAATATGTTTAATTATATCAAAATAATGTCTACTTCATACTAACGCCATCTATTGGATAAAATATGTACTAGGGTAATAATGTACCACAGCTAATTATAGAGCAATAAAGTTTGTCTATTCTCAACCTGCAACTCATTCGTTTTTATTAGGTTGTGGGCCCAGTGAAAAACTAATTAAATAATTTTACAGTAAATTCATATCGTGTGTCAGAAAACAAGTTATAATGTCGTCGTCAGGCGGTTATTTAATAAATGTGCCGAAGTTGAAGGGACGCGAGAACTTTGATGAATGGGCGTTCGCGGCAAGAAATTTTCTCATATTGCAAGGTATAGACATCGACGCCATTCCTGAGGATTTAAGTGATGTTGAAGACAGAAAAGCGAAAGCAAAACTCATCATGACGATTGATCCCAAGTTGTATGTTCATATAAAAACTGAAACTAAAGTTAAGGAATTATGGCAGAAACTACGGACATTATTTGATGACAGCGGATTCACCAGAAAAATCAATTTACTAAGAACATTAATATCCATTCGATTTGATAATTGTGAGTCCATGACAAGTTACGTGAGTCAAATTGTGGAAACTGCACAAAGACTGAAAGGCACAGGATTCGAGACTAATGAGGAATGGATTGGATCATTGCTGTTGGCGGGACTACCAGAAAAGTTTGCCCCAATGATCATGGCAATAGAACATTCCGGCATAGCCATAAACTCTGATGTCATCAAAACGAAATTGCTTGATATGAGTTCTGAAGTCGGTAACCATGACTCGGAAGTACGAGAGCATTATTGTCAAAGCATAAAAGTAAGTTCGGTCAAAATTTGAATACAAAAGGCGGGAAACAAACGTCAAATTATACGTCAAATGTCAAGAAGGTTATAAAATGCTATAAGTGCAAGAAAATTGGCCACTTTAAAAACCAGTGTCCTGAAGTAAAAGAAAAGCAAGTTAACGCATTTAGTGCTGCATTTTTTAATAGTGAATTTAATAAGGATGATTGGTATATTGACTCGGGGGCTAGTACTCATATGACATCATGCAGAGAAAATTTAATGGAAGTGAGAAAAGTACACGATATGAAGAAAATTATTGTTGCAAATAATATGACTGTGCCAGTTGTGCGTGCCGGGAATACACAGATAACTACGCTTGTGAATAATTCTCATTTTGACATTAAAGTGAACAACATTTTGTACATACCTAACCTAACCACAAACTTATTATCATTAAGCCAGCTAATAGCAAAAGGAAACAAAGTTACTTTCAAGACTGATGTGTGTTATATTCATAATCAACGGAATGAGATTATTGCAACAGCAAATTTAAAGAATGGTGTATAAGTTGAATACAGTAAAGTCAGAGAAAGTGTTGGCCGCAGCAGTTCAAACTACAGATGCAAAACAGTGTCACAGGAGATTGGGTCATATTAACAGTAATGATTTGCAGAAGATGAAAAATGGTGCTGTAGAGGGTATATCATTTGATATGAAGCCTGATATTCAGAAAATAAACTGCCAGGTATGTTGTGAAGGGAAACAGAGTCGTTTACCATTTCAATTACGAAACCATAGAAGTTCAGAAATGCTACATTTAGTTCACTCAGATCTGTGTGGGCCTATGGAGGTTCGATCGATTGGACAGGCAAGATATTTTCTATTGTTTGTTGATGATGCCAGCAAGATGGCATTTGTATATTTTCTGAAGGAGAAGAATCAGACTCTACAGTATTTCAAGAAATTTCAAAGAATGGTTGAGAAGCAAAAAGGATCAGGAATAAAAACATTGAGAACTGACAATAGAGGGGAGTTTTGCTCAGATATGATGGAAAATTATCTGAAAGATAGTGGAATCATCCATCAGAAGACAAACCCATATACCCCAGAGCAGAATGGTGTCAGTGAAAGATTCAACAGGACAATTGTTGAACGTGCAAGATGTTTGTTGTTCGAGGCCAAACTGGATAAAAGTTTTTGGGCGGAAGCAGTCAACACGGCAGTATATTTAAAAAATAGATCATCAGCTTCAGGTTTGGACCAAAAGACTCCGATTGAGATATGGACAGGACATAAACCTGACCTCAGTCATGTCAGAATATTTTGGAGCCCTGTAATGACGCATGTTCCTAAAAATAAAAGATTAAAGTGGGACAAGAAAGCAGTTTAATACATCTTAGTAGGATACTCGGAAAATGTGAAAGATTACCGATTATATAACCCAGAAACTAGAAAGATATGTACCAGTAGAGATATCATTATAATGGAGCAAAATACTACTGAGATAGAAATACACGAGGACAGTTGAAAGAACAGCAATCAGTAGAACAGGAAAGTTCTATGATAGAAAGTGACAATACATTGACAAATCAGGATGATCCTACCTATGTATATGATTCAGAAAAAAGCACAAGTTCAACTGAAGGAGAGTTCTATCATACATTAACTGAAGAAGAAGATCTATCTGAAAATGAAGAGCCTCCATTGGTGGAAAAGCGTATCAAAAAACCTCCTGAAAGATATGGTTTTACTAATCTTTGTGTTTCAGATGAACCAGAATCTTGGGCTGAAGACATAAGCTATAATGAAGCGACCAACGGTCCAGAGAAAGACAACTGGCAGCAGGCTATGTCTGATGAACTTCAATCATTTGAGGATAACCAAGCCTCGGAGATTGTTAGTCAAGAAGAGGCAGATAGAGTAGTACAGTGCAAATGGGTGTTCAAGAAAAAGCCAGAAAACAATAACAGTGTCAGGTATAGAGCAAGACTTGTGGCGAAAGGTTACACTCAACAGCATGGAGTAGATTTTAATGAGACCTACTCACCCGTTCTCAGGTATTCTGCACTTAGATTATTGTTTGCAATAAGTGTAAAATATAATTTTTTTGCAATAAGTGTAAAAAAAATATAATCACTCATCTTGATGTAGTTACAGCATTTTTGAATGGTTTTTTAACAGAAAATGTATACATGCAAGCACTTGCTAATTTAAATTGTCCAAGTAATTGTGTTCTTAAACTTAGAAAAGCAGTTTATGGACTAAAGCAGTCTGCTAGGGCATGGAATGCTAGAATAAATGATTTTTTGATAGATTTGGATTATAAAAAGTCAGTATCAGAACCATGTTTATACAGTAAAAAATGTAAGAATGAGCAGATTATCATTGCAATATTTGGTGATGATTTCTTTATTTTTTCTAATAGTAAGACTATGAATAATGATCTGAAGAAAAAACTTATGTCAAAATTTAAAATTAAAGATTTAGGTCAAATAAAAAGGTGTTTAGGCATGAGAGTGAAATATGAAAATAACCGTATATCTATTGATCAGGAACAATTTGTAAAACAAATTGTTAAGAAGTTTAATATGACTGATTGTAATACTAAAGATACTCCAATGGAATGTAATTTGAAATTAGAAAAGGAAGAATGTGTTGACAAACAGTTTCCCTATCCACAGCTTATAGGAAATCTTATGTATTTGTCAGTATTAACACGTCCAGATATATCATATAGTGTGAGCTACCTCAGCCAGTTTAATAATTGTTTTAGTTCAGTTCATTGGCATCATGCCAAAAGAATTTTAAAATACTTGCAATAAACTAAATCTTATGGTTTGAACTTTACTAAAGATACCTGTAATTTAGAAGGTTTCGTAGATGCTGATTGGGCATCGAATATTGTAGATAGGAAATCCTACACAGGATTTTGTTTTAAATTGTCAGGCTGTGTGATATCCTATGAATGCAGGAAGCAACAAACTGTAGCCTTGTCAAGTACCGAGGCCGAGTACAAGGCCATTGCTGAAGCATGTAAAGAGGCAATATATTTAAAGTAAATAGCAAACAGCAATACACTGTAATAATTTATAATGACAACCAGGGAGCCCAGAAGTTGACAGAGAATCCTTTGTTTCACAAACGAACTAAATATATAGACGTTCGCTACCACTTCATACGCGAAGCAGTTTAATAGCCTTGTAAAACTTGAATATCTATCAACATCTGAGATGCCTGCTGATATATTAACGAAAAGTTTAAGTGGTGCCAAACATAACTATTTTATAAAATTATTAGGAATTCAAAATGTTTAAAATTGTCAAAGTTAGTGTCGTTAGTTTTATTATTACTTAGTATTTGATTATTTTGATAAGTGGTGCTGTTAAAATAAGTTTAATTATATCAAAATAATGTCTACTTCATACTATCGCCATCTAGTGGATAAAATATGTACTAGGCTAATAATGTACCACAGCTGATTATAGAGCAATAAAGTTTGTCTATTCTCAACCTGCAACTCATTCGTTTTTATTACCATCCTCGCCTGGGGCCTTGCCGTTTTTGAGGTGCTGGAGAGCTATTCTAATGTCGCTTAGACTGACATCCGGAATATCATCTGAATACTGTCAGATAAAATTTGCTCTTGAATCGTTACTCACACTTGCGTGTGACATATAAGATCATATTTACAGTTGCCCATAGAAGCTCTCAATTTCAATCAAAATCTCAGGTGTCCCGGAAACGATGCTGCCACAATCGGTCTTCAGCTTCTACAGTTGGCTCTTTCTGGGAGACAGAACACTGGTAAATATTTTGGAGCCCTAGTTCCACTTGATACCTTCTTCAATACGTGCTGTATTTAATTTGCGTAAGTCTCGCCGCATGCATTTGGAGATTTGTCTGTTCAGTTGCCTAAATGCTTTCAAATCTGTTGAAGACTGCAGCTTCATTTCCCTTCTATGAGTCATGAGATTGAGAGTGTGAAAGTGTCTCAAATTGTGCAAAACTACCTCCGATCTCATGGACAGTTTGCATGAACTTTTCGTTCATATCGTCCACTTCATCTCAATCTTCTTGACACTAAAAACGATTTTGCAACTAGAGCTGAAAGTTTTCAGGACTTTGGATTAGAGCGCGAGAAGAACTAATCGCTGACTTCATTAGACAAGACCTCTCTAACTTCACGTTTAGGTTCAGTGTGCCTCTAACCATTCGGTGATTGTTACCTGTTTTCACCCTCGCGATCACTGAGACATCACTGAAAAGCTGTCATCTGGTTGGCATAATTAAGTCAATGTCAGTTTTTGTCGAGCCGTCGGGGCTCGACCAGGTCCACTTCCTGTTGGGCCGATTCTAAAAGAAAGAGTTCATCATAAAGAGTCCCGCTTTCTCAATGAAGTCGGCCAGCTGGTGGCCCCGTGGGTTCCGTTGCCCTATGACAAATTTCCCTACGAGAACGGTGAGCTTAGGCTCACCCTTCTCTCTTGTGCCTAGTTTTGCATTGAAGTCTCCCATTAACACCGTATAGTGGGTTTTGGAGGAATGCATGGCTGTAGATATATCCTATACATTTCTTTCACCTACTCATCGGGATTTGGCGAGTTTTGTGCGTAAACCTGTATGACCTCCGGCGAATACCGTTTGTTGATTCTGAGTTTATGGTACGCAACCCTCTTCGACACACTCTCAATCTTTACAACGTTGTTAATGAAAGACTTATGGACGATAAATCCGACACCTCCTTGGGACAGATGGTCGCCCTCCCGGAGATAGAACAAGTTGCCGGATTCGAGGGGTACCATGTCTTCCCCCTCTCTTCGGACATCGCATAATCCTATACTATTCCAGCGCAACTTGTCTATCTCTTTTTCCAGCTCCAGGATCTTCTCGTCAGTCCTCAGTTTGCGTGCGTTATATGTTGCTAGGTCGAGTCGTCTTAGGTGGCAACCGAACTTCTACCGGATTTTCTTAGCATCCCCTACCCCGCTCTTACCATGATCTTCTCCGTAGCCAGGAATATCAGGGCAGCCAGGAACTGGGGGCCGTCTCGTCGTTACTTTTATCATGGGGGGTATATTGCCATAGTTGCCACGCTTGGCTAGCAGTATTGCAACCGCAGTTTTTTTTATTATTGTCTTGCTGTTATCTGATAGATGCTGCTGCCTATCTTCTGCCTCATGATTTGGTTATGATAGAGGCATTTTAAGAACATAAAATTTCTTGAGCTTGACAGGTCTAGAGTAAAGCACTACATAATAACGCGTTGTAAGGCGAGCAAAAATTGAATACATTGTTACCTCACCCTTTATTTAGCTAAAATTCTAAATATTTCGTTCGGGACAATTCAGTTTATTTTCTACCTAAAAATCACATACCTAAAAATTCAAAAAGGTGGCCTTACGCTGGATTCTTCGAATGTTAACAGATGTCTAAGAAATACCAAGAGTTGACATTTTAAAGCTAAATTCAGCAATAATTGAAGAAGCTCCACATTCTTTTTGCTCTCGTTGCGTAACTGTAGGTTAAATGTTGGTACACTATTTTGAGTAAGGCGGCGGAGGCCATCTAAAAGAGATTCAAGCTTTCTGCGTCTACTGAAAAGTATAATAATGATCGATTATTTAAGTACAGGAGAGACAATAAACGGAAATTACTACGGATGTCACAGGCGATGCCGCCTGAATTGATGAGTTTCAGGTGATGCAGTACCCAACATATTCTCCGGAACTAGCTTCGAGTGATTTTCACCTTTTTTGTATGCTATAGAGGCCTTTTTCTACTTATCATGGTCTTGCTCCTATACTTGTGTAAGTAATGTTTTTTTAATAAGGGTGTAGATCTGTTTGAATTAATTCCGTTCCTTTTTCATAAAGGTGACATATTAAATATTAAGCTTTGTCTTCATAATTATAAAGATCCTTATTTCACAATATTTACATAATATACGTAATGTATGTCATCAATTCGAAAATATAGCCCTTAACGATAATAATTAAATATGTGATAAAATGTATAAGTGACATTGCTGATGCATATTGATTGATTGATTCTCAATCTAGTCACTTTAAGGTGCTAGCTGTTTAAGTGACATCCCATCAGAAAAATCACAAAATCTATAAGACAAATCATTAGCCTGTAACAGTCCATATTTAAACATAGGCTTCTATCCTTGTAGGAAGTTATCATAAACATCTGTACAGCACTTTAGAAGTAGACTGCTGAACATAGGGCTTCCCTATGGAGTTGACGATCGTATAACCAGAAGCGACTTTGACACAACTATCCATGACTGGTCTGCTTATTTCACGCTTAAACATTTATTTTTCATTCTTAATCAATGATAAATGTAGGTGTTTATGGACGTCATCATATAGACTGTGTGTCACCATGTGTGCATTATATCTAAAATTAAATAAAACATTATTTGTCCAATTGTAGTAGTAAAAAAGACACCGATGTATGTTACGCCACTAGCACACCTCTTATGTTTTATAACAAAATTGCCGCAGTAAACGACATAACGCCCTGATTACGTCGTAAATCTTAACGTGTCGCTTTTATCGAAGAAAAAAGCAAGATTGATGACGCAGGTGTAAATTAGTTTGAGGGCGAATTTACTTTTGTTTTAATGTTAATAACATAAATGATAATGTTAATGACTGTATTTACGATCCGAAATATTAACTTCCGAATACTTGTGATCAAATATGTCATAGTGCTACAAATATTAGATCCTCTTAGAATTCTCTCAGAAATGACAAGAGTCTTGTGCTCTGGTAAGAAGCAAAAGGTTAACAGATAACAGAAATTATCCCAAATTGAATATCATTAATGAGCAACAACGTTTTTGTCTACCGATCGATCTTTACGAATGTGTGTGCGCGCAATAAAATCAGTTAAAATAATGCATTACCACGCATTTTGAATTTAAAAGATAAAAAGGGGAATTTTTGAGATTTTTTAAATTAATTGTTCTTCAACATTTGCGTATACTATTTATTCTGAACCTTCTCTGCAAACTTGGCCGGTTATTGTAAAATAACCCTGTATATCGTATCGATATTTTTTAACAGTATCGAACTGTATCGATATATATCGCGTGATAAATATCGATGTACAGCCATGTTTTGCAGGATGCACTACAATACGGCCCAATTTTAAAATATATCGAAATTAATGCGAATTCACTCGATATATCGAATGTAAGAAAAATCGAAAAAAGAGAATATCGATATTTCAATGTATCGATATTTTTACCCAAGTAGGCTTGGGTAAAATATCGAGTGACGGTCTAGACCGTGATTTATGGCATCACTTGAAGGAGACCTATATTCAGCAGTGGTCTTGCGATGAGCTGCAATAATGAAGATGATGAGGATGATGAAGAGAGTTAGCAAACATATACATATATAGATAACCTCCTCGCAAGAGCGAAGCAAAAGGCTCCACCTTTGTCGCATATTGGAAGGGCTAACAAGACTTTTCTTTAACTTGAATTCGGTTATGGTTGGGGATAATTATAAGTAATACTAATTATTTTATTGTCTTTTTATTATTCTATACTGTATAGTGTCTTTGCATCGACTTCTAAAGCTGTTATTGGAAATAAGTTAATTCGTTTTAGTTCATTGAGTTTGGCTTTTAATTTTTATTAAATATTTATTTCTTTTAAATATCATTAATAAAAATATCTTATTAATAAATGGATAGTTAAGTTTTTTTTATTAGCTAAAATTAGTTTATCAATTAAATTAACTTTAATTTGATTCAAATAACCTCCTATTCTATAAAGGTTGATTGTATAAAATATTATCAAGAACAAATTTGTAGATAGTTATAATATACTCTACAACTTTTTTTAATAACTCCAAATGTTAACTGAATCAAAGACAATAAGATAAAATGATAACAAGTTATCTAGGTAGGACTTTGGGTAACAAGCGTGAGAGTATATTATGTTTATGAAACACACTATACTTTTTGACGTATAAATAACTAGTAATAAGTATCAACCAAACAACGTTTATACTTTTTTTGTCCAACTTAACTTAAATGAAATTATGTTTTCTGAATACAGGGTATTTTTAAATAAATAAGTTTTGTCATTTTTATCTGTTCTATTTCCGACAACAAAGGATAACCACATTGAATGCCTACAATAGATCTTTACGTGTCACTCCAATGAAGGGAAAAAGCAAGATTGATGATGCAGGTGCGAACCGTTGTAACGCTGGCACTCACCCTAGCTGTTAATAGAATTGTCAGTTGCTACTTTTCTTCTACAAATAAAATGTATATCTTTATATTTTTGCAGTTTATTTTCTTTAAGTGTGTTAGATAACGCAAGGCACGCGCATAAAGGGTAATGATATTGATCATTATGAACTATACCTACAAAATGAAAATTTACCTAATGTATATTCAGTTTAAATTAAAATATTTATATTAATTTTAGCGTATATAATTTTATTTATTTACTTAACAAAATTTAAGCTTTAGAAAATAATTGCATTCAGATTAAATATAAGTATTTAATCAAGAAATGTCACCCACTCACCATCAGATCATCTACCCTGTCACGTCATAGAAGAAAGATTCTTGTAAAATTGAGTTCAAAGATCTAAAAAAAAGAAAATAATTGACACTGTTACGGTGTACCAGTGTGCTACCATGTAGTGATGCTGTAAGAATATCCACTACCACATACAAATCATCCCGTGGGTGTTGTATGAGGCGACAGAGGGTAACAAATCAGGATATAACAGCAGCCTCTTCCTAATAAGGACTAAAAATAAAAAATAAACTTCAGTTGACAACCCGCTTGCCAAGCGTGTCAACTATGGCAAATATCCCCCCATTGAGGCAATCTATGTGGGAGGCCTATGTATAGCAGTGGAGTTTAATAATAGGACGTAACGGTAATGGTAACGGTTATAGTGTATCAAAGAATCAAAGCCCCCGACATCACGTGTTATCACGTGTTCTTTAAAGTTGATTATAAATTTCTACTAAACGATTAAATTTTTGATCCATTTGTAAGAACTAAGAAGCATCAGAAGTTTTTTTTTTATAGGAGAGGGGGCAAACGAGCATGCGGCTCACCTGATAGTCAGTGAATACCGCCGCCCATGAACAACCACAAAACCAGGGGAATTGCAGATGCGTTGCCGGCCTTTTAAAAAGGAGTAGGCTCTTTTCTTGAAGGTCCCTAAGTCGTATCGGTCTGGAAAAATCGCTGGTGGTAAACTATTCCACAAGAAAGTTGTGCGAGGAAGAAAACATCTTCTAAATCGCACAGTGGTGGACCGCTAATCATCCAGATGGTGTGAATGGTATCGGGAGTTCTGCCCCGATGTGCGTTCGTGAAATTTCGCGGCTAGTATTAATCCGAACAATTCCTCAGAGCACTCCCCGTGGTAAATGCGAAATAAAACGCAAAGAGATGCAACATCTCTACGCAGCGCCAATGAGTCGAGCCGATCGGAGAGGACTCGGTCGTCGACGATTCGAGCCGCTCTGCACTGGATGCGGTCAAGTGGAAGGAGCTGGCACTGGGGAGCCCCTGCCCAGAGATGGGAACAGTATTCCATGTGAGGCCGAACCTGCGCCTTGTAAAATTGCAGGCATTGTGCCGGCATGAAATACAGTCCCGCCCTGCTGAGCACGCCAAGCTTTTTAGAGGCCAATTTGGCCTTCTCTTCCAAGTGACCACGAAAATGCACGTCACTCGATATGTTGACGCCGAGAATTCCGATACTGGCTGAGGGCAACACGGGGAGTACTTTGAAACTGAGGAGACACGATACAAAGGGGTTCTTTTTAGTGGTAAACCCGCAAACTTGTGTCTTCTGAGGATTAAATTGGACTAGATTTAGTCGTCCCCAATCCAAGAATTTGTTCAACAAAAACTCGACTTCAGACACAAGTTTGTTCCGGTACTCGGTGACGTTTTCCCGAGAAATATTGGCACGGCCGGTGTATAGAGCATCACCAGTGCTGTCATCTGCATAGCAATGAATGCTACCGGCTTGCAACATATCATTGATATGCAGAAGAAACAGCGTTGGTGCTAGTACGCAGCCTTGGACTCTACTGCCTCCGCCCATCTATGGGTCAGGTAGACCAGAAGATCACGAGCTGATTGAACCCGACGAAAACCGTATTGGCGGTCACTAATCAGCTGGTGATCCTCAAGGTACTGCATGAGGTGGCAGTTTATAATGGATTCCATTATTTTGGAGAACAATGGGGTGATGGCGATAGGCCTGTAGTTGGACGGGTCTTAGCAGTCGCCTTTTTTAGGGATCGGGTAGACAAAAGCTGTCTTTCATGATTTTGGGACTACGCCTAGGGAGTAGGAAAACCAGAAAAGACGCGTTAGAACCGATGCCAACTCCGGAGCACACGTCCTCAGCACAATTGGAGGGATTTCGTCAGGCCCACTCGACTTGTGAATGTCCAGGGAGAGGAGTGCTCTGCGAACCGAGCACTGTGAGAACCGCACATCCGGCATGGAGCACTCACACCGCGGGATGGTCGGCGGTGTGTTTCCCTCGTCATTAACAGTCGAATTGGACGCTAAAAAGTAGCCTAAAAGGTCCACTTTCTCTTTTGCGTCGTGGGCCAGTGAGTCTTCCTCTCTGTGCAGAGGTAATAGTGATGGCTTACAGAAATTTCCTTGGACAGCCATGGCAAGAGACCAGAATGCACGGGTTCCCGAAGGAAGGCGAACTAGTTTCTCGCAAATTCTGCCTATGTGCTCTGACTTTGCCTTTGCAATAACTCTTATGAAGGACCTGGAGGCGAAGTCATACTTCTTTTTGAGTATGCTGGTGTTCACATCCCGAGTCGCCGAAGCCGCAGCCCTGGCTTGATAACTTTCCTGCTTACTGCGTAATGCAGTCTTAGAGGAGCGACCAAACCAAGGCTGAGAGCTGCCTCCGATGGGTACCACAAATGATGGAACAAATAGTTCCATTCCCTGTAGCACCACATCAGTGACAGAGTCAGCAACAGCGCTGGGATCATCCGGTGAGAAGCAAACCCGCCCATGAGTAGGATGCAAAGAAAGACCGCATTTCGTCCCAATCCGCTGACGTGTAATGCCAAACATGGCGGCAACCTGCAGAACGCAACCGCGAGGGGAACGTGAGTGGCACCACACTCTGGATCAGACAATGGTCTAAAGAGCCGAGAAGGGCATCGACGGAAACCTGATATCCGTCCGGATGTGTGGTCAGCAGAAGGTCCAACAGGGAAGGTGTATGATCCTCCACATCTGGAATCCGCGTAGGCGAAGTAACCAGTTATGTCAGACTATATGACAAGGCAAAGTCATAAACAGATCTCCCCGCATGATCGGTTAAACGTGAACCGAGCCATTCGGCGTGGTGGGCGTTAAAATTGCCAAGGGTCACGATCTCTGCGGATGGGACCTGTTGTAGCAAGGAATCTGTAGCCATTTGGACGTGGTCGATGAATCGGTCTATTTCGGCATTACCGCTATGGGACCTATAGAGACACCCGTTGACACGCGGATTGTCGTCAATGTCTGCGCGTAGCCAAAGGATGGACAGGTCCGAACCTTCAAGACTGCCGAAGCGTCAAGAACAGATGTCTTCTCTGACGTATACGCAAACTCCAGCCCGAGGCACAAAGGAGTGCTCCACTTTGTACCCCGGGTAGGAGAGACATGAAGTATCAGCCGGAGAGGACACCTGAGTCTCGGTTAAAAAGAGCAAGGCCCGCTTCGCCGTCTCGAGATAGTAGTGGACGGCGTTTAGGTTCGAGTGAAGTCCCCTGATGTTGCAGAAATTCACGGATAATGTGGCAGGGGTCTTATTGCTCAGTTTGCCCCGAGCAGTTATTGTGCTGAGCGGAATTTTGCCTCCCCCTTCAGAATACGCGGCGCAGCCTGAGCACCCACGCTGAGGAGTGGAATAGCATGGTCGTGGGTGCTCAGCGAGGGATTCTCCAGGAGTGCTAAGACCCTCGTGGGGTAGTCTTTCATTTAATTCCGCCACCAGACGAAACGCGGAAGCAGAGCTTTCACTTCACGCCGGTATTCTGTGACGTCGTGGTACTAACCCGGCTCGAGCTGGTTACCATTCGTGCAACAGCAAAAGCTGCCGAGAGGCTCTACCACCGTTTAAGAAGTAAGTTAAGTTAATGGAAATTACTAGAAAGTCGTCTAAACCTTGTTCAAATCGAAAGTTACATTAAAAAAATTATCCCCATTTTTCCACCACTTGTTGTCGATTTTTTTCTAAAAAATTGGAATGGAACCATACCTTCAGGCAAATATTTTAGTAAAATCATTCAATAAATCAATCATTATAATTGACTTAGAATGATAACTAATAATCTTACGCTTATCAGATGTCACTACTTGGGACTAAGGTGAATGTGAACGTATTTGTTACGCAGATGGTCACAAAAGGTCATCATCATTGAAATGTTGCGATTTAATTATGAACTTTTCGATATGAATGCCTAAGTGCTTTAATTTTTTACACATTTTTATTTTATATTGTTATAAGAGTATCCGTAGTTTGGTTTATCCATTTTTAATCTAATTGGTATAAAATAGAATTAATATTTCAAAAATAAACATCAATATCTAAACTTTTCTAACAAATTAATATTTCCCGTTATGAAATCAGTCAAATACTCGTATTTCACCTAATTCTTCAGTGGCGTAGATTTCCCCGTTAGCGAAAATATCGCTTAGCCTAAATGAAAAAAAAAACAATTGTATTGAATTTGAAACCTTCTCTTTATTTGTATAGAGCTGAAGAAATAAATGCAATGTCTGCAAATTAAGCATTTTAAGAATTTAAATTAAAACACTTAAAATTCAGAACAACGATTCAACACTTTACAACAACGCTTGAATTGTAACCGCTGGGAAACGGAAAAGATTTTACAATTTAAATGAGAATGTCAAACGCGCTATCGACTATTTGTTCCCGTCAAGAGCAATTTCCACAAAGAGCACCTATAGCGGATAAGAATGTAATTTTCCTCGTATTTTCGGCAAATAATATTTATTGTGTATTAGCGTCGATAATTTATAAATAATATGATAACTTTAACAATATTACGTATTATGGCCAATAGGGTGGCCGACCACTAGATGGAGGGACGACTGATAAGACATGCAGGATTGCCGATGGATCCAGGTATCTCAGGACCGGCATTTTTTTGTTCGATGACTAAGATGAGAGCCACAAGTAACTGATGGCACTTAGAGGTTTTTTATTTAATAAAATAAAATAACTCAAAGTTCAAGTACTTGGTAAAATATTTTTGTACGTGTTAGAGCCACGCTGCAGCTATAATAGTAGTATAGTTGTAGCACGAATAGGTCGGCTCGACCGGGTAAGGACCACGCTCTCACAGAACACCAGCGTAAAATAGCAGCTTAAAACTGCTGTGTTTCGTATAGTGAGTGTAGAGAACCGGATACCCTTTTTACTGGAAAAGAGGCATTCCATCTTTGTCCTCACGAGTGACAACGCATCTGCATTTTGATTCGCAAACGAGGATAGATGTCTATGGGTCACAGCAACCACTTACCATCAGGTGGACTGTGTGCTCGTTTGTCACCCTATCCTATAAAAAAAAGTTCTTTTTGCACACTTGAGTTTTTTTTTTATAGGAGAGGGGGCAAACGAGCATGCGGCTCACCTGATGGTAAGTGACTACCGCCGCCCATGAACAACTGCAACACCAGGGGAATCGCAGATGCGTTGCGGGCCTTTTAAAAAGGAGTACGCTCTTTTCTTGAAGGTCCCTAAGTCGTATCGGTCCGGAAAAATCGCTGATGGTAATCGATTCCACAAGGAGGTCGTGCGAGGAAGAAAACATCTTCTAAATCGCACAGTGGTGGACCGCCAATCATCCAGATGGTGTGGATGGTATCGGGAGTCCTGCCGCGATGTGCGTTCGTGAAATTTGGCGGCTGGGATTAATCCGAACAATTCCTCAGAGCACTCCCCATGGTAGATGCGAAAGAAAATGCAAAGAGATGCAACATCTCTTCGCAGTGCCAATGAATCGAGCCGATCGGAAAGGGCTCGGTCGTCGACGATTCGCGCAGCTCTGCGTTGGATGCGGTCAAGTGGAAGGAGCTGGCACTGGGGAGCCCCTGCCCAGAGATGGGAACAGTATTCCATGTGAGGCCGAACTTGCGCCTTGTAAAGTTGCAGGCGGTGTGCCGGCATGAAATACTGTCCCGCTCTGCTGAGCACGCCAAGCTTTTTAGAGGCCAATTTAAAGCGGGACCCGTTCTCAACTGTGATGAGTATATAAGCTATCCATTTTAAACATAAATTGATGGAAGTGGCACCTGACGACACCAACGCCACTACCCCCTAAAATATTTTTGTTTCGTCGTTACGAACTACGAAATTTCTAAAGCATAGGTACAGAAAAATAATAAGACAATAAAATAATTAGTATTACTTATAATTAAATATACCCCAACCATTACCGAATTCAAGTTAAAGAAAAGTCTTAGCCCTTCCAATATGCGGCATAGGTGGAGCCATGGGGCTTTTAACCGTAACGAGAAAATTAAAACATCTTTGTCCTTGCGAGGTGGGTATCTGTATATGTATTATATGTTTCCTAACTCGTACTTCTTATGTAAAATAAAAAAAAAAAACAGTTAATAGCATTTATATGCGGCCCACTACGGAACACAAACCTCTTCTCATTTCTGAGAATATTCTAAGAGAATCTCATATTTGTAGCACTATGACATATTTGATCACTGAAGCATCACAAAGTATTCGGAAGTTTATATTTTGGATCGTAAATACAGTTATTTACATTATCATTTATGTTATCAACATTTGAACAAAAGTAAATTCGCCCTCAAACTAATTCACACCTGCGTCAACAATCTTGCTTTTTTCTTCGATAAAAGCGACACGTTAAGATTTACGACGTAATCAGGGCTTTATGTCGGTTACTGCGGCAATTTTCTATAAAACATAAGACGCATGTTAGTGGCGTAACATATATCGGAGTCTTTTTTACTAGAAGATATATGGTTACTACAATTGGACAAATCATGTTTTTATTTATTTTTAGATATAATGCACACATGGTGATACACAGTCTATATGATGACGTCCATAAACACCTACATTTATCGTTGATAAAGAATGAAAAATAAATGTTTAGGCTAGAAATAACCAGACCAGTCATGGATAGTTGTGTCAAAGTCGCTTCTGGTTATGTGATCGTCAACTCCTTAAAGAAGCCCTATGTTCAGCAGTCTACTCTGAAGGGCTGTACAGATGATTATGATAACTTCCTACAAGGATAGAAGCCTATGTTTAGATGTGGACTGTTACAGGCTAATGATTTGTCTTATAGATTTTGTGATTTTTCTGACGGGATATCACTTAAATAGCTAGCAACTTAAAGTTACTAGATTGAGAAGGTTTGTATTTTATTTTGACGTGTGTATTTAATCAGCAATGTAACTTATACATTTTATCGCATATTTAATTATTATCGTTAGTGGCTATATTATTGAATTGACGACATACATTACATATATTATGTTAATATTATGAAATGAGGATCTTCATTATTATGAACACAAAACTTAATATTTAATAATATGTGACCTTTATGAAAAAGGAACAGAATTAATTCAAACAGACCTACACCCTTATTAACAAACATTACTTACACAAGTATAGGAGCAAGACCATGATAAGTAAGTCATTTCTTAGTGCGTTTGGTATGGCAAGCTAAATAAAAGGGGATATACACTCTGAAAAGACCAGTTACTTGACTCTACAAAATCAGTAATTAATAAATGGGCCAATGTATGACACTTTTACAAACAGATCCAGAAAATGTACTAAATTATGTTCGATTAATAGGTTTTTGGAAACGAAATTAAACTCTTACACTATAATAACTATGTAAATTGTATTTAATTTTCAATACACTAATTGCCTTTTAAGTTAATACACCATGAATAGCGTTTTGCAATTTGGTTAATTCCCTTGGGAAAAAAGACTTGAACTTTAAAAAGTTGACTCTAAAAAGACCTCTCTAGCATACAAAAAAGGTGAAAATCACTCGAAGCTAGATCCAGAGAATATGTTGGGTGCTGCATCACCTGAAATTCAGCAATTCAGGCGGCGTCGCCTGTGACATCGGATCGATGGGCAGGGTAGTTTTTTGATAAATGATGTGTAGTAATTTCCGTTTATTGTCTCTCCTGTACTTAAATAATCAATCATTATTATACTTTTCAGTGGACGCAGAAAGCTTGAATCTCTTTTAGCTGGCCTCCGCCGCCTTCCTCAAAATAGTGTACCAACATTTAATTTACAGTTACGCAACGAGAGCAAAAAGAATGTGGACCTTCTTCAATTATTGCTGAATTTAGCTTTGAAATGTCAACTCTTGGTATTTTTTAGACATCTATTAACATTCAAAGAATGCAGCGTAAGGCCACATTTTTGAATTTTTAGGTATGTGATTTTTAGGTAGAAAATAAACTGAATTGTGCCGAACGAAATATTTAGAATTTTAGCTAAATAATGGGTGAGGTAACAATTTCTTCAATTTTTTTTGGTATCTTTTAGACATCTGTTAACATCGAACACCTTAAAAACGGCAAGGCCCCAGGCGAGGATGGCATTACAGCGGAGCTTCTGAAAGCGGGTGTGAAACCGGTACTTGTGGTCCTTACGAAGCTATTTAAGGTCAATCTCCATGGTATCACATGGTGGTGGGTGGTCTTGTTCTTCAAGAAAGGCGACAAAACTCTCTTGAAGAACTATAGAACAATTTCTCGTCTGAGCCGCGTCTACGTGCTGTTTTAGAGAGTCATTTCAAATCGTCTCGCATGCGGACTCGCCGACTTCCAGCCTCCTGAACAAGCCGGTTTCCGAAAAGGCTTTTGCAACATAGACCACGTACATACCCTTCGGCAAATTGTACACAAGTCCGAGGAATAACATTTGCCACTGTGTCTCGCGTATGTGGACTATGAGAAAACTTTTGATTCCGTCGAAATTTTGGCGGTGCTACAGTCACTACAGCGGTGCTAAGTTGCCTGTCGGTATATCTATTGACTGGCCTGTTGGTCTAGTGGTTAGTGACCCTGACTGCTACGCTGGAGGTCGTGGGTTCGATTCCCACCCAGGACAAATGTTTGTGTGATGAGCACGATTATTTGTTCTGTGTCTGGGTGTAATTTATCTATAATATTTATGTATTTAGAAATATATAAGTATGTTTATCAGTTGTCTAGTACCCATAACACAAGCTCTGCTTAGCTTGGGACTAGATGGCGTTGTGTGATAGTTGTGGAATATTATTATTATTATTATTATTATTATATCAAAGTGCTGAATTGTTTGTACAGTGGGGCTACGATTGCTGTCCGAGTACATAACCAGAGTAAGAAACTAAAACAACTGCATAGAGGTGTAAAACAGGGTGACGTTATATCACCGAAACTCTTCACCGACGCATTGGAAGACGATTTCAAGCTTATTGACTGGAAAAGATACGGTATTAACATCAACTGCAAGTACATCATTGACCTTCGATTTGCCGACGATATAGTCCTTATGGGGGAATCACTGGAGGACATAAGCACTATGCTCAATGACCTCAATAGTGCCTCCCAACGAATAGGTAAGAACATTGACAAAATAAAGATCATGTATAACGTCCATGTTACACCTATGTCGGTAGTTTTTGGGAGCACGAAGCTCGATGTAGTTAACGAGTATGTTTACTTGGGACAAATAGTCCAACTAGGTAAGTCAAACTTCGACCGAATAGTCAATTGACGGATTCAACTCGATCGGAATCGGCAGCGCTCGGGAAATTACGGCACATCTTCTCGTCAGGTTTACCTCAAAACTTGAAAACGAGACTATGCAACAAGTGTGTGTTGCCAGTGATGACCTATGAATGAGACATGGTCCTTCAATGCTGGCCGGATGAGGACGCTAAAGGTCGCTCAGCGAGCTATGGAGAGGGCTATGCCCGGTTTTTCTCTGCGTGATGAACTATATATCCGCAATAGAACCAGAGTGACCAGCATAGCCCAACGGATTAGTAAGCTGAAGTGGAAATGGGCTGGCCATATAGCTCGAAGAACTGACCACCGATGGGGGAAAATGTTCTCTAGTGGCGGCCTCGTATCGACGAACGAAGTGTAGGGCGTCCCCCCACTAGGTGGAGTGACAACCTGGTTAGCAGGAAGACGATGGATGCAAGTGGCTCAGGACCGTGCATTGTGGCATTTCTTGTGGGAGGCCTACGTTCAGCAGTGGACTTGTGAAGGGCTGTATTGATCATGATAATGATCACAACCACATTACATACTACATCATTTACATCATCACATCATAGCAATATATCAAGAAAACACTTTAATTAATCTATTTTATATTTTCAAAAAAAATCATATTATAATGCTACTTTGAAAAAAAAAACCGTTTGAAAAAATTTTACGTGGACGTCCGGATATAGATTTTGTATGTGTTCATGTAATCTCCCGAAAAAATTAACGTATCAAAATAGGGTTTCTTTTTATTTACTTGTACAGTGTTACAGTACAGTGTACATCAACGTGTTCCTTATTTCATATCAATAGACCAGAACGCGTAATTTTAAGAAAATGATTTTAAATTTTTGTGAGTTTTATTGCTATTAAAAATATGGAGGCGCTTTCATATTTTTTTAGCCCTTGATAGACAAAGGACAAATGTACCATACAGCGTATATCGAATTTTTACTTTGTTTAATCGATTTATATTGGTAAAACTTAACCAAAACACAAAAAAAATATTTCAGCACCGTGTAGTAATTATAATCTTTACATTTTATGATACAGCCCCGAGACCATTTCCTTTGATTTATCTTGTATATAAATATCACAAAGTAATTATTGTTTTGTAATTACTTGGGTAACAATGAAAAGTATCGAATATGGTTTCTGCAAGAACAACTTGCTCGTTACCAAATTTTTATTTGTTTTATAATAAAAATATTACAAGCAAATCATTCTTAATTACTTAATTATATACAAATTTCAATGTAAGTTCATTCTTTGGAAGTAAGAAGCTGAGCGTAGAAATATAATTAAAATACCAATTGGCGCTGTGGGCTTCGATGTTCCTCTTATTAAAATACTGCAGTTTGTTTTCCGCTGTAATGATAACAAAGACATTGTAGACATAGCTAAAATTATTAAAAAAAAAAAGGAAACTGAAGTTAAATATATATTTATTACATAATATTTAATATTGGTTTAGAAAGATAAGAACATAGAACATTCTTTAATGCTCAAATATTTCTTCCTACGTACTACACACACACACACACACACATATATATATATATATATATATATATATATATATATATTCCCACGATATTTTCATTCGCTACCGAATACTTGATAAATCAGAGATTAAAATTGCACAATTGATTAATTGGTGCGAAATGGAGTCTTGATTAGGATTATACTATGAAATTTACAGTAAATTCTGTATGTAAGCAATATGTTTTTTTCCAACCGATGGTAAGTCGATGATGTGGCCCATAGACATGTACAAACCACCTGAGCATTCCTTTCTTGTTTACTTATTATATATATTATATTATAAGTAAAATCGCATGTATCAAATACGATGTTTATGTAACAGGTGGACACGGATAAATATTTGAACTGATAGACTAACCTATTAATATGAAATAAAAATTGATATGAGAATAAATATAGATTCTATGGACCACAGCATCCACTTACCATGAGGTAGCATATATGTAATTATCACCTTTATTCTAAAAACAAAGATAGATTTATTCATAAAATTAAATGCACAAAGCATTCGTTAATAAGTTCAACATCTTAATTGAAGTTTTATTCATTCTATAAATAAAACTGAATGGCGTTTAAATAAAATCAGATTCTGATTTATCTAATGATTCAAAAATAAACCCTTGATTTCTTGTAAAAGTTTGTGTATTCAAAGTTGCCCAACGAATAAGTTCATTGATTGTGCTGAAGAAATATAAAATATTTTTGTATAGCTTAAATATCAACATTATTTATTGAGTCCTAATGGATTTCGTAACGAAATAACAAATAATACTCATTTCTAATTAACCATATTCTAAAAATAACACAACTATCTAGCCATTTTTAATTTATGAACGTACATGAATAATATTTTTATTTGCTCCTATCCATCATCATCATCATGTCACAGCCCGTCACACAAGTCCACAAATGTTGTGGCATTTTCCTACAGTAGGGTCCTTAGCCACCTGTAGCCATTGACTTCCTGTATTACTTACCAGGTTTTAAAACAACACCTACATACTTGTGCATGCACAACGCAGCACGTTCAAAATATTGTCAAAAAGGAAGACACATGATAGTAAGCGTTCTGACAATCGACGCAAAACGGCTGCACTGACGTTTTTATCGGTAGTGGACGCAACCGTTGTGTTTAGTCTTTTTCACTTTGTTACTTCTCTGTGTGAACTTTGTGAGTTGTGTCTGAGATTGCCATTATTAAACGTTAGTCAGTACAATAACTTGCGGCAGTGTTACTATTATTAAATAATACCGAAAGGCATGTAAATGCTTGGATAAGAATGATTTACCAGGAAATAGAAAATTAACTAATGTAACATAATATGAAACGCTTACATTTTATTATTCGACTATAGTATACTTGACGCGTTCACTGCTACTATTTATTTACAAATTTCATTATTAATTTTTAATATTATTATTTTTTAATTAATTTCGCTCAGTATTCTTTATTGGCTTTCATAAACTATAAATTCTACCATAAACTATAGTATTTAACATCTGCCGAGTGTTCTGTGACGGCCAATTTTTTTTGATGTCAAGCATCCAAGATATGCTTCTTATTTTTTTCTTTGAAAAACAATTACTGCAACAATAGAAATTCCTCTTTAATACAGTAAATCAAACGGACATCACAGCGAGCAGTTGTAACTGCTCGCTGTGATGTCCGTTTGACTTCTTCGCAAAGAGCCGACAAATCAAACGGACTTTGGAAGATACGCAGGAAAAAATAGTTAGGACCCATTGTGCTTGACACCTAGTATTTCGATCGCCAAGCCTCCTTGCCAAGTGTGGCGATTAAAGTAAATTTTCTCCTTAAGAAGAAAAGGCTCAGTTCCAGTAGTAGATTTTTATATTGTCATGCTAGGTATTAGGTATTGGCACGATATCCACGGAGTGAAACGGGATATTTTGACGCCACCCACACATAGCATCTAAAAAGAAAAAGAAAATGTTGATAAGAAAACTCAGAAAGTAAAGTAAATAAACTTAAGTTCAAACAAAATAGAAGTCAATTAAGTCGTTGAGCATCCTAAATTAGGAAATCAGTTAAGTGCTCTTCATTGTTCTCTCTATTGGCTTCTTAATACAAATACCGACAGGAAAAATGGTATAATTGAGTAAATATATTACGTTTTAATTTGTATAATATTACTTCTCTTTCTAAGGAAAGGTTAGAAGCTACAGTTTTTTTAATAATATAACATTATTTTAGTGATTTACAGATTACATGTGTAATATGAATCGACAATACTTTTTTATACGGTGGGATTTTGCCACGGCGAATTATAAAATGCGCATTAGATATATTATGCTTCGGATTTAATACATCCGTTTTAATGTCAAAAATTTTCATATTTCTAACAGAATATACAACCACGAAGCTCAAAATCAAAAGAAATATTTTGTTATATAAAATATTATTTATAAATAAAATAAAATATTTTAATTTGATCGCCGATATTTTTAAAGTAAGTTAAAAAAAAGTGTGAAGGGTTACACTTTTTATAAGAACTTTCTCTAATTACAAAATTTTATCCAATTCGTTAAAGCCGTCTTCAAGAAATTTGAAAAATAGGCGTATAAAATATTTACTTTAATTTTATGTATGAAAAAGTACCTATTAATTATGTTTCATTGTATATCATAAAAATAATGATTTTCTGTGAAACTGTACTGTTACTCTACTGTACTGTAATCGAACTGCACAAACGAAACATTTTCTTAGTCTATAATAATTTATTTATGCCCAACTTATTAACAGTGGTAGAGCCAGGCGGCAGCTTTTCCTATCGCACGGATGGGCCGGCTCGAACCGGGGTGGTACCACGACCTCATAGAATGCCAGCGTAAAGTAGAGGTTTACCTCTGCGTTTCGCTTGGTGAGTGCAGATGGCCGGAGGCCCTTTTTACTGGAAATGAGGCATTCCATCCTAGTCCTCACGGGTGACAACGCATCTACATTTTGATTCGCAAACGAGGATAAATGTAGATGTCTATGGGCCACAGCAACCACTTACCATCAGATGGAATGTGTGCTCGTTTGTCACCCTATCCTATAAAAAAAAACTGTAGGATCGTGTGGGCTAGAATAAAAAGGAATAAGAAATAAAACAACCTGAATATTTTGCAGGATTTGAACAAACGGACTAAGACGTAGCCATCCTACGCTTCCATTATAGGCTATTAAGAAGATCTTTATAACAAAGTAACCTAATCATATTGTGTGGACAATCCAGGCATGCCGCTATGTCCGAAAATGAATTTTTTTAGAAATGAGACCTAGCTTCGCCCCCGTAAACAAATATATTGTAATTTTTAACAACATATTTAGAGCCAATTTCGATAACGCGGTTACAGAAAAATATATAATTACTAATAAGATAATAAATAATAAAAATTTTCAAACGACCTAGCCATAACGTAGACCAGTTTTTTCACATTCAAAAAATTATTAGCGCAGCAAACAAGATCCAGTCGATACTTTGCTGAGTCAGATATACTCAAAAATCAGCGATATGTGTGCAAAGGGGTGGGGCCGTTCTTCGTGTGTGAAATATCCAAACTTTATATTAATTATGTGTACTGACTGATGATTTACAACCGAAACCTTCTTCACTAGCTGGCCGTATGAGGATGCTGAAAGTCATTAGCGTGCAATGAGAAGGATGCTTGTAATTTATTTGCGAGGATATTCGCAAAAGTACAAGAGTAGCTGAATTTACATGGCGGGTCAGTAACCTTAGCTGGTAATGGGCTGGCCATATAGCTAGAAGAATCAACAATTAATGGTTATGGAATGTTCACGGGTGGCAACCTCGTACTGGCAAGATGGACTAGATGGAGTTATGACCTGACGAAACACGTAGTTAGTCGATAAATTTAAGTGTCTCTGGACCGTACTTTGTAGTAATCTATAGAGGAGGCCTACGTTCAGCTCTGGACTTGTGAAAGGCTGTAACATTTACGGTTTACCTCAAAATATTTTGTCAAAATAATGTTTGTTTAAGAAAATGAAAATCTGGAAAATACAAGACAAACGAAAGATTCAAGATATATTCAATGCGAGCTACGTTATAAGAATTGATTTTAATTACTGTAAAAGTTCGATGGAACAGATCGCTCTATGATTGCTAAAGTATGTTTTGTTGTTTCACTTCAATTCATGTTTTGAAGAGTCTTATCAAAATCTCAAGATATTTTACTGGAGGTAATTGTAGATTTTATCTCTTGGTATTTTAAAGGTATAAAACCTTATTTATAATAAATCTAACTGATCAACTTACTGTAAGATAATTTAGCACAGATAATGATTATTAAAATTTAAGTTGGACCGGGTTAATTTTGATATCAGTACTTACCATATAAGTCCCCCTTTGCGATAAATGTCACAAATATTAAAATATTTAAACTGAAATGCTATAAAATGGGTATCATAAATTTAGTCAAATGCAGTAGATTTTAAGAATATTCATAGGATGATCATATATTTTTGATTAAGTCTTGTAATCTACCTTTTTTATAATACAGGAGCGACAAACGTAAATAACAGGCTTCCTGATAATAAGAACTACTGCAGGCCATGTACACTTACATCTGATTCAGCTTTATATACTATATCTATCATCATCATCATTACAAGAGAAAAGAAACCCCGCCTTCTATCAAATTCAAGGTAATTTCCGAAACATTGTATGTCAAACCCCGCCTTCTATCAAATTCAAGGTAATTTCCGAAACATTGTATGTCAAAACCAAAGGTCTACGATTTGCTACACTAGGACTGACGTATGGATAAGCTTTACTAGATGGTGTACTAATACACATCAGCCTTATGTATACGATAATTTTAATTATGCCGCAACCATGCAACACGAAATCAATGTTAAACGCCCAATTCTATAGAAAGGTTAATTAAACGCTTCTCCTAATAACATTTCGGATGTTAATTTTAAGAACCCTATAGTATTTAAAACATTACAAATCTCTGCAAATTGGTCAAGACATTATAAATATCGTTAGTACTTGGAAATATTTTTCGGATGGAATACTAAAAAATAAACGTGACATGAGTTGTGAATCACGTCCTCCGCAAAACCTTCAAATATCACTGTTCAAAGGGAATAGATGGTAGCTTCTAAAACTGAAGTACAGTCAAGGTACGTATTTCGGTATAACACTTTGCAAACTTGATTGAAGTAATATTTTTGGTCCCTTTTAATCCACAAATAGAGATTATATATACTTATAGTAGCTTATATATTATGTCCCACTGATGAGCACAGTCCTTTTTTCAATTCTAATAGGGTTAAATCATGCTTAGTCCGCCGCGTTGTTACCGTCCGTTTTGGCAGATTTCACATGTCTTCGAAATATATTTTTTTTATAAATACGGACAGAGATACTACAGTCGGATTGCATACGATTATTTCCATCACCAGCAGTTAACATTTTCATCGGGCTCGGTGATATCAAACCCGTGTTGGTCACGTACTGTTTACGACGAGTACTTAAATCCTTGAGCCACCACAGCGATGAACGAGGCCTTTTTTACCATTTACTCCATGATATTTTAGTATAATTTTACTTATTTTATAAACAAAAGATATAAAAATTAATTTACTAACTTCGGCGTCATAAAATTAAAAGTTTCTTACCTAGTTTGAAGTGCACCGGTTAGCGGTCAGCCACCGCAGAGTCTACTTCACCTGAAAATGTCTCGTGTAGAGGCAAAAGACGCTTCGTATTATCGACAGTAGTGTATCTTTCTTTGTATAGTAGTGCTGTAATTAGTGTTGACGGGGATAGTGCACGCAGTTGAGGGAGGGCCGGGGGTGCTCTTAAAACTAGGTAGACAAATAAATTTATTTTATTACGCGGATCTTAGCAAATTAATTTTAAATCTTACGCGTGGTTCTATTAACTTTATAAATTATTTATGGTGAACGCACACTTATCCGGGCCAAACGAATCGAAGGAATCGAATTCAAGGAGGCCACGCATTGAAAGAATCAACCGCAACGAAAGAATTTTTTTTCATTTCATTAACACTTGTCCAGTGTGATATATGTTGTAATTACATGTGAATTGTGATGGACCTTGACAAGGTTTTTATTTTTTGTGCTTTATTAATGGCAGATGAAGAAATCATTTACTAAATTAATTTATAATCTGTAGTATAAAAAAATAAGAATTAGTACTCACTTGATGCTATGTAGCACGCAAATGTCAGAATGCGAGCTCATTGGTCATTTCGATTCGACCGCATTGTCCGCTGCGAATCTGATTACGTCATCCCAATTCGTCTAGGATTCCCGGAATTCCTCTATATTCGAACGATTTAACGCGGACAGGTATGCGAGGTCTCATATAATTTCATATAAAGAATTTAAAAATTCGTTTTATTAGGCGCGTTCTGCTCGTATAGTGTGCTTTCACCTTTAGGGTAATGATTTCTTATGGTGTTTTTGTGCCCGTTACGCCAACACTACACATTTAAATAAAACAAAATTTTATTGATTTTATCGCGTACATTAATATATTATTATATATTATAGACGGTGACTACCTCAGTCCCTCCGTGACCATGGGTGCTGTAAAGTATTAGAAATATGAGGAATATAAAATAATTTAAAATACGCAATGAAATCGAAAAAAATTATTTACTTCTTAGAAACTTAAGTAACATATATCCAATTAATACCTTTGTCGAATTAATGTTACATAACATTAAAACTGAATAGTTTTTTAAGCTACATAATATTTAGTTTAAAAAACGTTTTATAGTTGTGTTAAAACTAAAAAAAACCATATACTGTGTGCTCGTTTCTCACCCTTATTCTATAAAAAGCTATTCCGTTATGTATATTATATAAGATTTAATGTCGAAAGTGTTTTTTTTTTTAATAATATCTGAAGTGTGTTTATTATTTGCTGTTTTATTGAAAGAGTATAGATTTAAAGCAGTTCTCTATAATTTTAAATCAGACGAGATGATGAATAACAACGCCTTATGCCCTTTTCTGCCTAGTTTATCTGAGTTGGTACCAAACTCTTACCTATTTCATATCAGGAAGCTCAAAGGTGCTCGACGAACTATGAAGAGAGCTATGCTCGGATCTTCTCTGCGTGATAGATTTCTAATGAGGATATCTGCAGTAGAAATAGAGCTACCTACATAGCCTAATGAATCAGCAAGCTAAACTAGCAATGTGCCAGTATTTTTTTATAGAATAGGGTGACAAGTGAGTACACAGTCCACCTGATGGTAAGTGGATGCCGTGGCCCATAGACATCTACATTTATGCTCAATTAAGAATCAAAATGCTTTTTTTCTTCGTTGTCACCCCTGAGGACTAAGATTGAATGCCTCATTTTCAGGAAAAATGGTCTCCGTTCTAAATACTCACCATACCATATCGTTCGAAGAAGTGACATCCCATGAGAGAAAAAAATTCTTGAGCGGCAGCCTTTTATCTGCTAGCGAAGAGGGGTGTAGGGTAAACCTACTGGATGGAGTGACGACCTGGTAAGATATACGTGAAATGTAGATGTAGGTGGCTCCTAACCATGCTTTGTGGCAATTCTTAGGGGAGGCCAACTTTTAGCATTGGATATAAAGTAATGAGCTGTAACCATGATGATGTACTGCAGTAACCACTTACCATCAGATGGACTGTGGGTTCATTTAAAAGAAAAAACAAGAATGATTGCATATCGAAAGTTAATCTGCTTGTATTAAATAAAATATTTCCATAAATCTATATTATATACACATAAATAAAAGTGCCTGACTGTAATAATGAAATAACTGGCATTTTCTATTTAACTCTTAATTTGTGTATTGAGTTCTTATTATAAGTTCAGAGGATTATTTGTATGTTCTTAAGATTTCTAATTTTTTGTGTATCTGCCTGTCTGTCTGGGTTAAGCTTTGGAATGACTGAGCCGATTTTATTAATCTTTATGAACAAATAGAGTGCAATGCCGGGAGACATCTAGGTTATATTTTATTCATAAATAATGATTTTATATACTTAAATGCAGAATGGAGTGTATGAAAGAACTTTCATACATTTTCACTAATATCTAAATTTTATTTGCATGTGTATACTTCTGGTAGACGAATAAGGCTTTATCAGAAATCATTACAAAAATGTTGACTCAAAATATCACCAAGGTAATGTTAGAGCATCATGTAAATAAAATAGTATATCATACTATTGCCACATTTAACTAAAAGTAGGAACACATAATCATAGAAATAAATTCACTTAACATTCATATATCAAAGCGAATCACTGGCCCGCGTAATCGCTCCTTATTTGTTGACCCTCGTCATATGCGGTACATCTGTCGTAAAAATGTTAGCCATGATATTTTTCACCCAAATATAAGTTAAAGTATTAGATCATTATGACAAATATTGTTATGTGTTCCAGATAGCAAACTAGCATCGATTTATCATGTTCCGATTTGAAAGCTGTCTCGAAAAACTTGTACATAAATGATATACACCGTCGCATTACAATGGTGACTTTAATTTAACACATATATATGTTTTTATATATTCGTTTCATGAAGAAATTGTATTTCCATTAAACGTTATTTTTTTACGGATTTATATAAAATTTTTGAAAATAGCATATTAGAGAAACCTGTACTTTGAGAACTGAAGCCCTGCGATCATTTGCCAGGGTCACGGTCACGGATCATAACATCGCATCGTCGATATTAAAACGCATAAGCCTTTGTCGGCAAGCGGGCGGCGCAGGTGACGCGCCGCTTCTCACCTCGCCGCACCAAAATCTAATTTTTTTTTGTTTTTCTAGTGCTAGCCGAACCCGTGTTCTTGAAAAAATTCTTCACATTAGTACGCATAATTACGTCGATTAATAATTTTGTGAAAATTTCCGCGATAAGACCTTTACCTATTGTTTTATTTATTAATTTTTGTGTTATTATCGCGTTCACTAGAAACGGCATGTGAAACCAGCACAATTTGCACCACTGGGCACCCAAAAACCGAAGTAAATGTTTGGGCAGCTATTTACGGTGAAAACCTCATCGGACCCGTATTCGTTGATGGGACTTTATATGGAGAAAGGTTTTTTAATCTACTAAATGATACGGTGTCAGATTACGCAAACAACCTAAACGTCCATATATAAATACCAACGAATGTGGTACCAATTTGATGGCGCTGGTTCGCCACTGCCAGGCTGTTCTTACAGAGCGTGCTGGTTTACACTCTGTAAGACCAGCCTGGCAGTGGCTAAATGACATGGTTGGTGCACAATGGATTGGTAGATTTGGACCTCGTAGCCAGCAAGATCGCGAGACCTATCACCACTCGATTTTTTTTCTGGGGGTGCATCAAAGGCGATGTGTACGCGGAGAACGTAGATTCGGTGAAAAAATTACGCTATCTAATAATAAATGTGTTTGAGAAATTGAGGAAAACCAATTTATTTTCAAATATGCGGATATATTAAACGGTGGTAGAGCCTTGCAGCAGCTTTTGCTGTTGCACGTATGGGCCGGCTCGAGCCGGGTTAGTACCACGACCTCACAGAATACCGGCGTGAAGTGGAAGCTCTGCTTCCGCGTTTCGTCTGGTGAGTGCAGGTGACCGGAGGCCCAATTCCCCCCCCCCCCCCATCAACATGGTAGCGGAATTACGTCATGAACTACCCCAGGAGGGTACCAGTACCCCTGGAGAATCCCTCGCTGAGCATCCACGACCATGCTATTCCACTCCTGAGCGTGGGTGCTCAGGCTGCCCCGCGTATTCTGGGGGGGGCAAAATTCCGCTCAACACAATAACTGCTCGGGGCAAACTGAGCAACAAGACCAAGGCGACCCCTGCCACGCTATCCGTGAATTTCTGCAACATCAGGGGACTTCACTCGAACCTAAACGCCGTCCACTACCATCTTGAGACGGCGAAGCCGGCCTTGCTCTTTCTGACCGAGACGCAGCTGTCCTCTCCGGCTGATACTTCGTATCTCTCCTACCCGGGGTACAAATTGGAGCACTCCTTTGTGCCTCGGGCTGGAGTTTGCGTGTATGTCAGAGAGGACATCTGTTCTCGACGCCTCGGCAGTCTTGAAGGTTCGGACCTGTCCATCCTTTGGCTACGCGTAGACAGCGACGACCATCCGCGCGTCTACGCGTGCCTCTATAGGTCCCATAGCGGTAATGCCGAAACAGACCGACTCATCGATCACGTCCAAATGGCTACAGATTCCTTGCTACAACAGGTCCCATCCGCAGAGATCGTGATCCTTGGCGATTTTAACGCCCACCACGCCGAATGGCTCGGTTCACGTTTAACCGATCATGCGGGGAGATCTGTTTATGACTTTGCCTTGGCATATGGTCTGACACAACTGGTTACATCGCCTACGCGGATTCCAGATGTTGAGGATCATACACCTTCCCTGTTGGACCTTCTGCTGACCTCTCATCCGGACGGATATCAGGTTTCCGTCGATGCCCCTCTTGGCTCTTCGGACCATTGTCTGATCCGGAGTGTGGTGCCACTCACGCTCCCCTCGCGGTTGCGTTCTGCAGGTTGCCGCCGTGTTTGGCATTACAGGTCGGCGGATTGGGACGGAATGCGGTCTTTCTTTGCTTCCTACCCATGGGGGCGGGTTTGCTTCTCGCCGGATGATCCCAGCGCTGTTGCTGACTCTGTCACTGATGTGGTGCTACAGGGAATGGAACTATTTATTCCATCATCTGTGGTACCCATCGGAGGCAGATCTCAGCCTTGGTTTGGTCGCTCCTGTAAGACTGCATTACGCAGTAAGCAGGAGTGTTATCAAGCCTGGGCTGCGGCTTCGGTGACTCGGGATGTAAACACCAGCACACTCAAAAAGAAGTATAACTTCGCCTCCAGGTCCTTCAAAAGAGTTATTGCCAAGGCAAAGTCAGAGCACATAGGCAGAATTGGCGAGAAACTAGTTCGCCTTCCTTCGGGAACCCGTGCATTCTGGTCTCTCGCCAAGGCTGTCCAAGGGAATTTCTGTAAGCCATCACTACCACCTCTGCACAGGGAGGACGACTCACTGGCCCACGACGCAAAAGAGAAGGCCGACCTTTGAGGCTCCCTTTTTGCGTCCAACTCGACTGTTGATGACGGGGGGAACACACCGCCGACCATCCCGCGGTGTGAGTGCTCCATGCCGGATGTGCGGTTCTCACAGCGCTCGGTTCGCAGAGCACTCCTCTCCCTTGACATCTACAAGTCGAGTGGGCCTGACGGAATCCCCCCAATTGTGCTGAGGACGTGTGCTCCGGAGTTGGCACCGGTCCTAACGCGTCTTTTCCGGTACTCCTACTCCCAAGGCGTAGTCCCGAGTTCATGGAAGACAGCTTTTGTCCACCCAATCCCTAAAAAAGGCGACCGCTCAGACCCGTCCAACTATAGGCCTATCGCGATCACCTCCTTGTTCTCCAAAATAATGGAATCCATTATTAACTGCCAGCTCATCCGGTACCTTGAGGATCACCAGCTGATTAGTGACCGCCAATACGGTTTTCGTCGGGGTCGATCAGCTGGTGATCTTCTAGTCTACCTGACCCATAGATGGGCGGAGGCAGTAGAGTCCAAGGGGGAGGCGTTGGCCGTTAGTCTGGACATTGCGAAGGCCTTCGATCGGGTTTGGCACAAAGCGCTTCTTTCGAAGCTCCCTTCCTGTGGGCTTCCCGAGAAATTATGCAATTGGATCACCAGCTTTCTTGCAGATCGGAGCATCAAGGTCGTTGTAGACGGTGCATGCTCCGACTACAAGCCTATTAACGCTGGTGTTCCACAAGGCTGCGTGCTATCACCAACGCTGTTTCTTCTGCATATCAATGATATGTTGCAAGCCGGTAGCATTCATTGCTATGCGGATGACAGCACTGGTGATGCTCTATACACCGGCCGTGCCAATATTTCTCGGGAAAACGTCACTGAGTACCGGAACAAGCTTGTGTCTGAAGTCGAGTCTTTGCTGGACAAAGTCTCGGA
The DNA here is from genome assembly GCA_963668995.1 of Parnassius mnemosyne. Taxonomy (NCBI): domain Eukaryota; kingdom Metazoa; phylum Arthropoda; class Insecta; order Lepidoptera; family Papilionidae; genus Parnassius; species Parnassius mnemosyne. Next base: position 38,686,768 of record CAVLGL010000024.1, on the reverse strand, counting down.
TTGGGGGCGACTAAATCTAGTCCAGTTTAATCCTCAGAAGACACAAGTTTGCGCGTTTACCGCTAAAAAGAACCCCTTTGTCGTATCTCCTCAGTTTCAAGGTACTCCCCTTGTTGCCTCAGCCAGTATCGGAATCCTCGGCGTCGACATATCGAGTAGCGTGCAGTTTCGTGGTCACTTGGAAGAGAAGGCCAAATTGGCCTCTAAAAAGCTTGGCGTGCTCAGCAGAGCGGGACAGTATTTCATGCCGGCTCAACGCCTGCAACTTTACAAGGCGCAGGTTCGGCCTCACATGGAATACTGTTCCCATCTCTGGGCTGGGGCTCCCCAGTGCCAGCTTCTTCCACTTGACCGCATCCAGCGCAGAGCGGCTCGAATCGTCGACGACCGAGTCCTTTCCGATCGGCTCGATTCATTGGCACTGCGAAGAGATGTTGCATCTCTTAGCATTTTCTTTCGCATTTACCATGGGGAGTGCTCTGAGGAATTGTTCGGATTAATCCCAGCCGCCAAATTTCACGAACGCACATCGCGGCAGAACTCTCGATACCATCCACACCATCTGGATGATTGGCGGTCCACCACTGTGCGATTTAGAAGATGTTTTCTTCCTCGCACAACTTCCTTGTGGAATAGTTTGCCACCAGCGATTTTTCCGGACCGATACGACTTAGGGACCTTCAAGAAAAGAGCGTACTCCTTTTTAAAAGGCCGGCAACGCATCTGCAATTCCCCTGGTGTTGCGGTTGTTCATGGGCGGCGGTAGTCACTTACCATCAGGTGAGCCGCATGCTCGTTTGCCCCCTCTGCTATAAAAAAAAAAAAAAAAAAAAAAACATGAAACGCCGTTTAGCTCTTTGTATCCGCCAATACGGTGGTGTCATTAAAAATAAGAAAATTTGAAAAAAGAAAAAGAAAAGCAGTGATTAGTGATGACAGCTATAACTAATAGTAACAAGAGAGAGTGATATGATAAGTGTTTGAACTAAGCACCTCCGCTGTAGGTACCACTTGCGCCGCACGCCGCCGCGCTGGCACCGTTTGGTTTCTTTGATAATAAACCGTCAAGAAACCTTACCGATCACGAGTAGATACAAAACGCGTTGCGCGGGTGCAGGCGCGCGAAGCGACGCGTTGCTGCTCCGAGTTAACATAAGCCAGCTAGCTAATTAATTTTATGAATGAATTTTTGCAAGAGTGATCCCAATTTTAGTTACTTTTTTATTAATAATTTGTTTGAAAAAATTTTTTTTTAATTGCGTGTTATTTTAACCTATCAAAATTAATATGATTAATGGGTTAGGGCTCATTAATCATACTTATTGCCTACCCGTGAATTAAATTAAAGTCACCATTGTAGCGGCCACGTTGTAGTATAGTTGTAGCACAAATGGGTCGGCTCTACCGGGGAAGGACCACGCTCTCACAGAATAGCAGCGTAAATTAGCAGCTCAACGCTGCTGTATTTCTTATGGTTAGTGTAGAGAACCGGAAACCCTTTTTAGTGAAAACTAGGCATTGCATCTTACCCCTCACGGGTGACAACGCATCTGCATGTGGACTGTGTGCTCGCTTGTCACCCTTATCTTAAAGAAATATTAGTTAATCGATATTTCAGAAAATTGATATATATTTTAAATCAATTAATTTTAATACTGTTTAATTGTTTGATTATATAATAATAAATTATCAGTTTTAAAATATTGCGGTACACGTGAAGTAAGGGTCTATTTCTAGGAAAACATCTGTGTTAGTACAACCCTTTTGTGTTCCTGTCGCTAAGCATCAGTACACCTATAGTGCTTCAGACGTTAAGACAGTCAGTAAAATTAGAAGCGGTAAGGCATACCGGAATCAATGTGGATAGTATGTAGGAATATTTCTTTACGACAGGGAGAAAACATAGTTTTTTCTTATTGTAAGCAAATCTTAACTTCAATTAGTACTTTATCCTGGAAAGCCAAAAATTTTCCTTGGAATAATAAGAAATATTTATAAAAAAAAATATTAATCTCGCTTGTCTGCAGCGGGTACTGCTAACTAATTTAACAGTGTTCCCGTGTCTAACTGATATAATAAAATTCAGCCATCTAAAAATGTCCAACCCAAATCTAAGCAACTAGTGATGGGTTGTAGCATTTTAAATGCAAAGCTAATCCGTTCAGGTGAATGTAGCAATTTTTTAAGTTGCTTTTTACACCACTGTCCTAATATTCCTCGTATTTTTATATCTGAAGTCAAGCCTTTGTGAATAAAATCTCGGATTGGGAACAACTAAATGTAATCCAGATTAACCCTCAGAAGATAAAAGAAGATAAGAGAGGACATCTGTTCTCGAGGCCTCGGCAATCTTGAAAGTTTGGACCCGTTCGTGTTTGGGCTACGCGTAGACTGCAACGGGCATCCCCACGTCTACGGGTGCTTTTATAGGTTCCATAGCGGCAATTCCGACACAGACCGACTCATTGACAACGTCCAAATGGCTACTGACTCCTTCCTACAGCAGATCCCATCTGCAGAAATTATGATCTTTAGCGATTTTAACGCCCACCACGCTGAATAGCTCAGTTCATGTTTTAACCGATAATGCGAGATTTGTTTATGACTTTTCCTTGGCTTAAGGCCTTATACAACTGGTTACTTCACCTACGCTGATTCCAGATGTGAAGGAGCATGCACCTTTCCTGTTGGAACTTCTGCTGACCTCATTCATGCAGACGGATATCAGATCTCCATCGACGCCCTTCTTGGATCCTGGAACCATTGTCTAGTCCGGAGTGTGGTGCCACTAACGCTAACATCGCGGTTGCATTTTGCAGGCTGCCGCCGTGTTTGGTAATATTGATGGACCGATTGGAAAAGTATGCAGTTTTTTTTTACATCCTACCCTTGGCGGCGGGTTTGCTTCGCCCCGCACGATCCACACGTTATTGCAGATTATTTCACTAATGCGGTAATTCAGGGTATGTAACTTTTCATTCCATCTTCTTTGGTGCCACTCGGAGGCAGATTCCAGCCATGGTTTGATCGCTCCTGTAAAATAGAATCACGCTATAAGCAGGATTGTTAACGGACTTTGGCTGATGCGTCAACGTCTCGGGATATAAACACCAACGCTCTTTAAAAGAAGTATGATTCCGTCTCCAGGTCCTTTAAAAGAGTAATTGCCAAGGCAAGATTAGAGCACATTGGCAGAATTAGCGAGAAACTAGTTTACCTTCCTTCGGGAACCCGTAAATTCTAATCTCTCGTCAAGGCTGTCTAAGAGAACTTCTGTCAGCCCTCTCTACCATCTTTGCACAGAGAAGACGACTCGCTGGGCAATGCCACAAAGGAGAAAGCCGATCGTTGCGGACGACAGCACAGGCGGTGTTGCTTTTTACATCGGCCGTGCCAATATTTCTCGGGATCACGTCATTCAGTACCGGAACAAACACGTGGTAATGCGGCTGATTCAGAAACTATTTTTGTTTTACAGAAGAGGGCCATTAGCGCTATTTATAATCTAAAACCGAGAAAGTCTCTTAGAGATAAATTTAAAGAAATAAACCATCTCAGTATATTTACGAAAATTTAATGTGTTTTCACAAAAACAAAGGTAGTTATAGTAAAAATAGTGATATACATTCTGTAAACACTAGAAACAAACATAAGCTAGTGATGCCAATTTCTCGACTCCACAGAGTCAGTAATACATTCTTGGGGCAATATATACGCTATTACAACAAGGTCCCGGAAAGTGTACAGGTTCTCTGTATTACCAAGTTTAAATGTTTTATTAAGCTGAAACTGTATAAAAAGGGTTATTATAATATAAATGAATACATGGTTGATAATAATCCCTTGGAATGAGGTGGTCGCTTCCAAGCAGTTTTTAAAATAAATTTTGTAAATAGTTCGTAATAATTTATATTGTAAAATTTATTTTAAAAAAAAGTCCCGCTGGGTTTCTTGCTGGTTCTTCCCAGGACAGAGGGTTTTTTTTTCGAACCAGTGGTAAAGTAAACAATGATTTTTAATGGGAATTACACATGTAATGTATATTGAATAAAAATTATTCTATTCTATTCTACGCTGCAGCTCCTTTTACTTGAACGCAACCAGCGCAAAATGGCCCAAATTATTAACGACCGAGTTCTTTTTCATGGTATTGCGAAAATATGTTGCATTACTTTCCATTTTATATCGCATTTACTACGGGTAATGCTTTGAGGAATTGTTCGGATTAATTCCAGCCGCCAAATTTCACGAACGCACATCGTGACAAACTCACGAACCTATACATATACTTACTTACTTACTTATCTTCACGCACAATCCCTAACGGGGTAGCCAGAGAGAACAGATCGCCAAGTGTCAAGATCCTTACAAACCTCTTTCGCTTCTTTCAGATTCATTAACTTCTTCATGCATGCACGTCTAGGTATCCGAGTACTCTTGACCCTACCCTCTTCGAGCAATTTGCTCACATGGTCTTCGAAAGTTAGTCTCGGTCTACTTCGACACCTTTTAATATTAACTTTCGCGCTATATATTTTCTTCACCATTCGGTCTTCACTCATTCGCTCAACGTGCCCAAACCACCGAAGCACGCCCTTATCAATTTTTGTGATAAGGTCATCTTTCAAACCTGCCATATTGCGAATCTCTTCGTTTCGCTTTCGGTCGGCCATGGTAGCGCCGCACATTTTACGAAGAGATCGCATCTCCACTGCATTCAACTTACTTTTATGCTTCTTCTGGCATACCCAGGTTTCGCTGCCATATAACAAAGTCGGTACCAACACTGCGTTATGTATTGCAAGGCGTGCACTCTTCGCTACGCCTTGCCTTTTGACTAACGCAGTCAGGGCACCATTGACTATGTTCCCGGCAGCGACACGCCTGTCCACATCTAAATCACATCTTCCATCCCGGCTAAAAGCACTCCCCAAGTATACAATTTCATTTACCTGTTCTAGACATTCCTGATTTACCCATATTTCACACTTCGTTCTCTCTTCGTCCCTTTCAAATACCAGAACCTTAGTTTTATTAGCATTCAAACGGAGACCTTTAATTTCACATTCCTCTTTCATACACGTGACTAATGGCTGCAGTTCTGTCTCTGTTGGTGCAATAAGCACTGCATCATCAGCATACAGCAGACAATTTACTTTTATGTCACCCAATTTCACACCCAAACAGCTATCTTTCAGCTTCTGTAAACAGCTGTCGAGATACAGTATGAACAGCCAGGAAGACATGACACAACCATGCTTTACGCCCGTTTGGACGTTAAACATGGGTGACAGGTCATGCCCTACCCGCACACAGGCTTTACAGTCACAGTAAAGAGACTGCACAGCCCTTAGCAATCGGCCATCCACACCATACCCCGGCAACAGTTCCCACATTTTCTTCCTTACAACCTTATCAAATGCTTTCTCAAGATCCACAAAAGCACAGAAAATCTTCTGGTTAGCAGCCAGAAGCTTTTCCGTGATCATGCGGAGAGAAAACATTTGATCCGTGCATCCTCTTCTAGGTCTAAATCCGCATTGTGCCTCCCATAGAAATCTTTCCGATTTCTCTTGCATCCTACGTGTCAAAACCTTCGAGTAAACTTTACTTGCTAAACTGGTCAAGCTGATCGCCCGATAACACCCGCAGTCAAAATGTGAACCTTTACCTTTATATAAAGGCACAATGACTGCGGATCGCCAATCATCCGGGACATCCCCCGTCCGCCAGCACAAATTGCACAGCAGATGAAAGCTGTCCCAGACGCGAGGCCCACCATACTTGACCATTTCAGCAGTAACTCTGTCTAGTCCCGCAGCTTTACCACATTTCAAACTTCGAATCGCACGTTCAATCTCTTTCATACTGATGACCTCAGTGTCATCGAGGTCCGGGTCTGGCGTACCAGTCACGGCGTCATCCCCGGATCCCTCACTAAGATCATCACACGCATACATTTCTCTATAAAATTCGCTCCATCGCTGCATGACGTCCGATTTTTCAGAGAGGACGTCATTAGTTCTCGAAAGCACTTTGTTCATTCTTAAGGCCGTCGCACCAGTTCGGGTCCTTCCAACCTCTTTCCAGAAGAGTTTGGAGTTCTCCTTAAAGTTGTACGACAACCTTTCGTCTGCTTCCATTCTACACCTTTCACGCACTTCCTCAATCAGTGCTTTCGTGTGAACTTTCTGCAGCCTATATCTTTCTTTCATCTTCTCTCTCATATCCTTATCATTACTAGAGGCCAAGTAGTCTAACCATGCTTTCTTCTTCTTCTTTACAGCTTCTTTCACTTCATCATTCCACCATGCATCTCTTCTTTTACTACTGCCTCTTTTTATTGTTCCACACACTTCTTCCGCTGCACTTACCATTCCATCCCTAAGGTTCTGCCATGTTCTTTCTACACATTCATTTCTGCCATCGATGGTGTCAAGCTTTTCGGCTACCCTCGCATGATATTTGTCCCTAGTATCTGCTTCCTGAAGCTTCCAGCTTCGGATGCGACAGACCGACTGTGGTTCTGTTACTGCCGTCCGGTAGCGCCAACCCGCGAACAGACCCCTAAATCTAGTAATCACTAGATAGTGATCCGTTCCCAGGTCAGCACCCCTGAACACTCGCGTATCCATCACCTGTTTTCGCAGTCGGTCATCCACCAGGAACAAATCGATCATACTTCTCTCATTCTTTCGTTCTCTAGTATACATATGGATTTTCTTGTGATTAAACATAGTGTTTGTCACAAGAAGACCCTTTTCCTTGCACACCGCCAGTATAAGCTTGCCAGCATCATTAACCCTTTTATCGCCAAACTTTCCAAGTACCGACTCGTACCCTGGTCGAGCGGCACCAACCCATCCATTCAAATCACCACATACAACAATTCTTTCGTTTCCCCTAGCCAAATCTAGAACTTCTCTTACATTCTCCCAAAACTCCTCCAGCTCAGCCCTGGACGACGAAGCTACCAGCGCATAAACAGCCAAAAGGAATAACTTCGTCAGTCCCAATTTAAAGCGAACCCAGAGAAGTCTTGAGTTCACAACCTTATATTCAGTCATAACATCGACCAAACGAGAAGACAGCAGCACCCCCACTCCCTGGCAGGCATTCTCGCTCTCCGGGACTCCTGACCTTAGAGCTAACGCCCCGCCAGGGAGCTCTTCAGTACCACTGCCCTTCCGTTTGGTCTCCGACATACACACGACATCTAATTCTCTTTCTTTCATTATTTCGATCAACTCATTCGTCTTATCTCTCATGCCTCCTCTAACATTCCACGTGCCAACTCTGCACTCTGTCTTCCTGCACGTTGTCCTTCCGCCGTGTCGGGCTGTGCGTGACGGGTGGCGGTCCCCATCGCCGCTTTGCGCGCTGCATTCCACACCAACGGGGACGAGTTGGTGTGCGTCGCCTTTGGGGGACGCCCTAACCCTCGTTGGCATGGGTGCGCAGCTAAGTAGAATTGCAGCCCTGAAAAGGGCTGGCAGGGGTCGCGACGAGCACGCTTCTACAATGACCCCCAAATACAAATCTATACATATAATCGATTTAATATGTATTATCGTAATTACTAGCTGGTACCCAGCAGGTAACTGCCGCAAAAATATTTTGTAAATATTGTTTTAAATTTAAAATAGTTATATTATTAGGAATGATAACACATTCAATAAAGTTATCGGTATGATACGCTCGCCACCTTCTGTAAGTTAATTGTACTATATCTCTGACCTTTGCGCAAGTGCAAGCAATGAGTTGACAAGGATTTACCGCAATTTGATGAACGGTATGTCAGCGCATTAAATACGCACAAACAAACATTAATTTTTATATATTAGATAACATATCATTGTGGAAAGCTATGAGCTGATACTCGAATTGATCACTGGCGTTTGTAATCACAAATAAGCATTAATAATTGGATTAATCTCTTTTCCACTCTTAAGATTTCTCATACTTTTGTAAGTGCTTTAAAACAAATGAGTGACTCATATAAATCTAAATATATAAAGGGAATTAGGTAAGTTCTTGTATAAATAGAAAACATATTGAAGTATAATTCTCTGGATAGAAACTCATAAACTTTAAGAGGACTATACCTCTCATACTTTTGTAAGTGGTTTAAAACAAAAAGCATGCCTCTTGTAAACCTAGCTATAAAGGTAATGTAGGTAATTATTTGTATAAGTGGAAAATTTATTCTATTATACCTCTCTCAATAAAATCTCATAAACATTTTTTATGTTTCTTTAGAAAAATAATATTTTATTTTCTAATATTTTTATAGCGCTTAATATGTTTTATAAACTTATTTCGCACTATTTCTATACATATAAAAATAATTCGAAGTTTACGATGGTAGTTGAATGATTGTTTCGGAACTTTTAGTTTCGTAGTTCGTATCCTTAATATGCATTTGCATTGTGCTACAACAACTTCCTTCTTATTTGCCTTTTCGTTGCTACTTATTGTATTGTCAAATCCTTACCTAAGTCCTTAATCAGTGAAAGTTGGGTGTGCCAGAAGAAGCATGAAAGAGTTAAAGCTGTAGAGATGCGGTTAAATTTGGGTGTATTCAAGGCAACAGTGAATAGGCTTTTGTTACGCTAAGACAGTGTGATTTAACATCTAAGGCTGCATCACCACTTACCACCAGATGGGATATATATATATATATATATATATATATATATATAATAAGTAAAAAAAGAAAGGAATGCTCAGGTAGTTTGTACATGTCTATGGGCCACATCACCGACTTACCATCGGGTGGAATGTGTGATCGTTAATCACCCCTATTCTATAAAAATAAACATATTGCTTACACTTAGCCTCCAATTACAGAATTCACTGTAAATTTCATAGTAAAATCCTACTCAAGTCCCCATATGGCACCAATTAAACAATTGTTAGTGGCAATTTTAATCTCTGATTTATCAAGTATTCGGTAGCGAATGAAAATATCGTAACAAAATCTACATTTCAGAGGAATACAATATTTCGAGAACATGTGAAGTCCACCAACAATACTGAAACTAACTGTGCTACCCACTTAGATATGAAAAGATGCCAGTGCCCAAAAACCCGGATCTGATAGAATATTTTTCAAAACATGCTCTGTGAAACTGTCTTACATTATTTATGCTTAAAACTTGAAGCATTCGATTCCTAGGACAACATTCAAAGAGTTATATTTTCAGAAAATAGTTGTGAGTATCATAAAATACCCGACTCGAGATTGAAGCAATTTTTGTTGACTACGTCAGTAACTGGTAGTGACAAAGCTCTTGGGTATCATTGTTGTAAGAAATTCAACGGATCGTAGAATTCTTGTGTTTATAAGATAGCATTTCGCTTTTCCTCCATATATATGTACATTTAATAATACTTTTAGTGAAACTTCGATAAATTAAAATGTTTCGCCACAATAATCTTCACTCTTTTGCATATTAATTAAACGATATAATTAAGCGCGCCTTTTGTGCAGTGCTTTCTATTTGCATAAAATATAAATTTATTTAAATGTATTACATTACCATGCTACTCTTTTTAAAGGTGGGGTTTTCCACAATCCACTCGCCGGAACGTCTTTGCCACTCAAGAACATTTCTTCCGCTTAGGTTCGTAGTGTTATTTGGTCGGCCCATTGCTATTACACCTTATTGATTCGTTGGGCTATGCTGGTAACATTGATTCTCCTGAAAATATCATCATTTCGGATTATCTCTTCCAAAAAAAAAAACTGCAAGCAATGCCCTAATAATAGTATACTGAGTGCACCTTAAGATTACTAAGTGAAAGACCATGTATCAGTTACAAACTTTATCATTAGCATAATTCATTTGTTGTAAACTTATGATGCTCACTACAAGAGTCTATTATACCATTATATAACAGCGAGAATGAGTCCTTACAATGGTCAACACCTGCATCATCATGTCTTTTATCAGAGTGACACATAAATATATGTAATGGTCATTGAACGTAGTTGGATTCTTTATTCGCATAAATGTTAAACTTGATAATGACACAACAATGTGCTTTAACGATAATAAAGCGAAACTCCATCTGATATCCACAAGAATTCTACGCTCCGTTGAATTTCTTATAACAGTGATACCCACGAGACTTGTCACTACCAGTTACTGAGGTAGTCAACAAAAATTGCTTGTTTCTCGAGTCGGGTATTTTATGTTACTCAGAGGTATTTTCTGAAAATATAGCTATTTGAATGTTACTCTACGAAACAACTGTTTCAAGTTTTAAGCATAAATAATGTTAAACAGTTTAACAGAACATATTTTGACAAATATTTAATCAGATCCGATATGTCCCACTTCTGGGCACAGACATCTTCTCATTTCTAAGTGGATGGTGCAGTTAGTTTCAGTGTGTGTTGATGTAATTTATATGTCCTCGTAATAATTTATTCCTCAGAAATGCAGCTTTCCTCACGATGTTTTCTTTGTCACCGAATACTTGGTAAATCACCGATCAAAACTGCCACTAATAATTGTTTAATTGGTGCCAAAAGGGATCGTCAGTAGGATTATAAAATGAAATTTACAGTAAATTCTGTAATTAGAGGCTAAGTGTAAGCAATATGTTTTTTTATACAATAGGCGTGACAAACGAGCACACTTTCCAGCCGATGGTAAGTAGATGCTGTGTTTTTGTTTGCGTTTATTTAATTCCAGTGCTCTCCAAAATTAGACTTTCACATTCTAATAACTTCTTTTCTTTTGCCCACGACGGAACGGAGAAGGTGTATGCGTTTAGGATAAGAGGTAGTTTGTGTATGTAAACAATTATATATATAAAGATATTACGCTTAAGATTTCCTTTTTCTGTAAAGGACTCGTTATTCATCGCCGATGGTTCTTAAATCGATGTTATTGATTATGTTCAGTTAATTTAAGTGTATTCGCGTATAAAGTGTATTAGCCTAGTCCAGATTTCGAAAGCTTATAGTGACATTTAAAATTAGTTCAGAATACAACCGTATACTCTTCATTTGACATACGAAATGACCACAAATCAAAATGTATATTATAAATACTAAAATATAATTATTGTTGATTTTAGTATAATTATCAACAGCATTTTAATTTAATAATTATGTAGGTAGTAGAATAAATAAGCAATATTTCTTTAAGAATCCAGAAATAAGATATTCATTTTTAAGGGTCCTTATCCAACGGCTATCCAATGGGACCCTATTACTAAGCATCCGCTGTCCGTCCGTCCGTCCGTCCATCTGTCTGTCAGCAGATTCTATCTCATGCTCCGTAATAGGTAGACAGTTGAAATTTTTACAGGATGTGTATTTCTGTTGACGCTATAACAAAAAAAACTATTGGTAAATCCAATTGAGCATGCCCTAAGTGCATTAAAAAAAATTATGGAACATGATTATACGTAAATATTTAAAGTTGTTAAAATACACACAAGCTTTCACTAATAACTTTATGATTATACTTTCAATTTTCCAATAATTTTATGTCCAACTTCAATTTAAAAAAAAGTTTGGAAAATCCACAAGTGCACGACTCATAATGCTCATATGATCATCATATCATCATTCAGGTAACTTCATAAAGTCCAAGACGTATTTAAATATAAATATATATTACGTGGTAGAGCCATGCTGCAACTATATTTCTGGTACAGTTGTAACACGAATGGGTCGGCTCGACCGGGGAAGGACCACGCTCTCACAGAATACCAGCGTAAAATAGCAGCTTAATGTTGCTGTGTTTCGTATGGTGAGTGTAGAGAACCGGATACACTTTTTACTGGAAACGAGGCATTCCATCTTAGTCCTCACGGGTGACAACGCATCTGCATTTTGATTCCTCATCGAGGATAAATGTAGATGTCTATGGGCCACAGCAACCACTTACCATCAGGTGGACTGTGTGCTCGTTTGTCACCCTTATCCTATAAAAAAAAATATATCCTACTTACTTTAAGTACGTACCACTATTTTTTATTCTGTAATTTTAAAATATTGTAATAAAAGTCTATGATTATTATAATAATCAAGTATGTATGAAATGCGCTTTAAGGAATATTTTGTATTTGTACAGCGATCTTTTTGAGCTGCTGCAAACAACCAATACAGTATCCACTCACGACGGCGGTAGACCCCGAACTGAGTGAGGTAGTCAGACTACCGCAGTCAATTTACAAAAATTAATTTATACAAGGCCGCTAAAACACCGAAAATTTCGACATTTCGTAGCCACAAAAATTTAATTATAACTAAACAAAATAAAATTAAAAATAAATAATAAATTAATATTTTCAAAAGTTATTGTGTTTACCACTCCATGTGGACTTGAGTAGTGAGCCTTAGTGGCTTTTTATGTAAAAATTGCAATTAATCGATTTAAAAAAAAATATTAATAAGTTCAACAATCATTTATCTTTCTGACAATGTGTTTTTTATATCATTTATATGTTCAATATGATTGTTAGATGCGACAAAACGTTAGAATCTTGATTTTTAGGCGCTAGTAGAACAAACCTACGCGTTTTGTACTAGACATGCAAAATAGTAAAAATCAAAATAAATTGTAAATTAAAAAGTGGTCCCCCACTAGAAATGTGTATTACGATGGTACGGTACCCTTTATGAGCGAGTCCGACTCTTACTTCGCCGGTTATTAATTTATGTAATTTAAATTCCGTATCCGTCTTCTTCATAACAAAAATAAAAAATAAAAATCTTCGGTAGTCAATCCGCGTCGCAAGCGATATTTGCCATAGTTGCTAACTATGGTAAATATCCCCCTATGTAACAATGTATGGGAGAGGCCTATGTTCAGTAGTGAAATTTAGATAGACTGTAGCTGTACTGTATAGCAGTATGTAGTTTAAGGCTTTAAGAAGCCTAAATGACCTTGATGGAATGGCGACCGCAAAGATTTTAGCCAACGTCAACTCCATCTAGCTGCTACGTGTTGTATTACTTATAAAAGTGCAAAGATGAATAGACTGCAGGGGTGACAAGTATAGGCTATTAAGCTTGCGCATCACTCAGAGTCATGTCGCGGGCGCGGCGTTAAGCATCTTCAATTAAATTGCACGGTGTGCTGATGTAGTTTCGTCTAGTATCGATATAGTAGTGTATCGTGCCTAGTGTGGTGGTGCTGGGGGTAGTAGCTAACTACTAGAAACAAATATTCATATTTATTTTCGTCCCCGTTTCACGATGATAAAATCGCGGAAAAATTTTGTAAGTAATAGAAATCTAATTTCATTAAATACGAAAAACAGACATTTGAGATTGTTCTTAATGTTACAAATGGTAATAATATGATGTAGTAAATTATGAACAAGATGGTGTCAACAACTGTCTGATGAATTAAAAATGCTGATCGTTTTAAATAAACATAAACACTTACGCCCGTCACCCAGAGGGGTAGGCAGAGATTATGGACTTCCATTTGGCACGATCCTGACACACCTCTCTCGCTTCCTCCACATCCATATACCTACGCATACACGCTCGTCGGTTAAGGGTACTCTTGATTTGGCCCATTTTTAATATATCGCCAATTTGGTTGATAAAATTTCGCCTAGGACGACCCTTCCCGACTATGCCGTTCACCTCTGCAACATAAATTTGCTTTGTCACTCTTTCCTCATTCATTCTTTCTACGTGGCCAAACCACCGAAGCATTCCTTTCTTAATCCTGGTCACAACATCATCTTGCAAACCACACTCTTCTCTTATTAAACAATTTCTCACTCTGTCATTCACATTCATCCCTAACATACTCCTTAATGACCGCATTTCTACAGCATTTATTCTACTCTCGTGCTTCTTCTGCCACACCCAACTTTCACTACCATACATTAAAGTAGGTACTAACATAGCATTGTGAATTGCCATACGTGCCTTTTTGGACACATTCTGACTTTTCACAATAGAGTGTAGAGCCCCATTCACTCTATTTCCTGCATTCACTCGTCGTTCTATATCCCTATCATATCTACCATCCCTGCTAAACACACATCCCAAATATCTACTTGCTCTACCAACTCCCCTTCTATTCTTATTTCACATATCGTTTTACTTTCTTCTCTTTCAAAAACCATAAATTTCGTCTTACTTGCGTTCACTTTCTTTCCCTTTTCTTTTAATGACCTATTCATTAATGTAACCATCATTTGCAACTCGGCTGCCGACGACGCAAGTATGACTTGATCATCGGCGTACAAAAGGCATTTGACGGTTAACTCACTCATTCTTAACCCGCATTCTTCTACTTTCAAATTTTCCAAACAACTGTCCATAAATAGGTTGAACAACCACGGAGAAGCCACACAGCCCTGTCTGACACCTTTATGGATGCCAAACCAGTCCGAGTAGGCCCCGTTGATCCTGACACAAGCACTAGAGTCCCTATATAAAGACTTCAATGCCTGTATCAGACCAGCGGTCAACCAAAATGAGTTCAGTGTTTGCCATAACACATCCCTGTCCACTCTGTCATAAGCCTTCTCCAAGTCCATGAACGCACAAAAAACTTTTTGGTTTTTGGCCAAAAACTTCTCCGCGATCATGCGCATGGAAAAGACCTGATCCGTACATCCCATTCCCTTTCTAAATCCCGCTTGCACATCCCAAATTTTTCCATCAGTTTCTTTCATAACTCTTTCAATTAGTACCTTAGCATACAGTTTTCCCACAATGCTAAGAAGGCTGATACCACGGTAGTTTTTACAGTCCTGCTGTGATCCTTTTCCCTTATATATTGGGACTATCACGGCTTTGCACCAGTCTCCCGGTACCCGCTTAAGTTCCCAACATAAATTAAACAAGGTGTACAGCAGGTCTGCCACCACTCCTTCTCCAGCCCTTAGCATTTCGAGAGATACTCTATCATAACCGGCTGCCTTACCTGCTTTCATACTTTTCATTGCTTTCATTATTTCATCTATACTTATATCTTTATCTATTTCCTCTTCTTTCGGAATTTTTATTTCATTTTATTCAAACGTCTCTGTTCGCGCCAAACACTGTTGTCGGAATCGACGTCTAGGGGGCGCGCGGCTCTGGGCCATACCGGTTTTTGACGTCGGCCGAGCAGTGGGCTGAGAACGCGTAAAGGCAAAAGAGTCGTCTGCTATCTGTGCTAATGTCTGCACGCTGTCAATTTTAATAGGGAACTCGGAATAATTAGGCGCGGCCCGTAAATATACGGTCTAGGATTTTGTCACGCGCATTCCTGCTGGAGAGCTTCCCAGGGACTCATTGTGTCCGACTCAGAATCTGCATAGGTGCATTCGGCAATATTAGTTAGTGCGGCCGTTGATATTCTTGAACTAACTTTTGTTACGCGAAACGGTAGTGACCTTTGATCCGTAAACTCCGTGTGCGTTTTGTGCGTTAACCTTATTCCCAGCGATAGTTAGTGACTTCTGTAAGTTAGTTAATCGTGACGAACGAGGAAAGTGACTGTGGACAACGCCTCGGAAGGCCCCCTCAAGTTGGAGCGGTGTCGACGCTCGGGCTGCTGCCGACGGCCAAGTTCTAGGGTCAATCACCATCAGTCACACCCAGATACACATCACATCACTTTATTTCCCTTGCACTACACAACCACATGCGACCTGACCGACTCCGGAGGGACCAGTCGCCTTGGATATAGGTAAGTAAGCTACGTCCAAATTCCTCCCGGTCGACTGGCCGTAGTATAGAACGCTCCTCCATATATTTTAGTGTAAGTAAAGAGATTCCCCGTGGCCACATTGAGGCCCGACCTACGTCTGCTCGGGAAGTCTTCTGCTCATGGGCCCCTGAGGATTTGACCCTTTAAGGGAGCAGCCGTAGGCCGTTACAAACTGGTAGCAGAGCGTGGTTCCGGGTCCGATTCCCCGGTCGATCCCGACCATAGTGTTTGATAAAAATTAAAAAAATTTGGTGGCAGGGAGCGTTTGTTTGATTGGTTTAATTTGTGTCTACAATCACGCCCGTCCGTAATACGTAATAATATTTTTTTTGTACGTAATAATAAAATTATTTCCCTTTGTTGCTTTGTTACTTGCCTTTTATTTGGTTAGTGGGTAATTTGAAAAGCCGCGCCCTAGGTTGCGCAAGCGGGAGTTTTTCTAGAGACATACGTCATGTAGGTAGATGGTTATTTTTACGTAATCGGTTAATTATCGTTGTCGGATAGTTGTAGTGGATTATTTATCGAAGGGTCGATTTCCGAGCTATGCATTTTTTGTTGATCGACCGTGATGTGTATCTTCGTTTGTATTGTAATTTGTATTTAAATTAAAGAGTAGTAATTGTATTTGCGCAATTTGAATTTAATTTGATTTGATCGCACTAGTATTTGTTATTTGTTAATTTGATTTGTGTCTTTTATTTTGTGCTAACTTGTATTTGGTTGATACGTAGTAATTCGTATTTGTGTAATTTCTATTCAACTCGATTTGATAGGAACTGCATTTATTAACCGTTAATTTTTCGTTGTATTTTTTATTTCTTATCTTTGTAATTTGTGCTTGAGCCGCGTCGTAATTTGTATTTAGTAGTGATGTCATCGCCCAAGCTACTGATCCGTAGTCTGCGGACTGAGTTGCGCTGGGCCATAAGCGCCCATGCTTTGATAGGTCGACCGGATAGGATCCATAACTTGATGAAGTGGTTCGAGCAGGTGGATGCTCGAATGACCGCAGTGGAGGAGGCTTACGCTGAGCTCGAGGATTCGGATGTGGAGAAGGGAGTGCTGGACTCCTGCTTCGCGGACTTTGAGCAGTTCTTTTCGCTCACGGACGAGTTGATCGAGGCTGAATGCAGGTATGCCGAGGAGGCGCGTGAAGCTCGGATAAGTGACCTGCCCGAGTCCTCTCGGAAGCAGCTTCAGCCGGAGCTGTTGGGACGTCTCCCAACTCTGGACCTGCCAAAGTTCTCCGGGGTCCTTACCAAATGGCTGACCTTCGTTGGTCTTTTCGACAGCCTAGTGGACGCCCGGAGTGACTTGACCCCGAGCCAAAAGATGGCGTACCTCCTGGCCTCACTGGAGGGTGAGGCCCTGGGCGTCGTCGGCCTCTTGAGATTGTCGGACGACGCCTACCAGACTGCTCGGGACCTCCTAGCCAGAAGATACGCCAACGTCCGGCGAATTGCGGACGAACATGTTAAGCAGCTTCTAAGCCTCCCGCTGCTTAGTGACCGGGCCAAACTACGTCCGAACCTGTTGGATCCAGTCTTGGTGGCCTGTAATGCGTTGAGGCGGCTGGAATTACCAGTGGGCGAATGGGCTTTTTTGTTGCTCCGCATCGTGCTGTCCCGTCTACCTCTCGACCTTCTAATCCATTTTGAGGAGAGGTACGGCGGGGATGAGGCCTGCTATATTCTGCCCTTCTATGACCTGCTGCGTTTTTTGGAGGAGCAGTGCCGGCAGATCGAGAACGCGATGGGCACCGTTGACGACTAACGAGCCGTGCCCAGTGAGAGGCTGAATCCGCCAGGCAAGTCGTCGTCAACCCCCCCTGCTCCTATTGTCGAGCATCTACCCACCGGGTAACGTCGTGCCCGAAATTTTTAGGTAAGCGGTTCCGGCGAGCCCAAGGAGCGCCGCTGGTGCTGCTCATGTTTGGGAGGACACCTCCAGCGTGACTGTCCGCATCGGCGGCCCTGTCTGCATTGCCAGGGCAATCACCATGCAGTTTTTGTGCCTGGGTGCGAACGGCGTCTCCTCTCGTGGCACTGCCAGGCCCTCGACCCCCACGGGCGGGGGCACTCAACCACGCCCTCTGCCGGGCGACTCTCGGCGCCCGCCTGCCAGCCACCAGGCCCCTAGGTTCAAAAAGGGTCCCTCCCCCGACCCGTCGGGGGGTAATTCCCCCAGGGGCGGGGGTGTCATCACTCTCCCTCAGTGAGTGGAGAGGAACTTCACGGCCACTCATCGGTCCGCTGGACCCTTCTCACTCCCGTTAGCTGATTGGCCACGACTGGTGTACCACTGTTCCCCATTTGATGGAGGCGGCCCTGGCTAGCTGCCGCCTTAGCTCTCACCACGGCCGCCTCCACTGAGCCTTAAGCCGTCAACAGTCCACTTGTCAAAATGTTCTGTTGCCGACGTCCTCAGTGAAGGCGTACAACCCGAGTGGCGACTGTTAGCGGTTGCGCTCTATTGTTCTCGGGTTCACGCCGTGTGGCCTCCACTTGGTAGTGGGAAGATTAGGGCCCCCCTGGAGCGGTGAATCACGCTGTCAAGGGGTATTAGATTTGGTTTGTTTGAGCACTTAGTTAAAAAATACTTTGAATTAAAATTAAAAAATGCTTTGGGCTTTCCGCGAAATTTTCCTATTACTAGCGATTGTGATTAAAAGAATTGAATTTAATCTACTCTTTTAAATGCTACTGCATGTGTTTTGTAAATATATTTAATCATTGTGTTTGATTGTTGCGCCTGGTTGCTGAAAAGAAAGTCCAAATTCCTCCCGGTCGACTGGCTGTAGTATAGAACGCTCCCCCATATATTTTAGTGTAATTAGAGAGATTCCACGTGGCCACATTGAGCCCCGACCTACGTCTGCTCGGGAAGTCTTCTGCTCATGGGCCCCTGAGAATTTGACCCTTTAAGGGAGCAGCCGTAGGCTCACAGTCTCATCACTCATAAACACGCTTTCAAAGTATTCCTTCCATCTCCTTAATTTCAAAACTTCGTTATTCAGAACACAGCCATTCTGGTCTCGTATAGCATTTATTCTAGGCTGTTTTGAAAGCCCCCTGGTAGTTCTTACGAGTTTCCAGAACATTTTAATGTTTGCCTGGAAGTTATCCGATATTCTTCTATCATTCTTATCCGTTCTTTCTTACTTTTTCCTTTCAACTGCTTCTTTTACTCTCTTATTTTGGTGTCTAAAAACTGCCTTTTTCTTTTCAATATCATCATTCATACTGCTAGAATCACTAGCCTTGGTTGCTAGTAAATCTAGCTATGCTTTCTTCTTTGCTTTAACTTCCATCTGTACCTCATCATCCCACCATGACGTGTTATTTTTCCTTTCATTCGTTCTCTTACTTACACCACATACTTCGGTAGCTGCATCCACTAAACCTTTTTTGACATTATACCACACAGTTTCCAAGTCTAAATTATTCATACACAATTCAGCCATACCACTTATATTTTCTCTCAATCTACATTTGAACTTCTCTTTCACACCGTAACCTCTCTGTTCTTATACGCTGTAACGCAGTGGTAGACACAGATGTCCGATGGCTCCAACGTCTGAAAAGACCATTAATTCGGCATAAGTCCAAGTAATGATCCGTCCCTACGTTAGAGCTCCGGTAAACCCTTGTATCTACCACCGCGTTCCTCATTTTTTCATCAACAATTATGAAATTTATCATACTTCTATCATCACCTCTTTCCCATGTATAGTTGTGAATCTTCTTATGACGAAAGAAAATGTTCGTCACAACAAGATTCATTGCCACGCATACGGAGAGAAAGCTTTCACCATTCTCATTTATACTTTCATCACCAAACGTTCCCATTATCCTTTCATAACCAAGCCTCCTCACCCCAACCCTTCCATTAAAATCGCCTAATATCACAATATTTTCATTAACCTTGCATTTCATTAGCACCATTCTTACCAACTCCCAAAACTGCTCTCGGATATAAGTGGTCTTAGACATGTCTGGGGCGTAGACCCCTAAAACAAACAACTTCTTTAAGCCCACTTTCATTCGTATCCATAGCAGTCTCGGGCTTACACATTCATACTCTTTCACACAATGACCCATTCTTTCTGAAAGGATGATACTCGAAATACCGACTCCCTGGCATGCCCGCTCGGTCTCGTCTACACCAGACCAGTACGCGGTATACATGCCATGTGTAGTGGCATCCTTTCCATTCCGTTTCGTCTCATTAACACATAACACGTCTATTCCTCTATCATACATCATATCGCGTACTTCATCCATCTTATCATTCATTGCTCCACATACATTCAATGTAGCCAGACGGGCTTCCGCTATCCACTTTTCGCCGCTCCGGGGGATAGAACGTGACGGGTGGCGAACCTCGTCGCCAGTTTTCCTCCCGGAGATTCTTCGCACCCCTGCCCCATTAAGGCGCGCCGGGAACTCGGGGCCATTTCGTTAATTTTTTGCTTCATGGTGCGAAAGTAAGGTGTGGTATTTTTTACGCCACTACCACACGGCGAGGAGCCGAGTCAGTTCTTTCGGCTTTGTCGCTTATTTAGCACGACCCAGGGGACACGTGTAGGGTGGGCCTAGGATTAGGCCTAGGATTATATATATGAATGCTCCTGAATTTCTAATAATGAGATGTCTTTTTTGTTAAAGTTCTCAGTTCATCGGGAAAAAGAAGGATAAGTCAATATGGATAAACTGGGAATTTACCGATGACTTTTCTCATATTTTCTTACAAAGCCATTGTGACGTCTCATAATTATTATTAATAAATAATAATTAAATTCATTATACGGACATTTAAAAATGTCATAGAAATTATAATTTAAACAATTAAATGCAAATAATAAGCATAAAGTTCAAAAATATCCATTTGGAATATTGCATATTATAATATTAGTAAACGCATAAAATGTCTCTAAAAATCTCTAAATTTATTAAAAACCTGCTTAAAATGTTCAAAATGTATCAAATCATATAAATACAAGGCGATTATATTGCAATAACAAAGATAAATAACATTTGTAATATAATAGAAAAAATGGATCAAAATTTTAAGTTGATGAAGGTGTTCTTGTAATAATTGGAAAATTTCTAAGTTGATGAACGAGTTCTTATAATGTTCCCTTATATTGGGGCGTTGGTGGAGACACATACCCAAGGTTGTACATATATATATGGGGTGGCCGGCTGACCGACTGCTAGTACTAAGGTTGCACAATGACTAGTCCTATATTAGGGGCTTATCATAGTAAGTCTCTATGATGCATAAGCATTATGATAACAGAGTTATGACTTGAAGTCCCATATGAATAAGACATACAATAGAGTCCTTTATTGCTAACTTCAGTTCTTGTCCCCCTATCTTCGGGCGTTTGACTGTTGGTTTGTGCTTTTTTTAACTTTTGTATTTGTTATTGATATATTGTATAACGTGTACGTGTATACTGTTTCTAGGGAGTTACTTGCTCTTCTCAGAGCAAGGCCCTGTTCTTTTGAGTACAGGGACACTTACTCCTTGAGTAAGAACGTTTCCGTTCTTTTGAACGGAACGGTGATCCCGCCCTTACTGTCTAGGTACAGAACGTCTCTGTTCTTTTCAGAACAGCATCCCCCAGCCCTTTACGTTTCAAAAACGTCTCCCCCACCCAGCATCATGTCCAAGCAAGATCTTATTGGGTCCATTATTGCAGGCCTTAATAGGCTGGATAAGTCGGCTCTCGCCGCAGTCGTGGCAACTATTGCCTCTTTTGCCCCTCAGGCAGTTCAAACGCCGCCTGTTATAGCGTCCTATCTAGATACTATGAACTACTTTACCCCCTTAGAAATGGAGTACGCATGCTCCGAGTACAAGTCTTCTGCGTCGGCCTCCCGGAAGAGGCCCGCCACCAATTCTGGCACCGGTTCATCGGAGTTCTGTGACTCCGATGGAGCCGGGGATTCATCGTTCACCACGGTGAACTCCTAGCGCAGCGGTAAACGCGCTGCTAAAAACCGCACACCCCCCGTCTCAGCGGCCCGCAGCCCCCGCCGCTGCCTCAGCCCCCGCAGCTCCCGCTGCCGCCTCTGACCCCGCAGCTTCCGCCGCTGCTTTGGCCCCACTGATGTCGTTAGACATCCCCGCTCTGACCTAGCCAGCCCCTCGCTGTGCTCCAGTCCTTGCCAAGAAGCAAGTCCCGCCCCCTGTCTTCCTAAGAGACAAGGCTAAATTCACCGAACTGTCCAAAATCTGCTAGAACATAGGTATAAAGTATGACCACGCAATCAACCTCGGGGTGGCTATTAAAATCATCCCCCAATCAATCGACGACTTCCGTCGTCTCACCAGGCCGAACGAGTCTCTTACCATACGTACGCTCTTCTGGAAGAGCGCAAAGTCAGGGCCGTCACCTGCGGCGTCCCTGTCGAATCCTCCAATGAGGAAATCCTCAAGGACCTTCAGTCGCAAGTATTCCCGTTGAGGCCGTGCACAAAATGCACAGCAGAACGGACCAGAGGTTCTCGCTTGCCCTAGTAATCCTAACTAACGTGCCGGAAGCAAAAGCCATCTTCCGGCAGGTACGCACAGTGTGTGGCCTGTCGAAAGTGAGGGTTGAGTCTCCACATAGGCGCGGGTTCCCGGCGCAGTACCACCGCTGCCAGCTATATGGTCATACGGCGGCCAACTGCTCCGCCCCACCCAGGTGCGTTAAAGTGCCTCGATTCCCATAACTCGAAAGAGTGTCCTCGGCCCAAAGACACTGAATCCCCACAAGCGTGCGTCATGTATCAAAAAAGAGGCCACCCGGCAAATTACAGAGGCTGCCCTTGCGAACCTTATCCTCGCCCCATTAGGCAAGCTCCACCACCGGTAAATGACCGATCATTCCCGGCGCTCTATCCAATAATGCCCCGTCAGAGCTTCTCTCAGCCCCTCCAGGGCTTCTCTCAGCCCCCTCAGGGCCCCTCTCGACCCCCTCAGGGCCCTCTTCGGCACCTTCCGGGCTTCTGACAGCCTATGCCGCCTCCAGTCTTTCCTTGGGGCCCCAAAAAGGCCAACCCACCGCGGACAACCTCTGCCCCTCAACAATCTCAGCCCTCGATGGTTGATGACCTTAACATGGTTTACGCCGCTATAAGGAACATCGACATCGGGGAGATCCCGATTCTAGCACGCAAATTGCGTGCTGTTCGGTCCCCTCAGGATCGTCTCCTCGCTCTTGTAGAGCATAATAATCTTTTGTGTTCGTTGTAAGTTAAGTTAACTTAGTTAACTTAACTATACAATGACAGAGCAATCTGCTCTGCCAAAATCTCACGGTCGTATCAAACCTAAGGGTTTATCGCTTGTATCCTTTAACATTCGCGGTTTGCGAAATAATCTCCCAGAGCTTAAGCTCTTTCTTCAAGGTCGCGAAGTCGATTTCCTCCTCCTACAGGAAACTAATCTTAAAACTAAGGACACTAAAGGCCTTTCCATTAAAAACTTTTATTTTCTTCGTAATGACAGACCCGACCGCCGAGGCGGCGGTACGGCCATTTATTACAAGAAAACACTTCACTGCTCTCCTATTTCTACTCTGCAGCTTACCAACATGGAGGCCATGGTATGCAGGCTAGCTATGACTGGACATCAATCCATCTTCATAGCCTCCTGTTACATCCCTTCTGGAACCCTTCCCCTCAAAAAAGGTTTTGAGGCTATTTCATCTATAGGCAATTATGTTTAGAGATTTTAACTCCAAGCATACTGAATTGACATGCCGTACTACCTCCCGTATTGGCAGGATACTGCTCGATATCACGCAGTGTCTTGACCTTACCGTTCACAGTCCCCTCGGTGCTACTCACTATCCCGATGTAACTGACTACGCTCCCGACATGCTAGATTTTGCACTATTCAAAAGTTTTTCCCTCAACCTCAGGGCAATTGAGACACTAGACGATCTAGGATCTGACCACCGACCGGTCTCCCTCATTTTTGGCCATCAGCCAGCCCCTTCTACATCCTCCACGAAAACCTTCACTAATTGGAAGGGCTTTAAGGAGTCCCTAGCTAAAGCTCTAGACTCACAGGTCTCCCCCATCTCCCTGTCGTCGGACTTAGACAGTCCCGAAAAAATCGACACCGCGGTCGATTCTTTCTCCACCCTTACTCCCTTAAGGAGAATGAAAGGGTCGTCCCGGTTGCTAATAATAGTGGGCTTCCCCTACATATTAGCAACCTATTAAAAGCCAAGAAAGCTGTTTTCCGGAGAGCAGCAAAATATCCCACCCCCGAATATAGGCGCTCGGCCAATCTTCTTCAACGAGAACTCCGTTTCCGCCTCTGTTAATTTCGAGACCTCGAAAAGAGTAAGCTCATGGAGAATATCTCTCCCTCTCATACAGCGTACTATCAGATGGCAAAAGCCCTCCGCATAGACGCTATCGCCCACACTCCCCCTCTCTCACGTCCCGACGGTACGGTAGCCTTCGAGGACGAGGAAAAGGCTGAGTGCTTTGCAGACAGTATTGCCGAACAATGCTCTCCTAGCTCTCAACCCGTTGACCCCTCACATGTCCAGGCAATGGAGGATGAGGTCCGCCGCCGGAACTCACCCCCTACAGCCTCCGAACCTATCTCTGTGTCCAATGATGAGATTTTATCCCTCATCAAAGGACTTAAGCCCAAAAAGGCTTCGGGCGCGGATGGCATCTCCAACCAAGCCCTAAAACACTTTCCTGAGCAGGTGTTAACCCTTTTAACTATTATCTTCAACGCCTGCTTCAACCTTAGTTATTTTCCCACTACGTGGAAAGAGGCAACTGTGGTTGGTATTCCCAAGCCAGGAAAGCCTCTCAACCTCCCCTCCAGTCATCGTCCCATTAGCCTCCTCAAGGCCATGGGCAAACTCGAAAGAGTGATCCAAACTCGCATGAGGCTCCATCTGTTTCCCACAGGTGGTGACCCTCTTATCATCCCCCATCAATTCGGTTTCCGAGCGAAACATTCTTGTCTCCAACAAGTTCACCGTATTGTGGAATATATCCTCAGCTCAGCGGTTTTATCCTCGTCGTAATAAGACCATCGCGGTCTTTTTCGACATTGCCAAAGCATTTGATAGAGTCTGGCATGAATTCCTCGCGCAATCGGGGTAGCCCTTTCCAATTGCTTCTGGGCGCAAAAAAAAAACCTCCATCCACTGTTTTGTTTTGAGCTATGGTAAAATATTTTGTATCAAGAATATTTACTGCATGTAACGTGTGTAGGGAACTTAGATCATATTAATATCTTGATAACGCGATGCATTGTAATTACGTTTCAAAACATAGGCCAGAACTGACGGGTTTGTGTGCGTGTTAGCTTTGCCTTACACTCGCACTGGCTATTTTCTGTGGCGGTACCGGTTTTAGACTTTTCACCAAGATGGTGTGCATGATAATGTTTTTGCCTTTTATTTTCATATTTCATACATAGGACATTTCAAGTTACTTTATAGTTTTAAGTTAAAGTTTTAAGTCAAAAATAATAAAATGTTATTTAAATTTAGATATCAGGTAACTTTAATTTTTATATCGATTGCCATGATTTGTTGTGACGTAATTTAATATCGCAATTATTCGTTTTGTATTTTTCTCTATCTAGACATTATATTATTTAAGCTCAGGAGTGAAACCGCAACAGAAGAGAACAGCAAAACAAAACTAACCACTTTATGTTAGTATAAATTTTAATAAACTTGTAGCCAATATTTTTAAACAACCAAGTAGGTAAACATTCAGTTTCAGTTCCAGAAGTCTCGCACCTTTGACTCTCTTGCACTAGGATTGAATATTTTACGCCTGGCGTAAAATATATGATTATATTAAAAAAATATTACTATTTATTTGTGTTAAGTATTTATTTCTCTAGTATTTTTTTTCGATTTAGTAATATTTTATAAGTTATGAATTTTTATACACAATTAAAAAAAAATGTTTTACTGACAAAACTGAACTTACAGTCCACCTGATGACTTATCACTACTTATGGTTACTGCAGTCTATCAATACCTGCAACCAACTTCGAAACAAAGAATGCTGCAGATGCGTTGTTACCTCTGGGGAATATAAAATTACTATTCTATTCTATTTTATTTTATTCTATTCTATTCATGGCAATAATAAGTGAGAGAGTGGTACCTACCCATGTGGACTCCTAGACGAAAAAAGGAATAAGAGTCTTACCATCCGCAATATTCAATAATATTATTGTAATTAAATATTATAAATTTAGTAGTTAATAAATAATAATATTAAATAATTAATTAATTAATATTTTTATTTATGAACTACTAAATTAATAGAATAAAAATATATTTCAAAAATTTTTTTAAACATTTTGCATACGTGGTAGAGCCATGCTGTAGCTATATTTCTGGTATAGTTGAAACACGAATGGGTCGGCTCGACCGGGGAAGGACCACGCTCTCACAGAATACCAGCGTAAAATAGCATCTTAATGTTGCTGTGTTTCGTATGGTGAGTGTAGAGGACCAGAGACCCTTTTTACTGGAAACGAGGCATTTCATCTTAGTCCTTACGGGTGACAACGCATCTACATTTTGATTCGTAATCGAGGATAAATGTAGATGTCTATGGGCCACAGCAATCACTTACCATCAGGTGGACTGTGTGCTCGTTTGTCACCATTATTCTATTAAAAAAAAAAGAGAATAGCGTATAATATTTGAAAATTTTATATACTATGTGTGTATAAGACATATTATACTCACGAAATACTAATCAGTCGCTGCAGTATAAAAGTTAGAGACAAAAGACACATTTTAGTGTATTTGTAAAATTTTGAAAGAAAAGGTTTTGCTTTTTTTAAGGTCTTTACCTATGAAATTGCCGTTCTGCAGTACTGGCCATTTCAAATCAAAATCATTTTTCTTTGGACAAGAATTCCAATTTCATATTAATATTATTTTAAAAACATGGAATTATTATATCAAAATTATTTATTTTCATTATTGATTAGCGTAACGTTTTCGCCGCATTTGATTATTTTCGTCATCATGAATACTTTAAAAAATTCGAGTAATTATAGAATATGAGTACCGTAATGGCAGCAACACAGCACAAGCGGCACGCAACGTCAACGTCGTTTACGGAGCAAATACTACATACAGCCGCACCGCCTGTTATAGGTTTGCCCGCTTCAGTTCTGAAAATTTTAACTGAAAATTGAACCCCGTGACCTATTAAAGGCGATTATGGAAGATGATGATACTCAATCTACGGCTGATATAGTTGCAGCTTTTGACGTTAACATCAAATCAATATTGGTCCATTTGCGTCAAATTGGTAAGGTAAAAAAGCTTAAGAAATGGGTGCCCCACGAACTCAATAATCGCCAGCGTAGTACGCGTCGAGACGTATTTGCACTGCTCAACAGGCACACAAAGGAAGTAATTTTGCACCGTTTTTTTACCTGCGACGAAAATGGATTATGTTTGATAATTGCAAGTGCACAGTAAGTTAGTTGGATCCTGTTTCAGCACCTAAATAATACCCTAAACGAAAATGTACCTCTAGAAAAGCGATGTGGTTACTGTTTGATGGTCTAGCGCCGATAAGCATTACTGTAGGTGTATATTTTGAAGAAATGAACACAACGATAGAGAATCTCGCTCGTCTCCAACCAGCTTTGGTGAATCACTCATCTCTGCTGCTCTTGCATGACAACGCGCCACTTCATACTGTACAATATACGGTCTCTAAGTTACAAGACCTGGGGTTGGAAGCTCTCTGTCATCCGAAACAATGTCTCAAATTGAAGAGATTAAAACCGCACCAAACAGCCTGTAAGAATGCTCGATTTGGAAGTACAGCTACAATCTGCCCTCATTTTCTTGGGAATCGCCTAAGTGGATAAGGGGAATGCAAGGTTACTGCACTAAATACAATCCACAAGATGAAACTGAGTGACATAACAGAAATTTTTATTCATGCTTGTCATAGGATTGGAGTAGCCAATAAAGACCATCATCCACCAATCCTTGTAAGGTTTGATAGTGTTGAATCTGAATGAGTGATAGGTTTAAGGTGCGGCTGGAGTGGCCCTTGGGCTACCTTAGAGCCGCATACATTATATTTAAACAAAATATAATATTGATAGAATTGAACTTTTTTATTTAAAAAATTCAAAAAGTATAAGTCATAAGTAGTTTTAACTAACATTCTTAGTCAATATATGCTTATAATTATTCCCCTAAATTAGTTTAGTAAGATAATTATATTACTAGATGGATGGTCATATCATCTTGATGAAATTTGTTTGGTTAAGAATTATTATACTGAATTCATATTTTAAGCCTCGTTTTCAATATTTGTGTTCGTCCTCAGTCTTTCCCCCATTTATTATATCAGTATGCCATAATCAGTATTTTTGACACCCTTAGTTAGAATTTATATTCAGTCGTATAAATATCACCCATATGTACTCGTAATAGTTATTAACCAACTAACAAAATTTTATTGTCAAACTCATTAAGATACTTATTACAGGTTAGTTGTTAAGCTTGTCAAATTGACACTTGAGCATAATTTTGTTCAGAAGTTTTCTTTGTAAATTTTATTATCTATTTTTTTTTTAATTCCTCAAGGTGTGTATGAAGGGAACAAAACTGGTTATTGATGTTGTCTAGTGTCTCCTTCTGGTTACTTAGTTGCCAGTCTCGAAACTACTGTGAAATCTTTTCTCTATTATGATGTCTCATACTCCCCCGTCTTACTTCTCATTTTCGGTACATTTGCTCTGATGTATATAATGATGTGAATCTGGTTTTCTGCATTCTTCCATCACTGTACAGTCTGTTCTCCCCTGGAACGCACTACCTTTTGAAATTAGAACGGCTAATAATCGTTATGCATTCAAGAAGAATGTTTGCGAACATCACTTAAATAAACTGGAAGAATTATCTCATTAGTAGTATTTATTTATGTATTTATATAAATATATAGTTACATAACGTAAACAATTTTTGTTTTTATGTTCACAATGTTTTTTTTTTCAATTTTTGTCATGTAAGTTTATGTATTGGTACATGTATTATTTTCTTTTATATTTATTTACTTTAATTTACATTCCTGTCTTTCAGCGTTTTAAACACCTACTTCATATTCTTATCTCTACATCACCCAAAGGTTAACTGGTAGAGAATGCCTCAGGTATTAAATCCGCCTATATATCATATTGTATGAATTTTAAATAAGTAAATGTATATAATGGTTACATTTTTTCTCTAAGGACCTCTCTCTTTCTACATCTAAAATACAAGTATTTTGCTCTTTTGAATGAATGCAATAATAAATTAAATATTATTCCAATACTGCCCGGGCTTTATTTCTTCTTGGTGAAAATTTCTATAAAATTAAATATTATCTCAGAAATCAAAATAATGATTGTTACGAGCTTGTGGTTCGAGACCATGAAAAACTGTCGAGTGAATAACTAAAATTGATACTTTAATTACAGAACACTAATAACAACTTAAAACCGCACTAATAACAAAACACAATTACACAATTGATCACTTTAGTTCGCAGTTGTATCACTTCGTCATATACACTTGTAGTTGTATCACTACAAGTGAATACTTTCACTTGTATCGCCAATTCAATACTGACTGTGTCGCGGACTATACCGGCCTTATACAGGGCATCGTATTGCGTGTCGCCATATACCAGGAATTAATAGTGGCACTCAACATTATTATATTATCTGTCTTATATGTTTTCAAACTTTTTATTGTAAATTTTAGCCAAATTTGGTCACTAAATAATGATATAAATGAAGTTCTATATACGAAGCTTTTGTCATTTGATTAATTTAATAATAAATTACATGTATATTAATACAAATAATTAAATTCCCTTTGCTGAAAAGTCAAGGTATGTGTAAAATTTTACTGTGCTCACATATAAAAATACAATGAGACCAGTAAATCTTTACGTCCATTAACCTCATTTAATTCAGTGTTATCCTCTGAGGTAGCCTTTTTGTACGATTCATTTCCTTTTAATGGTTCCTATATTTTCAGGCATGCGGTAGAATAAAATTGAATTTGGTTACTAGATATTACCTTATACAAGAAGTTGTTTGTAGTTGTGACATATTTTAAGATGTAAACTAATTAATATTATTTTGGTGATACCATGAAAAATAACAATATCTTTACATGTTTTGTTAAATGTTTAAGATTTTAATTAATTACTGGTATTTTGGGGATAATATGTGCGGTACATTCAAACCAAAAGCTATTATGTACCAACGGAACTAATGTTCATTCTTAACAATTTAAGGATAATATACTAACTTATTTGTAAATTATTTAATAATTATATTAATTTTCAAAATAATCGTGATAAATCACTAATTAGTGGTGGCGCAAGAGAATCCATTTCCATATAACATCTTATAGGTGACGTAAGAAGCGGCAGAGAGAAATAAAACTAATAGATGGGCAGCAGCATCTTTTTGACAAGTACGCAATTTTAATACAAAAAAAAACCGCCTTCGCCAACTTCTCTGCCAAGCGTGACGATTATCACAAATTTGAATGAATTAGGATCATATTGTTTAAGGCAGAAGCTCTCCACTAAAAATTTCATAGTACGCGAAACATGAAAGACAGTATGATTACCGTAGAAAGTTATAATGATTTTAAGTGTTCATTCATTACAAGCTCGGTGATAAAAAGGATTTTGAAGCTATACTTTTTCTGGTGCGTTTGAGAAAAATGATGAGAGTGAATTTTTTACACACCGATACCTAAAACCGACAGCTAGGTTGTTACGATGCGCACGTACATTGAAACCTAAAAGCGAAAACTTCAGTTTGTAATAGTCTGTCAACTATCAAGTTTTCGTGAGAACTGATAACTATATTCAAGGTAGTTATTCAAGTATATATATGCATCTATAAAACGTGTTTATTTTTGTTTTGTTTCGCTAAAGAAGTATAATTTCTTACGTGCGTACGTAAGTACACACACACAAACACACTTTTTTTTACAAAATTCAAATTGAATTGAGACAAACGAACTTACATCACTTGCAGCTATCTTGCCTTTATATAAATTAATAATCTGCCGACTTCAAGAAGGAGACGGTACTTAATTCGACTGTATGTTTTTTTTATGTGTGTTACTTCATAATTTTTTACTGGGTGAACCAATTTCGATGATTCTTCTTTTTATTTAAAAGCTGGCACTTCACATGTGGTCTCATATGAATTTATCAAGGTTAGACCAATAGTAGCTCAATGCTGCTATGTTTCGTATAGTGAGTGTAGAGAACCGGAGACCCTTATTACTGAAAAAGAGGCATTCCATCTTAGTCCTCACGGGTGACAACGCATCTGAATTTTTATTATTTATTGAGGATAAATGTAGATGTCTATGGGCCACAGCAACCACTTACCATCAAGTGGACTGTGTGCTCGTTTGTCACCCTATCCTATAAAAAAATATTTTTAATTTTAAATTATTCATTCAAAATTTAAGTTCTGATCCCAAAAACAGAAAGTTAAGAAAGTTGTGCTTGTTCCTATAAATGAACATCGCTTAGAGAGATTTAGAAGTAGTATAGTGAATAGGCTGCCTTTTCTTCCATATAAAAACAATATAGTTATATAAAAAACAATAGTTAGTACTTATATGGAGCATTATTTAAACTTATGAGTCATAAATTTAATAAAACATTTACTTTAAAATGCTCTTTAAACAGTCGCAAATCTTTTAATGAGTGTGCGACAGTAGTAGTCCATAGGAGTAGACAAAACTTATATAACCTTTATAATGAAAGATTATTTAATCATAGTGTTTCATTTAGAGAAAATGTAAAAAAAAATGTTCCCAAATATTTAGAAGAGTATTTTGTGCAGCCAAGTTTTTATATTTAGGAAACAAAATTAAGAATGCCTCTAATAAAATAACATGACTTGGAGTATAATTAATATTGAATCTGGCAAGATAAAACTTCACAACTCAAACTTTCAATTAAATTTTAACAATAATTTAACGAAATCAGATCAAGACGTGGCAACGGATTTTGAACAATATTTTACCGATATTCTGATCTTGACTACAAAGTCACTCAATTACTCCCCTGCTGTCGCCGAGTCATAACTCAAACAAAATATAAATGTCTGTTAAAATGAATTTGTATTTCATAGAATATTATCAGTTGATATATATATATATTATATATTTTTTTTATAGGATAAGGGTGACAAACGAGCATACAGTCCACCTGATGGTAAGTATAGAATAGAATAGAATAGAATGATTTTTATTCAATATTGATTATTACATAATACTTATTGAAAGTCATTATTTTATTTACCACTGGTTCGGAAAATACCTCTGTCCTGGGAAGAACCAGCAAGAAACCCAGCGGGACTTTTTTTTTTAAACATAATTTCACTTAACAATAATTTTGTTTATACAATTTTAAATGAATTTTCATAGAACCAGCATGGTGGCGATCACCTTATTCCCAGGGGTTATTTACATTCATGTATTCCTTGATATTATAATAACCCTTTTTGTACAGTTTTTCTTTAATAAAACTTTTAAACTTGTTTATTGACAAACTTTGAACATGTTCTGGGATGCTGTTGTAAAAGCGTATACATTGCCCCATAAATGAATTACTAATTCTGTGGAGTCTTGTAAGTGGCATTACAAGCTTATGTTTGTTCCTGGTGTTTAAGGTATGAACATCCTTATTCTTATTAAAGCTATTTATGTTTTTATGTACATACATTACATTTTCATAAATATATTGCGATGCCAAAGTTAATATGTTTATTTCTTTAAATTTTTCTCTAAGGGACTCTTTACAATTTAGATTATAAATCGCCCGTACGGCTCTCTTTTGCAAAACAAATATAGCTTCAATATCAGTCGCATTACCCCATAGCAAAATTCCATAAGACATTACGCTATGAAAGTAACTAAAATACACTAACCTAGCTGTCTCAACATCTGTGAGACTTCTAATCTTTCTTACAGCATATGCTGCAGAACTAAGTCTGCTTGCTAATTTAGATATATGGGGGCCCCATTGAAGTTTCGCGTCAATAGTAATACCGAGAAAAACAGTGGTATCCACAAGACTCAACTCCTCCCCATTTAAGAGCAGATTGGTTTTCGAATGTTTTACATTAGGTATTGTAAATTTAATACATTTTGTCTTATTGCCGTTTAAGAGCAAATTGTTGGCGTTAAACCAATGTACTAGTTACGATAGAGCATTATTTACATCGTCATATTTAATTGACTGCCGTTTCAGTTTGAAAATTAAAGAGGTATCGTCAGCAAATAATACTATATCGTGATTGTCCCCTACAAGATAAGGTAAGTCATTAATATAGATTAAGAACAGGAATGGGCCAAGAATCGAGCCCTGAGGAAGTGGTTGCTGCGGCCCATAGACATCTTCATCTATCCTCTATTACAAATCAAAATGTATATGCGTTGTCACCCGTGAGGACTAAGATGGAATGCCTCATTTCCAGTAAAAAGGGCCTCCGGACACCTGAATTCACCAAGCGAAACGCAGAGGTAAATCTCTACTTCACGCTGGTTTTCTGTGAGGTCATGGTACCACCCCGGTTCGAGCTAGCCCATCCGTACGACAGCAAAAGCTGCCGCGTGGCTCTACCACTGTTAAAATTAATATACTGATAAAATATATTAAGAAAACAGCAGATCTACTGGGATTTATATAAGTTATTGCTTCTATAATACACGCTATCGCACTCCAAATTGCTATTATTTTCAATGCTAGTATCGAATCTGGTGTGTTTCCTGATTTAATGAAACCTAGTAAAGTTATACTGTAATTTAAATCTGGCAGTTCATTGTACCCCACTATGTTTAGACATATTTCTGTACTGCTATACTAAGTAAATTTTTGAAAAAAATATTCTAAATAAAATGTTAAGTTTTTGATGTAAATAAATTACTCCATAACAATCAGTTTGGATTTACAATGGAGTCACTTGACAACTGATGCCGGTGATGAGCTAATCAAACACATTTTCTATGCATGGGAAAATTCAGAAGATGCTCTAGGTATATTTTGTGATCTTTCCAAGGCTTTTGACTGTGTTTACCATATTATATTAATGAGGAAGCTCCTTTTAAGCGGCATGTTTTTTACACCATAAACATATGGTGTAAAAAACATGCCGCTTAAAATCAGTATGGCGTATCTAAATAATAGAATGCAAACAGTTGTTAATAATGGATGCAGTTCTCCCAAATCTGTAGTATCTATGGGTGTTCCTAAGGGCTCAGTCCTTGATCCCTTTTGTTCTTAGTTTATATTAATGACTTACCTTACTTGGTAGAGAATAACCATGATATAGTATACTGATGATACTTCGTTGATTTGCTGACTAAAGAGGCATCTGAAGGCATTGAAATATGACAAATGGAAAAATGTTATATTAAAAGTAGTACACTGGTTTAATGTCAATAGTTTGCTTTTGAATGATAAAAAACTAAATGTATTAAATTCACTACACCTTATATTAAAAAGGTGAATACCAGTGTGCATTTAAATGGGGAGGAGCTGGACCTTATTGAATGCACTGTGTTTCTCGGTATTACAGTTGACTTGAAGCTTCAATGGGGCCATCATATATCTATACTAGCTAGCAAACTTAGTTCTACAGCATATCCTGTAAAAAAGATTAGATGTTTTACATGTATTTAAACAGCTAGATTTCTTTATTTTAGTTATTTTCATAGCATAATATCATATGGCATCTCGCTATAGGATAATGCAAGTGACATTGAAACTATATTTGTTTTCAAAAAGAGCCATAAGAACAATTTATAACCTATGTCCGAAGAAACCCCTTAAAGGAAAAAAAAAAGAAATAAATATATTAAATTTTGCCTCCCAATATCTTTGCGAGAATTTAATGAATGTACACAAAAACAAAAGTAGTTTTATTAAAAATATTGATGTACATTCCGTTAATACTAGGAACAAGCACAAGTTAGTTATACCAGTTACTCAATTCCAAAGATTCAGTAATTCCTTCATGGGGCAAAGTATGCGCTTATACCAAAGGGTAAGGTTCGAATTATTTACTAAGCAAAAATTGTTTAGTAAGGGTTATTATACTACTGAAGAGTACATGACTGATTATAACCCCTGGGAATGAGGTGATTGCTACCATACTGTTTATAAATGTTTTAATAACATTTGTATAAACTATTATATTGTAATTTGTTTTTAAGTTCCGCTGGATTTTTTTTGCTGGTTCTTCCCAGGACAGAGGTTTTTTGCAAACTAGTGGTAAGTAAAAAGTGACTTACACTACGTTTTATGTTCTGGAATCCATATTGAATAAAAATGATTCTATTCTATTCTGCTCTTCAGACAACTTTCTGCACATTTCAGACCGGAACAGAACATTGCAAGCTATGTAGACATAACTGAGGACCAGCTAAATAAGCTTGAGAGATTTCAAAATACTAGTATTCGGTTCAGATTTGACCCATTCGTGCTACAACTATACTATTAATATAGCTGCATCATGGCTCCGCCACGTAAAAAAATATATAACTATTCTGTAATAAAACCCACATAATATTCTTCAGACATTTATGCAGCCACAACTCATTCTCATAGTCAAAATGGACAGAAAGCCAACAAGAACGGAGACAGGTTATGTGCAGGAACAATGATTTAACGTGTTTTTCGAGGCATGAGGTGAATCAGCGCCAACTTTTTGACTACAAGCTGCTACTAAAAATTTATTGATATAAAATTCAATAACTGATTTGGCCCGACCCAAAACTTGAACCCGGGTCTACATGTTGAGCAGTCAACATTGCAACTATTAAATCAATGAAAAAGTCGACCTCTCATACGAATCAGAAGAAACCTGTGCTCAGCAGTGGGATGTATGAAGGTTGCTTACTCATTTAATTTGAAATTCCTAAATTTAATATTTTTACAATGATTTAAATAATAAAAGTTAAAGTTATAGTCAACATATGTTCCACTGCTGGGTATAGGCCTCCCTTCATTTCTGAGATGGTTTTAGGGCAAGGAAATATCCGCCGCGCTGCCCCAAAGCGTGTTGGTGAACTTCAGAAGACTTCGAAAATATTTTTTGTTTATTTCTCAGAAATGCAGGTTTCGTTACGATGTTTTTCTTCACCATCGAGCAAGTGGTCAATCAGCACTTAAAATTTCAATTAACAGTTTCATTGCTGCCGGCGTAAGTCGAACCCGAGTTATTCGCATACTATAAAATTTACAACGGACGCTTAGTACCTGAGTTGCCACGGCTCGTTTCAGTGACTTAAATAAAGTAGACAATTAAATAAGTAAATCCGTGATAATTTAAAGTTTAAACCATTAAGCTGTAGTCGCCCACTTAATTGAAAGTTCTTAATTAACCATGGAACACCAATTCGGAATAATTTGAAGTTTGTTTATAAATATAGAAGATAATTTTCTTTAACAGTTCTAATGAAAACATTTTCAAGTTTATTTATGTATTCTTAGTATCAGATAATTTATTACGTTAGTTAGTTAGTCAGATAAAAGTTTATCCCAACGGATATGTCTTAATATGAAGATTGATATGAAAATGTCACGTGTAAGGTCCATGTCAAAGTTATTAACGAGTATATTAACCATTTATAAACATGGAAAAATGCCTGCCAATACCCGTGATTGCGGTAAGGACGGATTTTGTTGGGCTTACACCGACTTAAGTCTCATAGTGTTTCACCTTCGCCGTATATGTTGGCCACAGGATACATCCGCGACCCTAGCAGCACTGACGGTGGTCCCATCTCGGGAGAAGGCTACACCTCCCCCTTCCAAAGGTGCAAAGGCGCACCAGAAGAAAGGGCGACTCCATTTGCGCCACAGACCCCGATATGCAGATGCTATGGAGCTAGGAAAAACGAGTACTCGGAAGCCCTAGCTTTCCTGACTCCAGCGGCAGATCTGGTCTATGTCTTCGCTGCCAACCAAATTTCAGCCGTGGAAGGTAGAGAGAGTGATATCTTGCAATACCGTCACTCCTCTCGCCCCGCTGTCTCACCACCATCGCACCAACGATGCAGCCCCGCCAAAGTTGCGGAGTATAGAGTGATTTTTTTTTATAGGATTGGGTGATAAACGAGCACACAGTCCACCGGATGTAAGTGGTTACTGTGACCCATAGACATCTACATCTATCCTCAATGAAGACTCAAGATGCAGATGCGTTGTCACCAGTGAGGACTAAGATGGAAAGCCTCTTTGCCAGTAAAAAGGGTCTCCGGTTCTCTACACTCACAATACGAAACACAGCAGCGTTAAGCTGCTATTTTACCCTGGTTTTCTGTGAGAGCGTGATCCTTCCCCGGTCGAGCCGACCCATTCGTGCTACAACTATACTACTAATATAGCTGCAACATGGCTCTACCACGTAAAAAAACCAAATCATACCAACACTCCTTTTCCTCCAAAATTCCACTTGGGCTGCGGTGATATGAGGAGAGGATACTCCTCTCGCCAAAGTTCGTCAAATACACATCAAAAGTGGGCTCAACCTTACTCGGAGTTCGCCTTAAACTAACCATGTAAATTTTTCTTAGGTCTACTTAGTTGACCAAGCCACGTCAACTAAGTCTCCGCCAGAATAAGGCGGGAACCCTTTTGGGTAGGGTTTCTATTATAAATGGCTCACTCTCGACCGATCTAGGCTCGACGGATCTTTGCTCAGGAGAAGCCTGTTAACACCCACTTTGAAGCGGTCTAGGTTATAGGCACTCGGAAAAATAGATGCGGACAGAGCATTCCACACCTTGGCTGTGCGCATTATAAAAGCTGACTTAGTGCGAATATTCGGGATATCAACCAAGTGCTGATGGTAACCAGCAGTACGTTTGTTACTACGATAGGTGAATAGAGATGGCGGTATGAGCT
Organism: Parnassius mnemosyne; assembly: GCA_963668995.1. NCBI lineage: Eukaryota > Metazoa > Arthropoda > Insecta > Lepidoptera > Papilionidae > Parnassius > Parnassius mnemosyne. The sequence continues at coordinate 38,649,099 of CAVLGL010000024.1, read as the reverse complement.
TATGAAGCTTATAGGCACACTCTTCAAAGTACAAACTGTAGAAGAACGACAGGCAAGCAACTTGGCAGCGATGAGCTAAGCTGTGAAGCTAATTTTCCACTAGTTTTGTTAGCGATAAGTCTTTTGGTTCTGCGTTCCACTCAGCCGAGTGCGGCAAGTTGATATTTTGCTGAGCCATCCCAGAGGTGACTACAGTAATCCACCCATGTTCAGACTTGAGCTTTGTTAAAAGTTAGAAGCTTTCCAGGAGTAAAGTATCGCTTTATTGTGTTTAAAATACCCAGTTTTTATTATCGCAGTTTATGTTTTCGACTAAATGTTAGCGCCAAAGTTGAGGTTAGTGCTCGGCATACAGTTGCCGAGAAGTTCGAAATAATCAGTAATCTCTACAGATGTACTTGCAAAGTAGTACTCCGTTTTGCGGATGACAGGCATGCTTTCGTTTTGGCGCAGCGTTGAAAGTTTTTTTATACAATATAGGGTGACAAACGAGCACACAGGCCACCTGATGGTAAGTGGTTGCTGTGGCCCATAGACATCTACATCTATCCTCAATAAAGATTCAAAATGCAGATGTGTTGCCACCTATGAGAACTAAGATGGAATCCCTCTTTTCCAGTAATAAGGGTCTCCGGTTCTCTACACTCACTATACGAAACATAGCAGCATTGAGCTGCTATTTTATGCTGGTATTCTGTGAGAGCGTGGTTCTTCCCCGGTCGAGCCGACCTATTCGTACTACAACTATACAATTAATATAGCTGCATCATGGCTCTACCACGTATAATAAGACCAGATTGTCGTCACCTCATTCGGAAAATAGACTTAAGGTTGCATTAATGCACTCCAACATGACCATGCCCTTCCGTCCTTTGCATTGGAGCACAAGAATCTCTTTGTGAGTGTGCTATCTATTGCATACCCAACAATACCTGGTAGAAGTAGGTCATTGGTGTGCAGCAGGAAATGAGTCGCAGAGAAAACAGAACCCTGAGGAACTCCGGTATTAATATACATTAAGTCTGAAGTGAAGCCATCAATTACTACCCTGATCGGCCGTTTACTCAGAAAGTCAGATATCCAATTTCAAAATTTAGCAGGAATGCCGTAGGCAGGAATCTTACTCAGCAGACTTGTGTGCCAAATCCTGTCAATAGCCTTCAAGATATCGAGTGAAAATGCTAGAGCTTCACCGTTTTTATCAATGGGCTCGCCCAAAAAGTACGTAACATACACAAAGAGATCCCCAGTGAACCGTCCTGTTTTCATTTGTTTCAAGCACTGTCAGTAGCTTACTGTTCAGTACCCTTTCCATAACTAAATGGAGGTAGGTAGTATGGAGATGATGGCGATTGGTCTCCGTTTCTTCTTTTTTTGCTTCATCAGCAGGACCTTCCTAACATACTCTGCCATCACGGTTCAGTTATAATTTGTTGCCAACATTCAAAGAAAATACCACTTCCGGCCTGTGAAATAACTTCATATCGCTCTGCTAGCATAGCCGCGGTTCAGACCAGCGCTGACAGACAAAGGTGTGCTAGGTGGAGTCAACAACGTCCGGACAGTACACGCAATCAGGAACGTTTTGGATTGTCATACGATGTAAGTAATCATTGAACTGTCCATGTCCAGTAATAAGGGCTTATGTAAGATAGCAGAACGCCCTTGCCAGATTACAAAATTCTCCTCGCATTATCGAGTCTTTACGTCCATCAACAGCTCCTGTTCCAGCCGGCCAAGCATCCCAGATACGCCTCCTCTCGAATTTCAAAAGGTCGATTGAAATTTTACTTGAGATGACCACCACGTCTGCCTCCGATACCATTCGATAGGCACAGGCTATCGTCAGCACACCTCTACGTTGTACCGACACGAATCACTTCCGATTTTTCTCTACTTTTAGTGCTTCTCCCCATACCTCTACTCCGTTGAGCATGATCGAGTTTGACACTCATGAGAGTTCGTCTGTGGTTGCTCCTTGGTCCCTAGACATTTGGCATTAACCGAGAGAGTCTAACCACCGTCATCGTCGTTTTTTTGGCCACACTGACTATCTATTCTCAAATCGTTAGTTTCGAGTCGTTCGTCACTACGATGTTTCAGTTACCCCCGATTCTCGATGTGTTGATCCACGACGAGAGCCTGGTAGGGCCTCGAAAACCACTTCTGAGCTGTGAGTACCATAACCTCTCTCTTCGCTATGCCTATCGACATACCATGTTCAATAAGCCACGCATTGATTTTGGCTGCCAATCCCTGCGCTTCGCCATAGCTTCTTGCAAGGATTAAAGCCACCACATCGTGAGCGAATCCCTCCAATAGCATTGTAAAGGATGACCCAAAGCTACGGTCTTAAGACCGAGTCCTGGGATGATGCGAGCCCCCACTTAGCTCACTCATGATCTCTCCCATAGTAGTCTCACATATCAAAAAACAATCACATATCATAGGGATGAGATACTCGGAAACACATAATTTCTGAAGCGCCTACACTATGTCCGTCTCTTTTGCGGAACTATGCATTTTTGACGTCAAACGTCATCATTTTGCACACGGGATGGCACCTTCAATTGCCTGACCAAGCAGCCCCAGCAAATGAAAGCGCTTCGGTTTTTTATCGGCCAGGGCCTCGAAATTTTTTCCTATTGCGTCCAGCATACAAAATGGCCTGTAGGATGAACGCATGTAGGGCGGACCCTTTCCTTTATCTTACAGGGCCAACCTTTGCCGCTTCCATCTTTCCGAAAAAACTACAGCCGAAATTCAGGCATTGTATGTGACGGGAATGCCATCAGGGTCTACCTTGATTAGGGACCTACCCTGAGAGACATAAGAACCTCCCGCAACTCAACTGCTGAAAAAAGTGGGCACTCGTCATTGCATACCGCACTCTGGGTGCAAACCCAGTTTCTGCGTTCAGGAAACAGAGTTAGAAGTGTTTCTTCCATCCCATCAGGTTCTATTGGGGCTGCTGAGCTGCGGCCAAACAAATTTTCGGGTGACAATCCGGTAGCCGTTTCCCCATAGGTTATCATCTACTTCTCTGCAGACCACTTTCGCTTCTTTGCCGCTTTGCACTCGTCATTATTCTGCTGTCCAATATTTTGCTTTCGCGACCTTAGTGCTTGTCACCTAAGACACAGATACTCAGTGCTGAGCAGCACAATCTCCGCGGTCCAGCAGTAAACCGCTTTTCTAAATCAGCTTGCAGTCTGCTGAGGCATAGCAGCATTGCACCCTGTGACGATGACATCCATCGTTCGACCGACGAGCATCTCTGAATCTTCGCGTGATCCTGCGGAAACGTCTGGAATAGTGTTGATTTTTTGAGAGACCTCCTTTTTCGGATCACGCCCATCCAGCTTCAATAGTCTCTATCCTATCCACGTCATTCATGGCTCCGAGATAATTGGGTATTTTACCCACAGGTTATGGACCAAAAACTGAAACAGGTCAGTCCGAGATTACACAAGCTACCCGTTTAGTGGCGAATATAAGTTCTAAATAGACTCAGCTGCCCTCCGGAAAAGATGTATTTCCGCTATTCACAATGACCTAGTCAAGACTTGTCTAGGAGCTCGTTTCCCCGCGTATCGCTATATTCCATGCCCCATTTGATGGAATTTACATTAAAATCACCACTTATCATGACTTTTCCCTCAAGGTGGCAAATAACTCCTTCGAGATAGTCAACCCTCTTACGGAAATCAGTGATTGGCTCGTTTGGGGTGAAATTACACGATATGAAGGTAACTGCAGGCTTTGTAACCTATACAATGCCGTCTCTCGATCCACTTCACGGGAAAGCGACCTCGGTCTGGGATCCAAATAGTTGCTGTCCCGGAAGGGTCACATAGCCAGTTTGATCCGGATACTGAGTGGTATTTCTTCGAAATGAAAACAATATCAACAGCCGATCTAGAGCTAGTCTGAATCTTTGAAGGTTTGCTTGCAGCCCTTTAGCCATTTTTTCCTTTGGAGTACCTCCCGAATGGATGCACAACGTCCTGAGCTCATTAAGTTATCTGAGGAGCGCGTTTATCGTACCGCTGCACAGAGAAGACAGGACGGAGGTTTGATATAGACCTTCCACTGACGACTCGCCTCCGCACACTGCCAGCAGCAATCGCTGTGGTCCATTTTTGTGGTGCACGAGCTCGCAAATGTCGCCCAATCCATGGCATAGGTAGCACTGGTCTAGTCGCTTCCAAAAGCAGATTCGGCAGCTCAACCAGCCAATATTGACCCTTCCCAATGTCTCCAAAGCCACAGCGGCCTCGAGTCCAGCCTCGATATAGGCATTGACGGCTCCCTATTTATAGGGTTGCGTGATTGTCACTTTTATCCGTTTACTTTTTCACAATAACCCTCCTCAAGGCCTCCTTGACCTTTTTAATAGTTATGGTGGCTTTCAGCCTGTTTATAACCACCATAATGGTAAGGACAAGATAACGCACCTCCATGTCATATCCGGCTGCCTCGGTGATCTTGTTTCCAAGGATCGAGCGATTTTTGATAGATCCCTCAAACTCGATAAGAAGACCACCTTTCCTGGCAGACCGTATGGTCTGTATTGCTGCGTCCAAATGCTCCGGTTGAAGCTCCGAGCGCAGAAAACTCAGAACTTCACCAGAAGGTTTGCCCTCACCTGAGTTTATCAGCACTGCCTCCGGTCGTTGTTTCCTCCTCGGTTTCTGGTATCCTTCGGATGTTATGGTCCGTTGCGTTCCAGGTTCTGGCTTTGCTAGCTTTGTCTATGTTTCCTGGTCTACCAACCTGTATTTCTTCCTCTTTTTTTCTTCCTTTTGCATTCCTACATTGTAAACGGAGATTGAAACAGTTCTGGCTGTTTTTTGCAGCTCCATCTCTGTAGTCTATGCTAGTGATGCTACTGTTGTTGTTGTCCTGCAGATTTTTTCCATGCTGGTGCATGCATTTTTATGCAGGTGTGTAACGCGTGCCGTACTATACACTTACAAATGATTTTTTTTTTTTTTTTTTATAGAAATAGGGTGACAAACGAGCACACAGTCCACCTGATGGTAAGTGGTTGCTGTGGCCCATAGACATCTACATTTATCAAAATGCAGATGCGTTGTCAGCCTTGAGGACTAAGATGAAATGCCTCTTTTCCAGTAAAAAGGGTCTCCGGTTCTCTACACTCACCATACGAAACACAGCAGCATTAAGCTGCTATTTTACGCTGGTATTCTGTGAGAGCGTGGTCCTTCCCCGGTCGAGCCGACCCATTCGTGCTACAACTACACTACTAATATAGCTGCAGCATGGCTCTACCACGTATAGTCGGTGAAAAATGATGTCGGTGAGAACGGCACTCGTTCTGAAGCAAGTGCTAGAAGTTTGTGTCTTATAGATATGCGGCAAGTCGAGATAAAGATAAGTTTTTTTTTTTATTTAACACTAGTTAAGAATAGCTTGCGGGAGCTGAAGACTGCAGGAGATGATTCTCAGAAGTGAATGGTAGAAGGGTTCCTTGAGGAAAATAACTAAGGGTTGAAAATGTAGTATCTGAAGGTCGTTGGTTGCGTTTTTATATCACGCAATTGACAATCACCAATTTTACCGTGGAAGGAAAAGGAGATGTCTCCCGCTGCGCAAGATGTTCTGCCCATCACCAACGCTCCGAGTAGTAGTTCGGATCTATTCTATATATATATTTTTTTACTTTTTATTTTAAACGTTACCCCCACACTAGGATTTCCTCCCGTATCGTGGAGGCAGTTTACTACAATTATTTGTAGGCCATACAAATACTTGTTCTGTGTGGGATTCAAACCCGTGGCCCCGGTGCAACAACTCATTGCTAAGCCACTGCGCCACAGAGCTGTTGACTATACACTAGTTTACTTTGTAACTATGATAGCGCGATTTAGGCTTCGATGTGTTTTGCATGTGGCACGGCGACAGCACCGCCACATTACTATTTTACGCTGGTATTCTGTGAAAATGTGGTCTTTATCCGGCTTAACCAACCATTTCGTGTGACAACAAGGGTGGAGAAAAAGTTTCTTGGTATTTTATATACAAATTCAAGACCTTTTTCTTTCAATGTTTAATAACACACTCATATACATACTAGTTGTCTACTATATACTAGTTTACTTTGTAACTATGATAGCGCGATTTAGGCTTCGATGTGTTACGCTTGTAGCACGACGACAGCACCGCCACATTACTATTTTACGCTGGTATTCTGTGAAAATGTGGTCTTTATCCGGCTTAACCAACCAATTCGTGCGACAACAAGGGTGGAGAAAAAGTTTCTTGGTATTTTATATACAAATTCAAGACCTTTTTTTTCAAAGTTTAATAACACACACACACACACACACACACACACACACACACACACACACACACATATATATATATATATATATATATATATATATATATATACATATATGTTTTTTTTATAGGATAGGGTGACAAACGAGCACACAGTCAACCTTATGGTAAGTGGTAGCCCATAGACATCTACATCTATCCTGGTTTGCGAATCGAAATGCAAATATGCGTTGTCAGCCGTGAGGACTAAGATGGCTTGCCTCTTTTCCAGTAAAATAGGTCTCCGGTTCTCTACACTCACCATACGAAATACAGCAGTGTTAAGCTGCTATTTTACGCTGGTATCCTGTGAGAGCGTGGTCCTTCCCCGTTCGAACCCATCCATTCGTGCTACAAATATACTACCAATATAGCTGCAGCATGGCTTTACCACGTATAAAAAAATATGTGCAACTTTACTCCAAAACTTGTTGCCATCTTGCAGGTAGTGACATAATCACATTGTTTTGGAAATCTTGGGAGCTTTGATCAAAAATGCGACAATTCTGAAGGGACCGAAACAAATGAAAATCTGAGGGTGCAAAGTCAGTACCGGATGCATTAATACTTCCCAACCCAGCTCTCCAAATTTTTTGCTGAGTGGCCAAAGATGTGTGTGATCTGGCATTATCAAAGATCCACGTAAGAATTTTTTTATCCAGAAAATTAAACTAAAAAAAATATTAATGTTAAAATGTGACTTTTAGAAATACAATTGAAAGGGCTTTCGATAGAGGCGGCCGAATCATAATGGAAATTGAAGGCATACGGAATCAGCATTAAAGATTGAGATAATAAATTTCCTGGTAGCTTTAGGACACCCACCAGCAAATCAAGTATGAAGTAATTTCAAAAGGGTCTGTTTATATAACAGCAACGCGGGTTTGATCTCCGTTGGTATCTCTGAAATTGTTAATGGCCATTTACCACATGCCCGGCGTTGAAGGAAAAAAAAATTTCGAAGACATGTGACGCCGCCAGTACAGACTGGTACAGCTCGACTAACCTAACTGCTTTATAACCCTCTCAGAAATGAAAAAGGAGACCTAAGCCAAGCTGTGGACGTATGTAATTTAGCTTTTTACATTATATTTATTTAGTAGACACATGAATCATATATAATTTATATATGATTTGTCTTTTACAGTAAGTATATGTCAAAATTTAAGACTTGTCAGACATCTATTGGAAACTGATGAATTAGGGGGAAAATTGTATATTTGATTTCAAGACGCCTTATATCTTAAGCCCCTTCTCAATGTATCCTGTACGAATAAAATAAAATAGCTTCTTATCGTGTATTCAGAGAGATCGCTCTTTGTTGCTTTTGATGTTTTTTTTTAAATATATTTTCTCTTTGTAAACATATCTGTAAGGCTTAAATTCAGATACACTCCTATTTTTTTTAATGAAATTTATAGGCTAGATCAAAGAGTTTTCTTTAAAGAATTAAAGTTTTTATTGTTTTTTCATACACTTAAAACAAATTAAAAAAATATGTATGTCTACGTGTATGGATCACGGATTTAGAGATTTAAAATAACAAGAATATTATTCTTTTTTCATATACTAGACATTGTCGTATTTATATACCCGAACTTTTATGTAAAAAAATTGCTGCTAGGTTGTTCCATCATGGTTCTTTAAACAATTTCATCTGAAGGGCTCTTGTCTCTATTAATATTAACTCGGTAAAGTAGGAGATATTTGACGGTTTTATTTTGCTCCATTTGAAATAAGGTAAAGCCCTAGTGTGGAATGCTACGTTCTTATACACTTTGGTAACGTCTCTTCTGAGAGGCACCTCGTTTAGAGCCGGGGTGGCATCAAATGGACGAACGCAATACGTGGCGCAAGTATGATTCTCTGAGAGTTTGTGCCACTTTCGGTTCGTGGTGTACTCGTGCGGTGAAATTTCCAAAGTAACTTAATTCGCAAATATTCATCAACACTGGTTCCTTTTTCACTCAAAGGCTGGGTACAGCCATTCAACTATGTAATGCAGCCAGTATTCGGAGTAGGACTGTTTGATATTTTTTTATTTCTAAATTCTTAACTATGTTTTACTGACTGACAAGGTAACTGACTTTACCTATCTTTAATTCCGTCCTCCATGGTGGCATTACACCGGAGGCGTGGAGCAGAAGTACGGTAGTCTTGTTCTTCAAGAAAGGTGACAACGCTGTCTTGAAGAACTACAGACCGATTTCCCTTCAGAGCCGCGTCTGCGTGCTGTTTTCAAAAGTCATTACGAATCGTCTCGCGTGCAGACTTGACGACTTCCAGCCTCCCGAACAAGCCGGTTTCCGAAAGGGTTTTAGCACCATAGATCACATACATACCCTTCGGAAAATTGAACAGAAGTCCCAATAGTACAATTTGACACTATGTCTGGCGTATGTGAACTATGAGAAAGCCTTTGATTCCGTCGAAATTTGGGCGGTGCTGCAGTCCCTTTAGCGGTAAGTTGACTGTCGGTATATTGAAGTACTGATCTATTTGTACAGTACGATGGCTATCCGAGTACAGAACCAGAGTACGAATCCTATCCAATTGCAGAAAGGTGTAAGACAGGGTGATGTTATATCCCCGAAACTCTTCACCGCTGCATTGGAAGACGTTTTCAAGCTTCTGGACTGGAAAGGATACAGTATTAACATCAATGGCGAGTACATCACTCACTTTCAATTTGCCGATGATATAGTCCTTATGGCAGAATCGCTGGAGGACCTAATCACCATACTCAATAACCTCAATAGTATCTCCTAACGAATAGGTCTTAAAATGAACATGAACCAAACAAAGATCATGTGTAAAGCTCGAAGTTGTTGACGAGTATGTTTACGTAAGACAAATAGTACGACTAGGTAAGTCCAACTTCGACAAAGAGGTCAATCGACGGATTTAACTCGGCTGGGCAGCGTTCGGGAAACTACGACACATCTTCTCGTCAGACATACCTCAAAACCTTAAAACGAAATTGTACAACCAGTGCGTGTTGCCAGTGATGACTTACGGAGCTGAGACGTGGTCCTTCACTGCTGGCCATATGAGGAAGCTCTAGATCGCTGAGCGAGCTATGGAGAGGGCTATGCTCGGGGTTTCTCTGCGAGATAAACTTAGAAATGAGGATATTCGCAGTAGATCCAGAGTAACCGACATAGCCAAACGGATTAGTAAGCTGAAGTGGCAGTGGGCCCGCCATATAGATCGAAGAAACGACAACCGATGGGGAAGAATGGTTCTTGAATGGCAGCCTCGTACCGGTAGGCGAAGTGTAGGGCGACCCCCCACGAGATGGAGTGAAGACCTGTTAAGACATGCAGGAAGTCGATGGATGCAAATAGCTCAGGACCGTGCTTTGTGGCATTCCTTGCGGGAGGCCTATGTTCAGCAGTGGACTTATGAAAGGCTGTAATGATGATGATGATGATGATTAAGGTAACTGACAAGGTATTTAAAGCAATCCAAATTTACTGACTATAATAATCAAGACATGTGATCAGTTAGCAGCGTAGTATCTTAGCACGACTCCTGGTAGTAAATTCACGAATGTATTTTTATTGAATGGGATACTTAATAAAATAACTGGTACCCCCGCATGTACTATTATTTTTAATGGAATACCCGACAGTTGGTTAGGTATTCGGACAGCTTTAATTAAAAATGAAAATCCACCGCTTAGAAACTACTTTAAGAATCGCGCAATACATGGTAATGAATGTGCAGGCATTGACATCGATTATAATGCTTACGGTTGATATAATTCTGACCCAGACTCACATTGCAAATACAGTATTGACTATTGCACCGATTCTACTTACGAATCAACATATTATTATGATACCTTAAAACAAACAGGATAAGATGTTATCCGAGTTCAATAATCATATTAGCTTAAGTAAAGAATGGATGTCTAAACATAGTATTATGACATCATCGATCCAGCCTATTATAATATTGGTAGGCAAATGTTATTCGTATTTAAAATTTTCCAATAATTTCCAAAGAAAACTGCAACATATAAATTAGCTATAGTACTTAATAGGAGTGCCCAGGCTCTTATACCTCCATTCCCATTCATTGCAACCACACAGAACTCATTCTTATATATATAGGAATGAGTTCTGTGTATAGAGGCAGAAAACCTGAATATCAGCACTTGGTATCTATGCAAAAAGGCAGTTATGTATCAACTCCGTACCATACCCGACAAGGAACGATACATACCAAGAAGAAATACCTTCAAATGAACCCCCAAAGACGACCCGGCTCGCTAAATGTGCTGAAATAATCCCCACGCTGATGGTGGAGGAGCTACATATACCTACCGAGACCTTTTCAAGTACCGTTTATGCTAGTCAGCAATTGTTTCCCTGTAGCCATATGACCTGCAATGATAGTAAGAACCATTTTTTCTATTTTTTTTTCAATTCATTACAGAGCAATACAGTCCAGCTAACCGCCACAATCACACCTACGCAACGTGAAGGACGCAACCACATGATAACACCAAACTGTGCAAACCAACAGCAACACTGCACAATCAGTGCAACACAGAGCAGCCCCTCAGGAAACCACGACATAGTCACTCTCGGGTCGCACTGTCAGTTATATTATATTACGGTTATATTATCGTCTATGTGAAAGTTTACTTATCGGTGACGTAAAGATAACACTGCGAGTACTATAAGATAGTACTGCAATCGCTAATTAGCCAGTTAAGCGTGTCGATTAGAACAAAAATCCTCCCTACTGTGGAAGAGTACTACTTACTTGAGAAGCATGATCAAGTGTGGATTGTTTAAGGATTAACTGAAAGTTGTATTTTTATGTGGTACGTTTACTTCATTAGTTACAATAAATTATTCCACAATAGCCAAATAATAAATTTTCATTTACTTTAAAATAAAATGAAATATTCGTTAATGTTTCCAGTAATCCAGACTGCAGACATTACGAAATTATTTTTTTCTTATTTTAATATTATAACAATATGTAACGTTATTAGTTAAACCTTTCGGTAGTTATAAGATAAATTTTTTTTAGAAAATTTATTGTATAACTAAGGCAAGTCAATTGCGCTACAATATACTTTATTTTTAGGTAACCAAATATCATATACTATTTGTTAGTAAATATAAAGGCTATGTTTATACCTAATTCTTAAAGACAAATTCCTTATTGGCTACACAGATCCAGTAATATTGCTTTAGACGGAATGAGTCACACACTTCAACAATTATTTTTATGATGGGGTGGGAACAAGTCTGTCGTTGACAGTGGTGCAGTACCTTCAGCGGTTAGTCCAAGTTGAATGTCGTATCAAAGTGCACAGTTTGTACAGTAGGCTACGATGGCTATCCAAGTACAGAACCAGAGTACGAAACCTATTCAGAAAGTATATAGTGTAGAGCAGAGAGGTGTAACACAGGGTGACGATATATCCCCGAAACTGTTCACCGCTGCGTTGGAAGACGTTTTCAAGCTACTGTACTGGAAACGATACGGCATCAACAACTATGGCGAGTACACTACTCACCTTCGATTTGCCAACGATATAAGCCTTATAACAGAATTGCTGGCGGACCTAAGTAATATGCTCAATGAACTCAACAGTGTCTCCCGACGGATAGGTCTTAAGATGAACATGGACAAAACAAAAGTCATGTGTAACGTCCATGTTACACCTATGCCAGCAGTTGTTGGAAGCACTAAGCTCGAAGTTGTTAACGAGTAAAACATACTTGGGACTTGGAATATTCCGACTAGGTAAGTCAAATTTCAACCGAGAGGTCAATCGACGAATTCAACTCTGCTGGGCAGCGTTCGGGAAATGGCGACACATATTCTTGTCAGGTATACTTCAAAACCTAAAAAGGAAATCGTACAACCAGTGTGTGTTGCCAGTGATGAATTATGGATCTGAGTCGTGGCCTTTCACTGCTGGCCGTATGAGGACGCTCAAGGTCTCTCAACGAGCTATGAAGGGGGTTTTGTTCGGGGTTACTCTGCTGATATATACGAAGGCGACACTGAAAGTTTTTAAAACTAGCCACATTTGTCTTTTTTTATAATTTGGTGGCAAATTTAATATTGTCTGTGTCACGTCAGAATTAATTTAACGCGAGAAAATTTTCGTACAATGATTTTTATGACATTCGATGTCATTTAAGTCCCCAAGAATGTGATAGACTTCGATTGGCCTTTCACGATAAAGCCCCGTCTCGTGCCACTATTTACAACTTGTTAAATGAGTTTAAATGTGGTCGCACTAATCTCATCGTTGATCTGCGTGACTAACGGCCTTATGCGACGGCGACGACTGAAGATAACATCAGTGTTGTGCGGCGTATGATAGAGACTGAAAAAAGAGTGACTTATAAGCAGATTAGGACAAATTTACGCATCGGTATAAGTCAAGTGCACAAAATCGTCCATGAACAGTTAGCCGCCAGGAAGCTTTATGCCCGGTGAATACCTCATAATAAAACTTCGAGGAAAACGTTTTATGGACGCCGAGGAAGCAGTGGCTGCGTTTGCCGTCGAAGAAACCCCTAAGGATGAGTGAGCAAAGTGCTTTACTCAGTGGTTCCATGTATATGGACACTATTTTGAAAAGATATAATACTATCAACTTGTTAGTTTGTTCAGGTTTTGATTTTCTAAGAACTTGTCAACCAAAACAGTGTTACGTTATAGAATGATGATACGTTATAGAAATGATATTACGAAGAGCATTTATATTATTACTACGTAACTTTAGTATGGTGTTACCTCTTTTTTTAATGAAAATAGTACATAAGTTAAAATAACAAAATGCATTTAGGAACTGAAGCTGAGATATGTGATATAATATTAATGAAACGGTGTTTGTTGTAAACACCGTTTCATTAATATTATCGTTTAAATGTGAGGGATTTTTAAAAAAAAAAGTTAACAACTTGCTTGCACTGAAAAATTCCTAATTACAGCAGTCGTGTCGATTTCCACTACCTATTCAGAGTTTTTGACTACGTATCAGCAAAATGGAAGCTGGATTTAGTGAAGTTGCACTAAATGGGTGGTTAGATTTTTTTTATAGGATAGGGTGACAAACGAGCACACAGTCCACCTGATGGTAAGTGTCTACTATGACCCATAGACATCTACATCTATCCTCAATAAAGACTCAAGATGCATATGCGTTGTCACCCGTGAGGACTAAGATGGAATGCCTCTTTGCCAGTAAAAAGTGTCTCCGGTTCTCTACACTCAACATACGAAACACAGCAGCGTTAAGCTGCTATTTTACGTTGGTTTTCTGTGAGAGCGTAGTCCTTCCCCGGTCGAGCCGACCCATTCGTGCTACAACTATACTACTAATATAGCTGCAGCATGGCTCTACCACGTAATAAGATTGTGCGTTATTTTAATCTACATATTTAAAAAATTAACTTTTAAATTAATTAAAATGGGTGTGTAAAAGTGTGTGGGTTTGTAGAAGGTGACTATGAAATATCCCTAAGTGACCTTATTACTTCAGACTATCATTTATTATTACAGTTCACTACAAAATAGGCTTCCCCATATGTAAGTTAAATATATAGGGTTAGCAGCCGCAGTTTTTGAATATCTAGTCACTGCTATTAAGAAGACGCTGCATCCCTTCTCTTGGTTTGTTTCCCTTTGTCGACTCTCACGGCAACCACGGGACAAATAGGGTAGTGGATATTCTTACCACCACTAGACGGTTTGGTTTCAGGTAGAGAGTGGTATAATCATCACGCTTACTGAAGGTGGATCATATCCAGACAAATGACGGAAAATAGGATGAAAGGTGCAAAAAGTAGTACTTAATCGGTAATCAGCCTAACTAGCGTGATCATCATTATCATATCCCTGAATTATCTCCATATTTGCCAAAGTTTCCATCCACTTAGGTTTAGCAACCGCAATCATTTTTATTGAAAATTGGCTTACTCTTGGTCTTCTTCTGGTCAGAAGGTAAACAAGGTCGAATGTGGAGTCTGTTGATACGCACTTTGAACAGGTTCAGGTTATACGCACTCATAAAATCAGACGCCGGCAGGGCATTCTAGGGCAGCGTACTCCGATAGGAGAATCGAGATGGTAGTATGAGCTTATGAAGCTCATAGGCACACTTTCCGAAGTAGATTGTTTAAAGACCAAGAAAAACCTACTTGGGAGTAATGAGGTAAGGTATGAAGCTTTTTCCACCAGATTTTTGTCGCCGATAAGCCTCTTGTTTCTGCGTTTCACTGAGTCGAGTGCGGAAAATTGATTTCTTGCTGAACCATCCCAAAGGTTACTAAAATACTTCATGCATGTTCGGACTTGAGCTTTGTATGAAGTAAGAAGCTGTCCAGGATTGAAATATCGCTTCACCTTTTTTTAAATACCCAACTTTTTGGCCGCAGTTTGTGCTTTTGAGTAAATGTTAGCACCAAAGTTTAGATTACCACTCAACTGTAAACCGCGAAGCTTGAGATGATCAGTAATCCCTACATATGTACTTAGAAAAGTAGCTGCCAGATCAAAGTGACTCCGTTTTGCGGAGAACAGGCAGCCCTGAGTTTTGGCAGCGTTGAAAGTGACCAGATTGCCATCACCCCATTGGGAGACAACTTATAAGGTCGCATTTATTCGCTTGAACATGGCCTCTCTGAATGAACGTATTACTGCCCCTCCGTTTTTTGTACTGGACATGAATCTTTCTGTGACTATGCTATCATCTGCATATCCAACAATATCTGTGAATAAAACAGGGTTGCAATTAAATTTGCTTCTCAGTCGCGGAGTGAGCGAGTGGGCCATCAGGTTTCTGGCAATTGGGGACGACAGAAGTTGGATTCGACAGCCTTCAATAGAATCCAAAATTGCTTACTACCAGGAGGCCAGAAGTTAGGAAGCAAGTGTAGTCCCTATATGACTGACATGGTTGAATCGTGCCCTGCGGCAAACCCCCTTGCAGGACTTGGCAGCATAATAAAAAAATCTTTTCTTATCTTTATTATTTTTAGTTGTTATCCAAAATATGTTGCTACTCATCTCCTGTTTCATTTATCTCTGTCTCCTCATATGACACACATGGGCTATGGCGTATATTCGATTTGTTACTGAATAATGTACGTAATACGCTAGGTTGATTACTAGAATTCATATTGAAACCTCTATGTTCCTCAACAGGAAACGAATATTGATAATCTTGCAGGCTTACTCTTGAAATTGATTTTGAATTTGATTTGGTTTTCGGTTCGAACTTACTTTGTATCGATTGCTTTTAAAAGCTTACTCCTGAACCATTTCGAATCGAGAAACAAGAACGAGTTTCGATCTTACGTTATAAGCGCGAATAGATTTTTATTTTATCCGGGAAATATTTTTGATACATTAAAATTTCTAATGAATTATTTTCACTACATAAGTAAGACATAAATAGCAAAAAAAAGCATTCTTGTCGCTTATCACTACGAGTGTCCTTTGTATAAATAAATTTTATCTGAAATAAACAAATTCTGGTTGAAAAAAAATCAAGAGCTTAACGTTAACGTTAAAAAATATACTAAAAAAATTACACTAACACAGATAAAACATAATATATATATACATTTTCTTCTTTTCTCCTGTGTCGTGTAGGCAGTTTACAAACATAAATTTCACAAGGACAAACATCCAGAACCGGAACAATTACGTATATGGACACCTACGTACACATACTTTATACATAGTTAACGGAAGAATATTACGCCTCTATTCTTCCGGGGCAATTGGTTTATAAATTCTACACTGAATAAACTTCATACAAATAATAATTTATTCTTCAGGCCGAATTGCGGTCACGGCGGTCAGTGTTAACGTAGACTAGCCATCTGCGCGCGACAGCATTATAATGCACGAGTATATAGTTGTATATCACCCACAGTTCGATGGGGCAGCAATCCGACATTAATGGAAAGAGATATGACACGAGATTTACGATCTACTTTTCGCGGCACGGGAGTGAAAAACGGACAACTTCCTGACTCCGGGCTGTAATTGCAAATTTCTTGACAGAAAAACTCCTTAGCAGAGTTTTTGCCGGAACTGAAATTCGAATACGAAAACTTATCATCAGCAACCGTGCTTACGACGTTATAAAATCTACCTACAAAATATTAATTTAAATATATTGGTGATTCTCCCGCAAAATTTTCTTCACTCGAAACAGTTTAAAACCTTATTTATGTTACTCCAGTAAAAAACCGGAGTGAATATCTCTAAAATAATTCCAATAAAGTTAATATTTCAACCGAACTCTTTCATTGTATTTAATGATAAGGTGTAATTACTCTAAGTGATAAGGTTTATTTGCCATAGCTTTTTTATTAATTGGAGAAAATAAACATTTGTACGATAGAATATTTGATTAACAATGATGGTAAAAACAATAAATGTAGTCTTTGCTGCGTGGTGGTAACGGAATGTCTTTTATCGGACATTAAATACGCAACAGCAATTGACAACATAATCACGGGACGCAATAGATGATGAATTCTCATTTATTCTTCTAGTGGATATTCATCCATCACCCCATTTCGTCCCATGGTTGTACAAAGAGGCGCTTATGGGAAATACCAGAAAATCCTCATAATTTTTGATTGGTGGCCTTACCAATTTCAGTGAAAATTAAAACTATTGATAAGTTTTAAATAAGTTTATTTTACAAACAATTAATTGCCACAATTTGGCGCGTGGTGGGGGCGTAAAAAATACATCACCTCATTTCATTCCCTGGGTGTCGAAATAGGTGACTATGGGAAATTGATATGTGGTAGAGTTACGCTGCTTTATTAATGGTTGTAGCATGAACGAGTCCACTCGACCGGGGTAAGACCACGCTCTCACAGAACACCAGCGTAAAATAGCAGCTCAATGCTGCTGTGTTTCTTATGGCTGGTGTAGAGAACCGAAGACCCTTTTTCCGAACCGAATACCCATACGAGGCGTTCTATCGTAGTTTTCAGGGGTGACAACGTATCTGCATTTTGATTTTAATCGAGAATAAATGTATATGTGTACGGATCACAACATCTATTTACCATCAGGTTGACTGTGTGCTTGTTTGTCGTCCTTATTCTATTAAAATGTCAGACGAAAAGTACACACACAGACGACGAGGAGCAGCATTGTAGGCTACGATCGTCTATCCGCCTGCGAAGTGTGACGATTGGGACAAATTCGCTCTACAACAGAAGAGGCCCATGTCTAGCAGTGGACTTTTACAGACAGATGTAAAAGAAAAATTTTTTCAATTTTAATAGCCTCGCAAATCATCCTTGGTAGGTATCGGTGTTCTTTTGCGAGAATTTGTGGTCTATTAAATCTAATGTAATGGTTGGGACGATTTGAACATTTTCACACACTGCAGACTTCCCGGAATGTCGGTGCTTCAAGTCGGCTATATTTTCTTTCACGCGAGTTTTATTTAGATCTTTTTGTTTGTCCTACGTAAGAGATAACACATTAACAATTCAGCTTGTACACTCCTGCATCTTGTAGAGAGATATGACACTTGACGGGTGGTAACAATTGACTAATCTTTTTCGGCGGCTTAAAGTATGTTTTAATGTAAGCTCGCTTCAAGATGTAGCCAACATTGTTTGTGATTTTTCTGACATAGGGTAGTACAGCAGGCACACGCTCGACTGTGGCCGGCTTCACTCGGTCACTGTGACGTAGGCGCGGGACCCAAAGCTTGTTGTCTTCCAATACTATTTTTACTACTATTACCTATTACTAATACCAATACTATTTATACAATACTAGTTTTAGTTTTCTCTCACAGAACACCAGCGTAAAATAGTAGCTAAATGCTGCTGTGTTTTATAAAGTGAGAACCGGAGACTCCTTTTACTGGAAATGAGGCATATCTTTGTCGTCGGGGGTGGCAAAGCCTCCGCATTTTGATTCTTAATTGAAGAATAATGAACATTTCTATTGTGTGTCACAGCACAGCATGTACCTTTCGTAAGGTGGACTGTGTGCTAGTTTGTTATTCTACAAAAAAATAAGTTAATGCTAAGACATAGGGTACGGAAGAATTAAAGCTTCATCAAAAATGCTTTATAGACGCGGTCTAACTAAACTGATAAAAATCTTGCTTCCGATATTGACAGACTTGTACGTTAAATTGTAATACAGAGTTAAACATTATTAATTTATAAAAGCCGTAGTAACTTAGGGACTAAGAGTGCGTCGTAAATTTCACAGTAAGTATGTAACTGATTTATCGCGTGCTCGGTGGTGGAGGAAAACGTAATAAAATATTAATATCTAAGGAATCAAAATAATTTGAAGACAGATACTGATACGGATACTGCAGCAATGTGGCAGACTAATTGCGCCATAATAGACCATAGTTCAGGGTTCAATCATTCGCGTTTCCTTTAGTTTAATAATACGTGAGAATACCAAAATTGTTCATTGCAATTTCAAGGCTGGTTTACGATATGCTCGGCGGAGACGATGAGAAACATAGTAAGGAAATATGTTAGACTGAAATATAAAAAAATATATCATAAAAGTAGTACAACGGACATTTTTCTGCTTCAAAGCCAATTTTGGTAAATGTATATATGGTTATTACCACCTTGAAACCTTTTAATTTCAAATAAAACTTACACCAAAAACAACATCAAAGTTATAAAACAGTGTACATATAACGTATACCCGTATGCGAAAAAGTTTCGAGCGGCACATATTAAAAATTTTCACACGAGTTCCTCTTATTATATGCTTCACTTTAACACTTAGGGAGTTGCGTCCTAATTTGTCGCACAAGTACTAGCTAACAGACCTACGGGACCCATTATAATATCATAAGGTTATTCCAAAACTGCTTATAAATGTAAATGATTGCTTTCTAATAAGGATTCGATATGTGTAAAGAAAAATATTATAGAAAAAAATACCAATGTTTATTGCTTTTCTTTATACAAAAGCTGGTACAAAATGTACTAAATTTTCTCCATAGTTTTGTGACAATTTACGATTATCGTTATAGAAACAGAAACTTTTTTATTCAATATAGATTACAAATAATAATTATTGAATGTCACTCTTTTGTTTAATTACCACTGGTTCGCAAAAAAACCTCTGTCCTGAGAAGAACCAGCAAGAAACCCAATGGGACATTTTTTTAAATAACAGCTTACAACCATGTATGTTACACAATTTACCAGATAAAAGAAATTAGAAATAGCTTGGTAGCGATCTCCTCATTCCCAGGGGTTATTATCATCCATAAATTCCTTAATATTATAATAACCCTTTTTTTACAAACTTTTTTTAATAAAGTTTTTAAACTTTGAGCAGGTCAAATTTTGTACTACAGGTAGCTTGTGTCTGATCATAGTATTTACAGAATTAATATCACTTATTTTTGTATAACTAATTTTATTTTTGTGTACGTACAATACATTTTCATTAATGTATTGACAGGCCAAAGTTAATATATTAATTTACTTAAATTTTCTATAATGTCTATAATTACTTAATTCAAACAACAGCTTCTATTTTTTAGACAATAATGTACTTACTTATATGAAAAAATAGGATAAAATCATCATACAAACATTTATAAACCATAACAAAAATACAATATATTCTTTGAAGTGAAATCACACTTTCCAACATTCTACTGACTTTTTATAAACTAACTGGCTACCATCGTCGTCATTTGCTGTGCTACACTATCGTATAAAAGTACTAAGAGCGGCAACGTTGCAAACGTCGAATTTTAATGCTGTTAAGCAATATATTATGGACTGGGTCTGTTGGACCCATTAGCGACACCTCAAGTGTTAATGTACTTCCACGTAAAATTAACTTTATACGGCAAATAAAAAGGTAACGAGGTTTTGCGAGTAAAGCCATAAAGCTTCAGGAACACCTTGTAAATAATTCATGGGTCGTATTAAAGTACGGAGGTTATAACAAATCGTTAGATAGGTTAGCTGAAAAAGGGTACTAAGAGGTAGTTTGATTATATTTCAAACCTCGTAGATAGTTTTAAAAATGTTAAAGAATTTGCTTTTAAATGAGAAGATTATTTTTTCGCTTCTTTACAAAATGCTGGCCGTCCACCACAGCATCTGCAATTATTCTGGTGTTACAATTGCTTTGTGATGTTGATTGTTAATAGGATCACTTACCATCAAGTTAGCCGCATTTTTGCTGTCTTTAAATAAAATAAGCAATTGGATTTAAAATGTGTAAATGGTTTTGCAAAAATAAAGACCGATAACATCCACCTCCTTATAATCGACAGGAAAACTGGACCCTGGTATGCGCGGAACTTATTGCGTAGTTGGAATCAAGCTGTGTGTGTGTGTGTGTGTGTGTGTGTGTGTGTGTGTGTGTGTGTGTGTGTGTGTGTGTGTGTATGTGTTTGAGAGAGAGAAAATCAGAATATAAATTTAAGATGTCTATTTATAACGTATGCGATGTTAAGAACAGATACATTAAATAAGATATTCTAGCATTCCATTTGTAAAAATTATAGTGTATTTAAAAAAATATAATTAAGCTGAATAACTGATAATTTTAAATAAGTTAATATTATAAGATAAAACGAACACGTAATTATAAGAATATATTTCTTATATAACATATTTACAAGAAGATCAGTAATTTCCCAGATGTTAAAGCGACGTTGATATTTGGAATCTTTTGAAGGTAATGTTTGCATTACGTTATGTGCTACATCACCTTAAGGCACAGTTCTGTAAAACAAAATCTTTATAAGTATAAAATACAAATAATTTGATATTTTACTCAAATTAATAAGGCCTACCTGAAGTGTATTAAGGGCAGTGATTCTCGGTTAATGTAAGTTAACTGCTAACTGGTAGCATTCATTGCTATGCAGACGACAGCACTGGTGATGCCTTATATACCGGCCGTGCCAATATTTCTCGGGGAAAACGTCGCTGAGTACCGGGACAAACTTGCGTCTGAAGTCGAGTCTTTGCTTAACAAAGTCTCGGATTGGGGCCGACTAAATCTAGTCCAGTTCAATCCCCAGAAGACACAAGTTTGCACGTTTACCGCTAAAAAGAACCCCTTTGTCGTATCTCCTCAGTTTCAAGGCACTCCCCTTGCTGCCTCAGCTAGTATCGGAATCCTTGGCGTCGACATATCGAATAGTGTGCAGTTTCGTGGCCTTCCCTTTTAAGTAGAAGGGAAGGTCAAATTGGCCTCTAAAAAGCTTGGCGTGCTCAGCAGAGCGTGACAGTTTTTCATGCCGGCACATCGCTTGCAACTTTACAAAGCGCAAGTTCGGCCCCACATGGAATACTGTTCTCATCTCTGGGCCGGGGCACCCCAGTGCCAGCTCCTTCCACTTGACCGCATCCAGCGCAGAGCGACTCGAATCGTCGACGACCGAGTTCTTTCTGATCGGCTCGATACACTGGCACTGCGTAGAGATGTTGCATCTCTTTGCGTATTTTATCGCATCTATCAAGGGGAGTGCTCTGAGGAATTGTTCGGACTAATTCCAGCCGCTCAATTTCACCATCGCACATCGCGACAAAACTCGCGCTACCATCCATATCATCTGGATGATTGGCGGTTCACCACTGTGCGATTTAGAAGAAGTTTTCTCCCTAGCACAACTTTCTTGTGGAATCAATTACCACCAGCGAATTTTCCGGACCGATACGACTTAGGAACCTTTAAGAAAAGAGCTTACACCTTTCTAAAAAGCCGGCAACGCATCTGCAATTCCCCTGGTGTTGCGGTTGTTCATGGGCGGCGGTAGTCACTTACAATCAGGTGAGCCGCATGCTCGTTTGCCCCTACTTCTATAAAAAAAAAGTCAAAAGGACTTAATGATGACAGGTTACTATAAATTATAGATATTTGAAAGAAAATGAGCTTCATAATACTTTTTAATACGCATATTATTTACTTTATTAAATTTATAATTATAACTATTAGGAAAATCAGTCTGTTTGTGAGTTTACTTATCACAAGGTTTCTCAAAGGTCTTGTTGCGTCGACGGTGCAGCTTTCGTGACAAACAAAGTCTTTGTATGGCCAATTCTAAATAAAAATATTTTGACTTAGACTTATGCTAAAGGAATGGAATGCCTCGTTTCCAGTAAAAAAGTCTTCAGTTCTCTACATTTTCCTTACGAATAACAGCAGCGTTTCACGCTAGTATTGAGAGCGTGATACGGGGAATTCAAGCGGAACCATTCATGCGAGTTTACAATGCATCAATGAGGTTTCATATAGTATCGGTAAAAATGCAAAACCATTGGAGCAGTAAGTGCCGTACACCTGCCAACCGTGGTGTTTCTGCCAAATATAACCTACAACGCAAAAGTTCACAGGGTCTCCCAGATTCAATGTTTAGTTTCCCATGATGATGATAGTGATGATCAAGTTCATTAACGCACAAAAATTATTAAAAATGTGTTTTAGTTATAAAAAGATTTAATACAAAAAAATATATAAAATAAATTATTTCTATTCATAATCATAATATTTTACTATTTCTAAACAATAGTAAAAGAAAGAAAACGCACTAGACTTCAGTCCATGAAGAACACAATGGCACTAAAAACAAAGACATAGAGCAAAATAGAACAAAAAGATCCTTACTTTAATACTTCCACAAATAACAGTTTGTTATATTAAGTTATATAACTAATGACGTCGTTATATAACTAACTAATAACTATAGTTAACTAATAACTATAGTTAATGACGTTGCCCAATTAAAATAATTAATGGTACTCATTATTTAAATATCAGGAAATATTTAAAGGCAATTTAAAAAGTAGTTATTATTTAAATTTGAGATCAAATTCCCATTCATATTTTGTAGCTCTTTCGAGGCATTCCATCGTAGTCGAATAGTAGTCCGTAGGCAAAAATTCCAATGCAGATGCATCATCACCCGTGAGGGGTGATGATGCATCTGCATTTCGGTTTATAATTGAGGAAAGATATAGATGTCTATGGGCCACGGCAACCACTTACCATCTGGTGGACTATGTGCTCATTTGTCACCCTTAATCAGAAACTTAGACCAAAAATGAGTATATAGTATATAGGCAGAAGGGAGACTTAAGACTTAAAGAGTTCAACTGACAACCAATGAGCGCGAAAGCTTATCGAGTGACAGTCTCATACTCAAAGGGAAATTAAGGAAGATACCCCATAATGAATGGGTAATCTCCAACTAAACACTCTCACACGTCTTAGAGCCCCGCTACAGCTATATTATTGTTATAACACGAATGGCGGGGCAGGGCACACAAGTGTGAGTGAAATTAAATATTTTGTATGACCGACTTCAATATAAATTATCAAATTCATATTAGACACGAAAAGTACCTGCTTTCAAATTAACAAAGTATCGTCAAAATCTGTTCACCTAGAAAAAATTATGAGCTAACACACATAAAAAATACATCATCATCATCATTCATCATTACAGCCTTTCATAAGTCCACTGGTGAACATAGGCCTCCCCCAAGGAATGCCACAAAGCACGGTCCTGAGCCACCTGCATCTATCGACTTCCTGCATGTCTTACCAGGCCGTCACTCCATCTCGTGGGGTCGCTCTACACTTCGCCTACCGGTACAAGGCTGCCACTCAAGAACCTATCTTCCCCATCGGTTGTCGGTTCTTCGAGCTATATAGCCGGCCCACTGCTACTTCAGCTTACTAATCCGTTGTGCTATGTCGGTTACTCTGGTTCTACTGTGGATATCCTCATTTCTAAGTTTATCACGCAGAGAAAACCCGAGCATAGCCGTCTCCATAGCTTGCTGAGCGACCTTGAGCTTCCTCATACGGCCAGCAGTGAAGGACCACGTCTCAGATCCGTAAGTCATCACTGGCAACACGCACTGGTTGTACAATTTCGTTTTAAGGTTTTGAGGTATGTCTAACGAGAAGATATGTCGTAGTTTCTCGAACGCTGCCCAGCCGAATTGAATCCGTCGATTGACCTTTCGGTCGAAGTTGGACTTACCTAGTCTGTCTATTTGTCCCAGGTAAACATACTCGTCAACAACTTCGAGCTTAGTGCTCCCAACAACTACCGGCATAGGTGTGACATGGACATTAAACATGATCTTTGTTTTGTCCATGTTCATCTTAAGATCTATCCGTTGGTAGACACTATTGAAGTCATCGAGCATGGTGCTTAGGTCCTCCAGCGATTCTGCCATAAGGACTACTTCGTAGGCAAATCGAAGGTGAGTGATGTACTCACCATTGACGTTAATACCGTATCCTTTTCAGTCCAGAAGCTTGAAAACGTCTTCCAATGTAGCGGTGAAGAGTTTGGAGGATATAACGTCACCCTGTCTTACACCTCTCTGCAATTAGATAGGTTTCGTACTCTGGTCCTATACTCGGGATAGCCATCGTAGCCCTAATTTACAAGCACTTCAGCACTTCAATATACCGACAGTCAACTTGGCACCGCTGAAGGAACTGCAGCACCGCCCAAATTTTGACGAAATCAAAGGCTTTCTCATAGTCCACATACGCCAGACATAGTGGCAAATTGTACTCTTCGGACTTCTGTACAACTTGCCGAAGGGTGTGTATGTGGTCTATGGTACAAAAGCCCTTTCGGAAACCGGCTTGTTCGGGAGGCTGGAAGTCGTCAAGTGCTCGCGCGAGACGACTCCCCCCTATGATGAGAGTAACAAATAAAAAATACAGTATAATTGAATACCGCATTCTTTTTTAAGTTGGTTAAGATATAACTTTTTTTTTTTTTTTTTTTTTTTATAGGAGAGGGGGCAAACGAGCATGCGGCTCACCTGATGGTAAGTGACTACCGCCGCCCATGAACAACCGCAACACCAGGGGAATTGCAGATGCGTTGCCGGCCTTTTAAAAAGGAGTAGGCTCTTTTCTTGAAGGTCCCTAAGTCGTATCGGTCCGGAAAAATCCCTGGTGGTAAACTATTCCACAAGGAAGTTGTGCGAGGAAGAAAACATCTTCTAAATCGCACAGTGGTGGACCGCCAATCATCCAGATGGTGTGGATGGTATCGGGAGTTCTGCCGCGATGTGCGTTCGTGAAATTTGGCGGCTGGGATTAATCCGAACAATTCCTCAGAGCACTCCCCATGGTAGATGCGAAAGAAAATGCAAAGAGATGCAACATCTCTTCGCAGTGCCAATGAATCGAGCCGATCGGAAAGGGCTCGGTCGTCGACGATTCGAGCCGCTCTGCGCTGGATGCGGTCAAGTGGAAGGAGCTGGCACTGGGGAGCCCCTGCCCAGAGATGGGAACAGTATTCCATGTGAGGCCGAACCTGCGCCTTGTAAAGTTGCAGGCGGTGTGCCGGCATGAAATACTGTCCCGCTCTGCTGAGCACGCCAAGCTTTTTAGAGGCCAATTTGGCCTTCTCTTCCAAGTGACCACGAAACTGTACGTCACTCGATATGTCGACTCCGAGGATACCGATACTGGCTGAGGCAAGAAGGGGAGTGCCTTGAAACTGAGGAGATACGACAAAGGGGTTCTTTTTAGCGGTAAACGCGCAAACTTGTGTCTTCTGAGGATTAAACTGGACTAGATTTAGTCGCCCCCAATCCGAGACTTTGTCCAGCAAAGACTCGACTTCAGACACAAGTTTGTTCCGGTACTCGGCGACGTTTTCCCGAGAAATATTGGCCCGGCCGGTGTATAGAGCATCACCAGTGCTGTCATCCGCATAGCAATGAATGTTACCAGTTAGCAACATATCATTGATATGCAGAAGAAACAGCGTTGGTGATAGCACACAGCCTTGTGGAACACCAGCGTTAATAGGCTTGTAGTCAGAACATGCACCGTCTACAACGACCTTGATGCTCCGATCTGCAAGAAAGCTGGTGATCCAATTGCACAATTTCTCGGGAAGCCCATAGGAAGGCAGCTTCGAAAGAAGCGCTTTGTGCCAAACCCGATCAAAGGCCTTCGCAATGTCCAGACTAACGGCCAACGCCTCCCCCTTGGACTCTACTGCCTTCGCCCATCTATGGGTCAGGTAGACCAGAAGATCACCAGCTGATCGACCCCGACGAAAACCGTATTGGTGGTCACTAATCAGCTGGTGATCCTCAAGGTACCGGATGAGCTGGCAGTTAATAATGGATTCCATTATTTTGGAGAACAAGGAGGTGATCGCGATAGGCCTATAGTTGGACGGGTCTGAGCGGTCGCCTTTTTTAGGGATCGGGTGGACAAAAGCTGTCTTCCATGAATTCGGGACTACGCCTTGGGAGTAGGAGTACCGGAAAAGACGCATTAGGACCGGTGCCAACTCCGGAGCACACGTCCTCAGCACAATTGGGGGGATTCCGTCAGGCCCACTCGACTTCTGGACATCCAGGGAGAGAAGTGCTTTGCGAACTGAGCGTTGTGAGAATAGCACATCCGGCATGGAGCACTCACACCGCGGGATGGTCGGCGGTATTTTCCCCCCGTCATCAAGAGTCGAGTTGGACGCAAAAAGGGAGCCTAAAAGGTCGGCTTTGTCTTTTGCGTCTTGGGCCAGTGAGTCGTCCTCCCTGTGCAGAGATGGTAGTGATGGCTTACAGAAATTACCTTGGACAGCCTTGGCGAGAGACCAGAATGCACGGGTTCCCGAAGGAAGGCGAACTAGTTTCTCGCCAATTCTGCCTATGTGCTCTGACTTTGCCTTGGCAATAACTCTTTAGAAGGACCTGGAGGCGAAGTTATACTTCTTTTTAAGTGTGCTGGTGTTTACATCCCGAGTCACCGAAGCCGCAGCCCAGGCTTGATAACACTCCTGCTTACTGCGCAATGCAGTCTTACAGGAGCGACCAAACCAAGGCTGAGATCTGCCTCCGATGGGTACCACAGATGATGGAATAAATAGTTCCATTCCCTGTAGCACCACATCAGTGACAGAGTCAGCAACAGCACTGGGATCATCCGGCGAGAAGCAAACCCGCCCCCATGGGTAGGATGCAAAGAAAGACCGCATTCCGTCCCAATCCGCCGACCTGTAATGCCAAACACGGCGGCAACCTGCAGAACGCAACCGCGAAGGGAGCGTGAGTGGCACCATACTCCGGATCAGACAATGGTCCGAAGAGCCGAGAGGGGCATCGACGGAAACCTGATATCCGTCCGGATGAGAGGTCAGCAGAAGGTCCAACAGGGAAGGTGTATGATCCTCCACATCTGGAATCCGCGTAGGCGAAGTAACCAGTTGTGTCAGACCATATGCCAAGGCAAAGTCATAAACAGATCTCCCCGCATGATCGGTTAAACGTGAACCGAGCCATTCGGCATGGTGGGCGTTAAAATCGCCAAGGATCACGATCTCTGCGGATGGGACCTGTTGTAGCAAGGAATCTGTAGCCATTTGGACGTGGTCGATGAGTCGGTCTGTTTCGGCATTACCGCTATGGGACCTATAGAGGCACCCGTAGACGCGCGGATGGTCGTCGCTGTCTACGCGTAGCCAAAGGATGGACAGGTCCGAACCTTCAAGACTGCCGAGGCGTCGAGAACAGATGTCCTCTCTAACATACACGCAAACTCCAGCCCGAGGCACAAAGGAGTGCTCCAATTTGTACCCCGGGTAGGAGAGATACGAAATATCAGTCGGAGAGGAAACCTGCGTCTCGGTCAAAAAGAGCAAGGCCGGCTTCGCCGTCTCGAGATGGTAGTGGACGGCGTTTAGGTTAGAGTGAAGTCCCCTGATGTTGCAGAAATTCACGGATAGCGTGGCAGGGGTCGCCTTGGTATTGTTGCTCAGCTTGCCCCGAGCAGTTTTGTTTTTGAGCGGAATTTTGCCCCCCCCAGAATACGCGGGGCAGCCTGAGCACCCACGCTCAGGATTGGAATAACATGGTCGTGGATGCTCAGCGAGGGATTCTCCAGGGGTACTGGTACCCTCCTGGGGTAGTCTATTGTCTAATTCCGCTACCATGTTGATGGGGGGGGGGGGGGGGGGGGGGGAATTGGGCCTCCGGCCACCTGCACTCACCAGACGAAACGCAGAAGCAGAGCCTCTACTTCACGCCGGTATTCTGTGAGGTCGTGGTACCAACCCGGCTCGAGCCGGCCCATACGTGCAACAGCAAAAAACTGCTGCAGGGCTCTACCACCGTTTAAGAACTAAACTAGCACACGATTCCTTTAGATCGCCTTTTGTTAGTTTTTTATTCAATGCTCAATGGCTCAGGCAAGTTTTCGTAAATGAACTGTTGTGTAATTCAAACAATAGTCTTATAACCTTTTCGTTTGTTTCATATTCTTTTCGCAATTTATTTGAAAGTGAATTATTTCTCGCCGACATTTTTATTAGATATTCGCATTTGTGACAGCTTCACTTTGAATAATGAAAATCCATTTTTCAAAGTAATTTGAGAACAACCGCTTTGTTTTCTTAAATTATCTCCTTAATATTAAAACACTGTCGCGAAAATTTTCACAACCGGGAAATAAGGTTTGTTGTTTTAAGTAATAATAACAAAAGGCCGCACTGGATATGCATAATTATTTAACAGTCTTTCACATAAATACATTCTTTTTTATTATGTACCTATGATACCTCATAATTTTTTTAAGGTTAACCGATTTTTGATTCTTTTTTATTTGAAAGCTAGTGCTTCTCTTGTGGTCCCATATAAACTTGACCAGTAGTTTTTAAGTTATACTTAATAATTTATAGTGAAGTCGGTTGTACATAATTTTTAATTTTACTACTAGTTATTCAATAATGTAAAAAAAGAACATACAGTCGAATTGAGTACGGCCTCCTTTTTGAATTCGGTAAAAAATAAAACATATTTGTAATATTTGATCAAAATCCAAGGTATTATTTATGGTATTATTTGATCTGCTATGAAGTAGTATTCATTACCTTGACACTAGGCAGTGTATATTATATAGATATATGTCAGCTAAGTTTGAAAAAGAAAAGAGTAACGGCACCGGCAATGTGAATATTTACCTTGGATCAACAAAATCAAATAGATATCGGGTCGGTGCAAAAATTACGTCCCAGTAAATAGCAGCGCACTGGTAACGTGAGCTCTTATTTCTTTTAATTGACTAGAAACACACCCAATGTAAATACGTATTAATAAATAACAGTGGTAGAGCCACGCGGCAGCTTTTGCTGTCGCACGGATGGGCCGGCTCGAACCGGGGGTGGTACCACGACCTCACAGAAAACCAGCGTGAAGTAGAGGTTTACCTCTGCGTTTCGCTTGGTGAGTGCAGGTGGCCGGAGGCCCTTTTTACTGGAAATGAGGCATTCCATCTTAGTCCTCAGGGGTGACAACGCATCTACATTTTGATTTGGAATAGAGGATAGATGTAGATGTCTGTGGGCCGCAGCAACCACTTACCATCAGGTGGACTGTGTGCTCGTTTGTCACCCTTATCCTATAAAAAAAAAAACGTTTCACAATGCCGCAATGTGTATTTAAAAGTTGCAAGAATAATGTCCGAAAAAGCAATTTAACGGCTGAGGTGTTTTACTTTCTTTAAGTACATGTAGAATAAGTTATATTTTATCTCTAAACTAACAAATAATATCATATTTGAAAAAAAATTACCGATTTTAAAGCACCCCCACAAATGTTTTGCCAAGGTTGGGCAATATACGCGTATATATTTGTGAATCAGAACAGTAGATGCATGGAGTAGATTTGTATTGTAATCATTTTAAGTAATTTGTTAACAGAATTTAAAACAACAGTAATTGCTACTTTTGTCTCTGTTTGTGTAATTTCATTAGATACTTAGCTTTATTGTTTGTATTTATTATTCTTTATTGCACACCAAAAAACAGAAGTACGTAATGGGCGGTCTTATTGCTAACAGCAATTTCTTCGAGATAACCAATGAATGGACAGGATTACACGAAGATGACAGGGGTAGGGCAAATTGGTGTGATAAATAAGAATACCTTCTTTTATAGAATTAGGGTGACAAACGAGCACACAGTCCATCTGATGGTAAGTGGATACTGTGGCCCATAGATATCTACATCTATCTTCGTTTGCAAATTAAAATGCAGAAGCGTTGTCAGCCGTTAGGACTAAGATAGAATGCCTCTTTTCCAGTAAGATAGGTCTTCCTTTCTCTACACTCACCGTACGAAACACAGCAGCATTAAACTGCTATTTTACGCTGGTATTATGGGAGAGCGTGGTCCTTCTCCAGTCGAGCCGACCCATTTGTGCTACGCCTATACTATTAATATAGGTGCAGCATGGCTCTACCACGTAAAAACACACATATTTATCTATATAATATAAATAATACATATACTACAAACATATAAACATACAAAAACCAAAATAAATATATGTTGGATTATCTAATTAAATGCAATCATTATACTACATATTATAATTTATTTAATGGCTAGTGTAGAAAGTATGTATATACCAACAAACATAAACGCACAAAAGATAAATAATTTTAACTAAACTTATGATCATATTACAAATTATTTTAGTGTTCAACGTGACGTATGCGTCCTGTAGCAAAATTCGAAGAAGCATACAGAAACGAAACAAAACGACGTAGCTTGCAAGGCAATAACGGGAAAAAGTACTATCAGATTGATTTCACACTAAATGTTATTTAACCTATGTATTTTCATTTCCAAGTGACAGGAGTAATGCATTGATATGTTCCTTTTTGTAACTAATGATCGTAAGGTATGTGACTATATTACTAGATGCCGTGGTTGTAATTGGGTTCACCATAAAACGGTTTAAATTTTTTGTCTCAGTTCTTTAGTAAACAAATGAAGCTGTATTAGTATTTTTTATATAGGAGAGCGGGAAAAAGAGCATGCGGCTCACCTGATGGTAAGTGAATATCGCCGCCCATGAACAACTGCAACACCAAGGGAACCAGCGTTGCGAAGGCTCCTTTCTTGAAGGTCCCTAAGTCGTATCGGTCCGGAAAAATCGCCGATGGTAATCAATTCCACAAGAAAGTCGTGCGAAGAAGAAAACATCTTCTAAATCGCACAGTGGTGGACCGCCAATCATCCAGATGGTGTGGATGGTTTTGTTGAGATGAGTTTTGCCGCGATGTGCGTTTGTGAAATTTGGCGGCTAAAATTAATCCGAACAATTCCTCAGAGCACTGCCCGTTGTAAATGCGAAAGAAAATGCAAAGGGATGCAACATCTCTTTGCAGTGCCAATGAATCGAGCCGATCGGAAAGGATTCGGTCGTCGACGATTCGAGCCGCTCTGCGCTGGATGCGGTCAAGTGAAAGGAGCTGGCACTGGGGAGCCCCTGCCCAGAGATGGGAACAATATTCCATATGAGGCCGAACCTGCGCCTTGTAAACTTGCAGGAGGTGTGCCGGCATGAAATACTGTCCCGCTCTGCTGAGCACGCCAAGCTTTTTAGAGGCCAATTTGACCTTCTCTTCTAAGTGACCACGAAACTGCACGTCACTCGATATGTCGACTCCGAGGATTCCGATACTGGCTGAGGCAAGAAGAAGAGTGCCTTGAAACTGAGAAGATACGACAAAGGGGTTCTTTTTAGCGGTAAACGCGCAAACTTGTGTCTTCAGAGGATCAAACTGGACTTGATTTAGTCGCCCCCAATCCGAGACTTTGTTCAGCAAAGATTCGACTTCAGACACAAGTTTGTTCCGGTATTCGGCGACGTTTTCCCGAGAAATATTGGCACGGCCGGTGTATAGAGCATCACCAGTGCTGTCATCCATAGCAATGAATGTTAGCAGTTAGCAATATATCATTGATATGCAGAAGAAACAGCGTTAATGATAGCACACAGCCTTGTGGAACACCAGCGTTAATAGGCTTGTAGTTAGAGCATGCACTGTCTACTAAGACCTTGATGCTCCGATCTCCAAGGAAGCTGGTGATCCGATTGCACAATTTCTCGGGAAGCCCATAGGAAGGGAGCTTCGAAAGAAGCGCTTTGTGCCAAAGAATATCGAAGGCCTTCGCATTGTCCAAACTAACGGCCAATGCCTCCCCCTTGGACTTTTCTGCCTCCGCCCATCTATGGGTCAGGTAGACCAGAAGATCACCAGCTTAGCGACCCCGAGGAAAACCGTATTTGCGGTTATTAATCAGCTCGTGATCTCCAAGGTACCGCATGAGCTGGCAGTTACTAATGGATTTCATTATTTTGAAGGACAAGGAGGTGATGGCGATAGGCCTGTAGTTGGACGGGTCTGAGCGGTCGCCATTTTCAGGGATCAGGTGGACAAAAGCTGTCTTCCATGAATTCGGGACTACGCCTTGGGAGTAGGAGTACCGGAAAAGACGCGTTATGACCGGTGCCAACTCCGGAGCACACGTCCTCAGCACAATTGGGGGGATTCCGTCAGGCCCACTCGACTTCTGGATGTCCAGGGAGAGGAGAGTTTTGCGAACCAAGCGCTGTGAGATCAACACATCCGGCATGGAGCACTCACACCGCGGGATGGTTGGCGGTGTTTTCACCCCGTCATCAAGAGTCTAGTTGGACGCAAAAAGGGAGCCTAAAAGGTAGGCTTTGTCTTTTGCGGCGTGGGCCAGTGAGTCGGTTTCCCTGTGCAGAGATGATAGTGATAGCTTACAGGAATTCCCTTGGACAGCCTTGGCGAGAGACCAGAATGCACGGGTTCCCGGAGGAAGGTGAATTA
This sequence comes from Parnassius mnemosyne, assembly GCA_963668995.1. Classification (NCBI taxonomy): domain Eukaryota; kingdom Metazoa; phylum Arthropoda; class Insecta; order Lepidoptera; family Papilionidae; genus Parnassius; species Parnassius mnemosyne. The sequence continues at coordinate 38,616,066 of CAVLGL010000024.1, read as the reverse complement.
TTTTCTCGCTAATTCTGCCTATGTGCTCTGACTTTGCCTTGGCAATAACTCTTTTGAAGGACCTGGAGGCGAAGTTATACTTTTTTTTAAGTGTGCTGATGTTTACATCCCGAGTCGCCGAAGCCGCAGCCCAGGTTTGATTGCACTCCTGCCTACTGCGTAATTCAGTCTTACAGGAGCGACCAAACCAAGGCTGAGATCTGCCTCCGACGATGATGGGTACCACAGATGATGGAATAAATAGTTCCATTTCCTGTAGCACCACATCAGTGACAGAGTCAGCAACAGCGCTGGGATCATCCGACGAGAAGCAAACCCACCCCCATGGGTAGGATGCAAAGAAAGACCGCACTCCGTCCCAATCCGCTGACCTGTAATGCCAAATACGGCGGCAACCTGCAGAACGCAACCGCGAAGGGAGCGTGTGTGGCACACTCCGAATCAGACAATGGTCCGCAGAGCCGAGAGGAGCATCGACAGAAACCTGATATCCGTCCGGATGAGAGGTCAGCAGAAGGTCCAACAGGGAAGATGTATGATCCTCCACATCTGGAATCCGCGTAGGCGAAGTAACCAGATGTGTCAGACCATATGCCAAGGTAAAGTCATAAACAGATCTCCCCGCATGATCGGTTAAACGTGAACCGTGCCATTTGGCGTGGTGATTATAAAGAAACGGAGACTCTTTTTACTGAAACAAAAAGCAATTCCATTTAAGTCCACAGGGATGACAATGCATCTATGATATTTTAATCGGAAATAGATGTAGGTGTCATTGGAACGCAGCATTCATTAACCATAAGGCGGAATGTGCCTCGTTCTCCTTATCCTATAAAAAATATGTATTCAAATAACGTAATTTAATCTATATATACTTTACACCATAGCTATACATAATATATAGCTGTGATTTAAGGTCCAGTGTTTCCCTGTGTAGTGGCAGGTAAAAATACCCACTACCCCACATATTTCTGTGGGTGTTGTAAGAGGCGACAGAGGGAAACTGAGGCAGAACATGTGCAGCAGCTTCTTTCTGATGTGGACTATGAGAAAGCCTTTGATTCCGTCGAAATTTGGGCGGTGCTGCAGTCCCTTCAGCGATGCCAAGTTGACTGTCGGTATATCGAAGTGTTGAAGTGCTTGTACAGTAAGGCTACGATGGCTATCCGAGTACAGAACCAGAGTACGAAACCTATCCAATTGCAGAGAGGTGTAAGACAGGGTGACGTCATATCCCCGAAACTCTTAATGCAGCGGGCATTGGAAGATGTTTTCAAGCTTCTGGACTGGAAAGGATACGGTATCAACATCAATGGCGAGTACATCACTCACCTTCGATTTGCCGACGTAATAGTCCTTATGGTAGAATCGCTGGAGGACCTAAGCACTATGCTCAATGACCTCAATAATGTTTCGCAACGGATAGGTCTTAAGATGAACATGGACAAAACAAAGATCTTGTTTAATGTGCATGCCACACCTATGCCGGTAGTTGTAGGGAACACTAAGCTCGAAGTTGTTGACGAGTATGTTTACCTGGGACAAATAGTCCGACTAGGTAAGTCCAACTTCGACCGAGAGGTCAATCGACGGATTCAACTCGGTTGGGCAGCGTTCGGGAAATTACGGCACATCTTCTGGTCAGGTATACCTCAAAACTTGAGAACGAGACTGTACACCCAGTGCGTGTTGCCAGTGATGATATACGGAACTGAGACGTGGTCCTTCACTGCTGGCCGGATGAGGAAGCTCAAGGTTGCTCAGCAAGCTATGGTGAGGGCTATGCTCGGAGTTTCTCTGCGTGATATACTCAGAAATGAGGATATCCGCAGTAGAACCAGAGTGATCGACATAGCCCAACGGATTAGTAAGCTGAAGTGGCAATGGGCCGGCCATATAGCTCGAAGAACCGACAATCAATGGGGAAGAAAGGTTCTCGAGTGGCAGCCTCGTACCGGCAGGCGAATTGTAGGGCGTCCCCCCACTAGATGGAGTGACGACCTGGTAAGATATGCAGGAAGACGATGGATGCAGGTGGCTCAGGTCCGTACTTTGTTTCATTCTTTGGGGGAGGCCTATGTTCAGCAGTGGACTTGTGAAGGGCTGTAATGATGAATGCCCAAATACTCAAATGCTACTCAATTTTAGAAAATTGTATATTTATTTGTATTTGGGCACAAAATCAGCAACGTGCTACGCATCTCTGTCAAGTCAATATAAAAATAATCGTCTAATCATGGCGATACAAAACATTTAACATTTTTAATGTTTGCAAAATTCCGCTCAAAAACATAACTACTCGGGGCAAACTGAGCAATAATACCAAAGCGACACCTCCCACGCTATCCGTGAATTTCTGCAACATCACGGGACTTCATTCTAACCTAAACGCCGTCCTTTACCATCTCGAGACGGCGAAGCCAGCCTTGCTCTTTCTGATCGAGACGCAGGTTTCCTCTCCGGCTGATATTTCGTATCTCTTCTACCCGGGGTACAAATTGGAGCACTCCTTTGGGCAGGAGTTTGGGTGTATGTCAGAGAAGACATCTGTTCTCGACGCCTCGGTAGTCTTGAAAGTTCGGACCTGTCCATCCTTTGGCTACGCGTAGACAGAGACGACCATCCGCGCCTCTACGGGTGCCTCTATAGGTTCCATAGCGGTAATGCCGAAAGAGACAGACTCATCGACCACGTCCAAATGGCTACAGATGCATTGCTACAACAGCTCCCACCCGGAGAGATCGTGATCCTTGACGATTTTAACGCCCACCATGCCCAATGGCTCGGTTCACGTTTAACCGATCATGCGGGGAGATCTGTTTATGACTTTGCCTTGGCATATGGTGTGACACATCTGTTTACTTCGCCTACGCGGATTCCAGATGTGGAGGAGCATACACCTTCCCTGTTGGACCTTCTGCTGACCTCTGTTCCGGACGGATATCAGGCATCCGTCGATGCCCCTCTCGGCTCTTCGGACCATTGTCTGATCCGGAGTGTGGTGCCACTCACGCTCCCTTCGCGGTTGTGTTCTGCAGGTTGCCGCCGTGTTTGGCATTACAGGTCGGCGGATTGGGACGGAATGCGGTCTTTCTTTGCATCCTACCCATGAGGGCGGGTTTGCTTCTCGCCGGATGATCCCAGCACTGTTGCTGACTCTGTCACTGATGTGGTGCTACAGGGAATGGAACTATTTATTCCAACATCTGTGGTACCCATCGGAGGCAGATCTCAGCCTTAGTTTGGTCGCTCCTGTAAGACTGCATTACGCAGTAAGCAGGAGTATTATCAAGCCTCGGTTGCGGCTTCGGCGACTCGGGATGAAAACACCAGCATACTTAAGAAGAAGTATAATTTCGCCTCCAGGTCCTTCAAAAGAGTTATTGCCAAGGCAAAGTCAGAGCACATAGGCGGAATTGACGAGAAAATAGTTCGCCTTCCTTCGGGAATCCGTGCATTTTGGTCTGTCGCAAAGGCTGTCCAAGGGAATTTCTGTAAGCCATCACTAACATCTCTGCAAAGGGTGGACGACTCACTGGCCCAAGACGCAAAAGACAAAGCCGACCTTTTAGGCTCCCTTTTTGGGTCCAACTCGACTCTTGATGACGGGGCGAAAGCACCGCCGACCATCCCGCGGTGTGAGTGCTCCATGCCGAATGTGCTGTTCTCACAGCGCTCGGTTCGCAAAGCACTTCTATCCCTGGACATCCAGAAGTCGAGTGGGCCTGACGGAATCCCCCCAATTGTGCTGAGGACGTGTGCTCCGGAGTTGGCACCGGTCCGAACGCGTCTTTTCCGGTCCTCCTACTCCTAAGGCGTAGTCCCAAATTCATGGAAGATAGCTTTTGTCCAACCGATCCCTTAAAAAGGCGACCGCTCAGACTCGTCCAACTATAGGCCTATCGCGATCACCTCCTTGTTCTCCAAAATAATGGAATCCATTATTAACTGACCTGCTCACCCGGTACCCTGAGGATCACCAGCTAATTAGTGACCGCCAATACGGTTTTCGTCGATCAGCTGGTGATCTTCTGGTCTACCTGACCCATAGATGGGAAGAGGCAGTAGAGTCCAAGGGGGAGGCGTTGGCCGTTAGTTGCGAAGGCTTTCGATCTTGTTTGGCACTAAGCGCTTCTTTTGAAGCTCCCTTCTTATGGGCTTCCCGAAAAATTGTGCAATCGGATCACCAGCTTCCTTGCAGATCGGAGCATCAAGGTCGTTGTAGACGGTGCATGCTTTGACTACAAACATATTAACGCTGGTGTTCCACAAGGCTGTGTGCTATCACCAACGCTGTTTCTTCTGCACATCAATGACATATTGCTTACTGCTAACATTCATTGCTATGCGGATGACAGCACTGGTGATTCTGTATGTACCGGACGTGCCAATATTTCTCGGGAAAACGTCACCGAGTACCGGAACAAACTTGTGTCTGAAGTCGAGTCTTTGCTGAACAAAGTCTCGGATTGGGGGCGACTAAATCTAGTCCAGTTTAATCCTCAGAAGACACAAGTTTGCGCGTTTACCGCTAAAAAAAACCCCTTTGTCGTATCTCCTCAGTTTCAAGGCACTCCCCTTCTTGCCTCAGCCAGTATCGGTATCCTCGGAGTCTTCATATCGAGTGACGTGCAGTTTCGTGGTCACTTGGAAGAGAAGACCAAATTGGCATCTAAAAAGCTTGGCGTGCTCAGCAGAGCAGGACAGTATTTCATGCCGGCACACCGCCTGCAACTTAACAAGGCGCAGGTTCGGCCTCACATGGAATACTGTTGCCCCTGCCCATCTCTGGGCAGGGGCTCCCCAGTACCAGCTCCTTTCACTTGACCGCATCCAGCGCAGAGCGTCTCGAATCGTCGACGACCGAGCCCTTTCCGATCGGCTCGATTCATTGGCACTGCGAAGAGATGTTGCATCCCTTTGCATTTTCTTTCGCATCTACCATGGGGAGTGCTCTGAGGAATTGTTCGTATTAATCCCAGCCACCAAATTTCACGAAAACACATCGCGGCAGAACTCCCGATACCATCCACACCATCTGCATGATTGGCGGTCCACCACTGTGCGATTTAGAAGATGTTTTCTTCCTCGCACGACTTCCTTGTGGAATCGATTACCATCAGCAATTTTTCCGGACCGATACGACTCAGGGACCTTCAAGAAAAGAGCGTACTCCTGTTTAAAAGGCCGGCAACGCATCTGCAATTCCCCTTGGTGTTGCAGTTGTTCATGTGTGGCGGTAGTCACTTACCATCAGGTGAGCCGCATGCCCGTTTGCCCCCTCTCCTATAAAAAAAGGAATGAAACGGGAGATGGGCAGCAGCCACTTCGTAATAACTACTTAAAATAATAACAAAACTGTGAACCCAAGATTTATAAATAGGGAAAATATTCAGCAGTTGATGATCAGTTTTTTACGTGGTGGAGCCATGCTGCAGCTACATTACTGGTATAGTTTTAGCACAAATAAATCGACCGAGGAAGGACCACGCTCTCACAGAATACCAGAGTAAAATAGCAGCTTAACGCTGCTGTGTTTCTTATTGTTTAAATTAGGGTGCATCATGATTCTTGGGCATTCTGTTTTGAGAACACGCGTCGAATTAGTCAAAGTGTAATTAAGTATCGTGATTACAAAAACTGTAATATTGAGTGCTCTGTACAAATATTAATTGAATACATATATTGTGTTATAAGTGCATATTTCTTTATTATAAATTATTTCATTGTGCTAACATTATCCTGAGTGTAAAGAACCGTTGACCCTATTACTAGAAACAAGGGATTTCATCTTAGTCCTCATGGGTGACAACGCATCTGCATTTTGATTCGTAATCGGGGATAGATATAAATGTCTATGGACCACAACAACCACTTACCATCAGGTGGACTCTGTGATCGTTTGTCATCCAGATTCTATGAAAAAAATTGAATTTTGAAGGCTGTAGTGAATTAATGAAGAAAAACAAAATAGAATATAATGCTTTTAAAATATTAAAACAAAATATTTCGCTTTTTAGATATAATAAATCTAAACAAAGAGTTAAATGTAACAAAAACAAAGTAAAGACTTTTATAACTCTTTTTGAAGCTTTAAGACTTTTATAAAAATCCAGTAATGTAAATCTTTAAGGGATTTTTACAACGTTACTGAGTCGTTAAATCAATTGACCATCGTGGGCTTATTGGTAAAGTGTAAACTTAATTGAAAAAGAATAGCTTCATTAAAATATTTTCAATAAAACATTAAACCCTTGGTTACCTTCTATTAATGGCTTCACAATAAGCTAAAAAGCGTTGGCGCTTCTATAAATTACCGGTTGGATTGAAAGTGAGTAAGGGGTTGTGTTACTCTAGCAAAGCGTCATATCGATGGTGCGAGGTGGAATTGAGGGTATATGGAGAAACCCCCCACTCATTTGTACCGTATAAAGTTAAACTTAGTAGTGCGAAAATAGTATTGTACTTTTGTTCAAGGTAGGGGTTCTTCTGGTGCAGGTGAGGAAGATGGTGCTGGTGAGAGACTGCTCTGTGTTACACTAAGATATGTAGTGTTGCTGTTATTGATTTGTATAATTTGGTGTTATCGTGTAATTACATCCCTCACGTTACACTGCTGGTGTGTGATTGTTGCGATGACCTGTTACGGTGTGGTCGAACTGTAATTGTATATAACAATTTTTATATAAATCTTTGTTATTATGTTATAAAATTTTATTCCTATCGTTTTTGTTACACAAGCAAAACACAGGTGCGACATGGGGAATGATATATTATGAGAAATATTTTATCATTCACATCTGACTTCCGTTCTTTTTACTGAATATAGAAACTTCCATTTTGTCTTACATTTCTATAAATCTTAACAAATTTTATCACGATTCAATGTCATAAGTAAAATAACCTGACAGCATATATTCGTCCTTTCTAATTTATAATTGGTATAGATTGTGTTATATCTACAGAGCTAGCATGAAATAACTCTCGGTTATTTATAACATGTAATATATATTTTTTTTATATATATTCCCCCGGATAGTAAGTGGCCACTACTGCGCCCATGTCCATACACGTGCAATCGTCTTCTAAACACGAGGATAACGTATGCGTTGTTAATATTTACATATTATTAGTATATAATATTAGTGTATTATAGTAGTAGGTAATACTATTATTGTGATAATACTAAAACTATTGAAACAATTAGGTCTAAGCTTAAAAAATTCAACATTGGTGTACCTCAAGGAAGTATTCTCTAACGCTAACGCATGCATTACGGCTACCTCTTATATACCAATCAATCAATTATTTATATACAGTCTACATATTGAAGTTCTTATTTAAGTCATGAATTTCACCAGCACAGCACAGTTTTTTTTTTTTATAGAATAAGGGTGACAAACGAGCACGCAGTCCACCTGATGGTAAGTGGTTGCTGTATGCATAGACATCTACATCTATCTTCGTTAGCGAATCAAAATGCAGATGCGTTGTCACCCGTGTGGACTAAGATGGAATGCCTCTTTTCCAGTAAAATGGGTATCCGGTTCTCTACACTCACCATATGAAACACAGCAGCATTAAGCTGCTATTTTACTCTGGTATTCTGTGAGAGCGTGGTCCTTCCCCGGTCGAGCCGACCCATTCGTGTTACAACTATAATATTAATATAGCTGCAGCATGGCTCTACCACAGTGGTGTTTGATTCTCAACAGAATGTTATAGACATATAACAACTAACTTACAATAGGTGGCGCGCGTAATGTATAAATTTATTTGAAATTTATATATAACTTAACTTCAACGAATGCCTACCCCGACATTTGGGCTGTTTTTATTGCACAAATCAATGCACGTGATACGCTCGAGCCTGGGCCCGAGCACGCTCCTTTAGCCGGCTCCTCTACGCAGCGTGTCTGGCCCCCTGCCTATCATCCGACCGTGCAAATCAACGACTCTTTGTCGACGACCACCGAACCCACTACCCCTATAGACACAACTTACGACGCCGCGTCCCCCACGCACTCCGCGATGTACACCCGCGGCGTCCTCTGCCAAGGAGGGACCGTAATAGGACGACCGTCGCTGTTGGGACCGCGGATGCGTGAAAAAGCGTTTCCGTGGCCCTGGCAATATGCGATGAATGTGAAACACTATGGGGTTTTAGTCGGTGCGAGTCCGACATAATCCTTCCTTGCCCTCGCGAGGCGTATGCGTAAGTATTTACCCAAGTAAAGTGTAACGTAGCAATATTCATAATAACCAGAAAGTATTAATTACAAAGCCCGATTTGACTTGTCATTATTCATATTGCTCGGGCATAATAAATAGTGCCCTCATTAATCAGTTGGTCCATAACATATTATATACACATCTCAACACGAGTCCTATTACTTAGAAAAAAACATTTTAAATTAAAGTAATATTCTCCGAAATGTTTAAAAAGTGTTCACGAATTTAATTTGAATATGAAAGCCCAAAAGATGTCATAAATGTTTTCACTTCAGTCAGAGCTGTCGTCATCCCTTAATTTTGATTCGTAGGCATGAATGCACCTCTCGAGGCCATGAAGCTCTTCTCTCATCATTAATGTGCTCTTAGTGTGGTGCAAAATATAAACAGCTCATTTGAATTCAACCTTGCCACGATTTTCATAGACTGATATTTTTTTAACTTTTACAAGAAAAATAATGTTGTAGTGCAAAAAATAAGGCGCATTATATTTAAATTAAAATTGAATTAACAAACAAAATTAGACTCTACCTGATGGTAAGTGCATACTGCATCCCATGGACATATGAGATAGAGCCATGCTGCAGCTATATTATTAGTATAGTTGTAGCACGAATGGGTCGGCTCGACCGGGGAAGGACCACGCTCTCACAGAATACCAGCGTCAAATTGCAGCTTAACACTGCTGTGTTTCGTATGGTGAGTGTAAAGAACCGGAGACCCTTTTTACTGTAAACGAGGCATTCCATCTTAGTCCTCACAGGTGGCAACGCATCTGTATTTTGATTCGCAAACGAGGATAAATGTAGATGTCTATGGGCCACAGCAGCCACTTACCATCAGGTGGACTGTATGCTCGTTTGTCACCCTATCCAATAAAAAAAATGCCACCAACTTTAAATATAGAAGGCTACAAATGCGTTATTTCCTCCGAGACCCAAGATATAACTCACATTGTGTGATGTGTCGTCCTAGATTTTAACGAATGATGTCTTATGAAGGGTGTTTTCCTCGGCGTTTAACTAAGGTTAGTTTATTTTTAATTTAGTTAAGGATTAAATTTCATGAATAATTATTATTATAATTAGTAATTGGCTTCAAAAAGCTGTAGTGAGATATTCGTAATATGATTGTTAATGGTGCAAAATTCAATTTCACTAAATGTATTTATAATTTAAAATGTTCTGGTATGTATAAGAAATGTATTTTATTCATGAAGAAATACTTTTACTTTTGTTTTGCTCTGATAATTCTAAAACATTTAAGAGAAAGTGGAAATATCATGAAAAACTCTCATGAATTATTCTAAAAGAAGTAAGCAAAATCCTTTTGATGTTTTTTTTTATATATTGAAATAATAAATCCCTGTTTTATTTTATTTATTTAGAGAGTTAGAGCATAATTGGTATCATAGGGCGCTGACTTGTTCAAAAGTTGTTGCATAAAATCAGAGATACTACTCTCAAAATGTTTGTACTAAAAGATGAGTGTATGTTATCTCTATGCACGGTTGAGGAAAACGTATTAATGTTAATAAATATTAATATTTATTTCTGTTGTGTATTTCTTTCATTGTCTTTGTTTAAAAATTATGTTATACTTATTAATATAATATATTATGTCAATAAAATTAATATTTTTATTTGGATTGAAGTAACGGACGTAACGTACGGTCGTAAATGAACTACCTTTAAACGGTAGCGTGTCTAGTAAGTTCCTCTTAATTAAAAAGCTATAAGACCTACACGCTTTTAATTTTGTAAACTAAAAAAGGACCCCTTTAATACCTAACATTGATGAATTAACTGTTACAGTTCTTGAGTTATTAAGATCTGAAATGTGCCACTTTTATCACTCAACTGCTTACTCGCCCAAAATCTAGGCTACTTCTAGGTTACTTAGAAACTTGAGATTTAGCATTATTGCATAATAAGAAATCTGAAAACTACAAATTTTCGCTATTTTGTATCGATATTTAATTTTCATTTTTTAAATTAAAAATATAAAGCATTTATGCGTAAAAGTGGAACAAGCCTCAGAGCGTGTAGCTCCAGCACATCAAAAAATTTTTGCAAAAAACGAGCTCAGATACTGTAAGATATTTCTGCCTAGATCGGACCACAATTAATGATTAAAAGTTGAAGGTAGCCTTCGTTAACTATGACATCAGGACGTCAAACACCTTGTGACCATGGGCGCTGGAAAGTACCCGAATCGCCAGGAATTTAAAAATTTAAAATTGAACGCGATGAAGTCGAGTGAGCACACAGTCCACGATGATAAGTGGATGTTAGAGCCCATTGAAATTTACTTTTTTACTCGATTAGGAGTCAAAATTATAATCCGTCACAACAAAATTCACACACATACATTCACACGAACTTATTTTAAATTTAGGTTTTTTTTATATAGAATAAGGGTGACATGTGAGTGGATGCTGTGGTCCAAAGACATCTACATTTATTCTTAATTAAAATTCAAAATGCAGATGCGTTGTCACCCCTAAGGACTGAGATGGGATGCCTCGTTTCCAGTAAAAAGGGTCTCCGGTTCTCAATCCAGCAACATTAATCTGCTATTTTATGCTGGTATTATGTGAGAGCGTGGTACCACCCGGACCAGCCGACCCATTCGTGCTGAAACTACAATATAGCTGCAGCATGGCTCCACGTAAATATATATGGAAATCATGATGCTTACTAAATTTTCAAACAAAGAAAAGACAGGTTTCCAAGGTCTTTATTTCATAGTTTAATTTTATATGGTTAACTTCGGACCGAAAATTTATTATTTATATCAAGGCCCCAATTAACAATGACAATACGTCGAACCAGAGAACTCCCGTAGCAATTACTAATGCAGCAGTCGAATAAGTCAATTTTAAGCGTAATAAAATTCATCAATTTAATCCAATGTGTAGCATTTACGTAAATATAAGAATTATGAAATATGCTTAAAAATCATATATGATCATAATGATTTCTTATATTTGGGCGAAGACTACACTAATGTGTAGTCATTTAATAATGAAACTCATTTTTACGGATTTTATCGCGTTTAATTTAACTTTATAATTCCCGACGTTTCGGGTGCTATACAGCACCCATGGTCACGGGGGCGACTGAGGCCCCGATGTTAATTAGCCCTGTTTGACATCCCGATGTCATAGTTACCTTCAGTTTTTGAATATTAATTTCTAGTACAATTTACGCAGAATGAGATCACAATATCTTGAAATCTTGCAGTAGTATGTTTGGGTTTGGATTTAATTTTATTAATTTTAGGATCCCAAGCAGATGGCAGTACCCATCCTTTGAAATTGAAATTTGGATGAAATTGGGATTAAATTAGATTTTTTTTTATTTTAATAGCCTCGCGAATCATCCTTGGTAGGAATCGACGATTTTTTGCGAAGATTTGTGGTTTATAAAATCGAATTTAATGGCCGGGACGATCTTGAACATGTTCACACTCTTCAGTTGCAGTCTGCACACTGTTGCAGACTTCCCGGAACGTCGGTGCTTTAAGTCAGCTATATGTTCTTTCGCGCGGATTTTTATAGATCATTTATGATCATCTTATGTAAGGGAGACCATATTCACAATCCATATTGTATGCACCTGCATATTGTAGAGAGATAAGACACTTGACGGATGGTAAAAATTGACTAATCTTCTTCAGCGGCTTGAAGTATGTTTTAATGGAAGCTCGATTAAAGATGTAGCCAATCTTGTCTGTGACTCCTCTGACATAGGGTAGTACAGCAGGCACACTCTTGACTGTGGCTGGCTTCACTCGGTCAATGTGACTTAGGAGCGGGACCCGAAAATTATTGTCTTGCAATACTTGCTCGACGTGCTGAAGCTCGGCGGCCAGATTTTTTCTGTCACAGATCCCTGGAGCTCTCTGAAACAAAGATTTTTCCACGGTAGCTAACTATGATGGATGATGGTGCAATTCACTATTTAAATATCGGTTGGGATGGGTATTTTTCCTACACACAGTGTGACCAATAGTATTATCAGGATTTCGGATGACTAGAACATCTATGAAAGGTAAAGAATTTTTTAACTCTAACTCCATTGTGAATTGTATTTTAGAGTTTATGGAATTAAGGTGGTCTAAAAATGCAGTTACTTTTTCAGGTGATAAAATTGTGAAAGTATCGTCTACGCACCGCTTGTGAATCTTGAATTTACAGGAGCAGTAAGAAGGGCTTTCTCCTCAAAGACCTCCATGCATATGTCGGCGACTACGGGAGATACAGGTGAGCCCATCGCCACACCATCTACTTGCTTGAAGAAAGAACTCTTCCTTTCACTATAGATAGCCCGATGTGAGGCAGTATTTGAGTAATTCTAAATATTCTGTAGGCATGTTGTTATCGTCTATCTTCCTAGTTACAATTGAGATGCAGTCTTCAACAAGTAAGAATGCAAATGGTCACTGAACACCAAAACTGATCATAGTTTTATTTTCAGGGAGATGTGGGTATTTTATCTCAATAACAAAATGGTAGGAATTCTTTGTCTGCTCTGGTATGTCTTTTCAGTGGTGACAATATTATGCCAAATTTTAGGCCAACTTATAAGATGGTGTAAGGATCTGGCTTCTATGGGACGTAGTGGAGCATTTGGTTTGTGTATTTTCGGTAACCCATACAACCTCGGTGGCACATGATGTGATTGTCGAATTCACGTTGAAATTAAATTATTCGGAGTATTTCTTTATTAAGTAGGCAGTTGTTTTAAGTGCATTAGTTGTAGGGTCTATTAAGAACTTTTTGTATGTTAAAATAGACATACATTTACATTTACAATACAACTTATACATTTAAAACTTACGTCCGATAAAATTTGGTGTATTTTCAAAAATTATACTCTGACGTGTCCATTATTACCGTAGCATTTCTTTTATCCGCGCGGAGCATCGTGAGCTCTGGTCGTCAATCGTGGTTGTACAACGCTTTAACCTCGTCTTTGGGGAGATTTAGTTTCTGCGCTGCACTTCGACGTATCAAGGACGAAATGTCTTGACGTATGGCCTCTAAATCTTCCTTACCGATATTGTTCTTTAACAAACAATCTTCAACATTTTAGGTAAATTTTTTCGAACGGGATTTTTTGCGGTGTTATTGTAAAATTTAAGCCTTTCGACAATACTTTTATTGTAGATTCGGCCAATGTTTGTTTTGACAGATTAACGGTTGCATTTCAGTTCTAAGTTGACATTGATGTTTGGCATTTGATTTGATTGTTAATTTTTGATATTTTTCTATTTATTTATTTTTGCATTCATTACTTTTCGATGTATTGCGTTTGTTTAAAGTTTCAATGCAATTATTAAAATAAAATGTCATTAAAACTATCTTTAATTCACTGGACAAATTTTCTATGGTATTATTTATAAATACTGTAGGCTCATTCTGCGTAGATCGGACCAAAAATTAATATTCAAAAACTATAGGCAGCCGGGCTATGACACCGAGACGTCAAACGCTTCAGTTCCCCCCCCCCCCCACCCCCTCCGTGAACCGTGGTGCTGTAAAGCACACGAAACGGAACGGGTATTAAAAAGTTAAATAAAACGCGATAAAATCCGTAAAAATTTGTTTCATTCAATGGACGATCATCTTGTGTTTTCATATATTTTCATATAAACATATTATTTTATTTGTTACTTACAAGTTTGAGGTAAACATTTCAGGTCATATCCTTTTTCATTTGACACATTTATTTGAATTCTGACGATGATGATGACACTTATACTGTAAATTTTAAACTGGTAAATCAGTTTCACTCTTTTTTTCTTCCTCTTTATCGGCCTATAATAGTCCACAACAGACACGTTTGGCCAGCGGATTGTCGATCATACTATCAAGTGTCTCGTAGATTGCTGCAGTTTGTCATTGATCTTGTTACTTTGCCTGTTTCCATATTTTATATTAAAAGTTGTAAAACTGCTTCTATGACTGCCTCAATGGTCCAGTAGTTGTAACTGCGATAACTGATCATGAAGTCCCGGGGTCAAAATTTGGCCCGGGTCGGGCCAAAATTAGGTATTGTGTTTCTCTGTCAAGAAGTTTCTCTAGGTTTGCATTGCCTGCACAAGGAAATGTTTTCGTGAATAGTGTCAATTACTTATGTAACATCATTTTAAATAATAAAGTAGACCAATGCGTTGCTGCGGAGGCAAGGCAAACATGGCTAACGCTGTCTTGGCGAAAATGTTCCTCTGAAAGTTAACCAACTAAAAAAAAATTGGCATATTTCAATTACAAAGGAAAAACATACAAGATCAGCCATATTGCAATGTGTTATAATTATGAGAACTACCTTTAAAGAATACCATCGTAAAAAGGTAAAAAAAGTTTCGCGGGTAGGCGCAAAGTAAACACGCAAACTTAGTGTGCTAATTGTTTTATTTTGTTATACATCTTACTTTCAATATAAATGTGTTAAAACATTGCTAAAATCCACCAACACGTGCTGTTCTTAACACATTTCTCTTTCTATTGTTACACCACAGATTTGCATTACAATCTAATATGGACCCACAGCTTGTAAATAATCTTGATGAATTGGAAAAATTATTCAGCACTCGCATGCGTGAGTATGAAGATAAGCTTTTAAGAGCTACAGCCGTAACCACAGCAGTGCACCCAGACATTTCCTCACTGTCCAAGGATTTCACCGATTTCAAATCCTTTGTTTGTCAATCGCTATCATTGATCAGGAAACAATTGGACTTAGTTACACACAGTATTGATAAACATGAAACTGCGATTGGAATAAAAATTCTGCTAAACCATGGCTTTTCCGAAAGACAAAATGAAAATTTGCATGAGTCGGTATATAAGCTGTTTCCGACCAAATGAAGGTGACTAATTTGACGATCGAGGATATACAAGTATGCCATCGTCTAGGATCTTCTCAAGCCTCAACACATCCTGTGCTTGTTAAGTTCGTAAATCTGGAGAGTCGTCGTCTTGTCTGGGATAACAAAATTTCACTAAAAGGTTCAGGTTTCACAATATCTGAGTTTCTGACAAAGACAAGGCACAAAGTTTTTATGACAGCTCGAAAACATTTCGGGATTAAGAACTGCTGGTCGGAAGAAGGCAAAATAGTTATTATTTTACTAAATAAATCACGTCAGAAGATTGAATCTATGGCAGAGCTAAAACCCCTTATCCTCCAATACCCCGACAAGTCTAGTACGGGCAGTGACCCTGGGCAGTCCAAAGAACCAATTTCTCCTAAGAAAGTTGCTTCAAGATCAACTGCTAATGCTCCACGGAAGGCCCGTCGTCGCGATTGATCATTACCTTCTTTGTTTTCTTTCATTCAATAGGTATATCATAATCATTTTTATTAGCCGCATTGTAACTACTTTGTAATACTGTTTTATAATTACTATATATTATGGTAGTATAATTATATATAGTGACTATGTTACGGCCCTCAGTTGCCCAAAAAGAAGTCGACTGGACTAGGGCTCATGAGTAGCCCACTCGACGGGCAACCAGAGGGCTTGGGCCTAAATGGCCTATGGATAATTATTATGTAATGGCTGATAAGCAAACAAAAACTTACCGAGTTCCGGAGGTAGGGTCGACCACAAGGTACTGTCAGGGGGTAAGTAGGTGGGTGTAAGTGGTGTGAGAAAGTATAAATGTAACCTGACGTCACCGATGTAATCGGACAGCAGACCCACATGCGCTGCTCTGCTCCACAATGTGCGATCACTCCAGTGGGCGTTCACCTATATGTGAACTCAAGTCTAACGTCACTTAGCACAAAATTATGATCAAAGACGAACGCAATCTCCTCTCGGGTCACAAATTTTTAGCGTTTTAAAAGTTAAGAAAAGCCTCGTTGTCACGTAAACGCACGAAAAAGACAACGCAATAAGAGGCTGTATTCACGCGACCTAACGATTCGAGTGTAACTTTAAGACTCCTAAGGACACGGCCGCCCGGTAGATTGCCAACACACCAGGCGACCGAGGGTGAGTGGAGAAACGCGCGCGGGAAAGGGGGCCAGGCGGTGACCTAAATACCATCGGATGAAGGCGTCGAGACGAGCGTATTGAATGCAAGTTTTAAATGTTAAGATTTGGCCTAAATAAACCCCCGTCCCGGGCATAAGGACTAATGTCCGCGAGTAAATTGGCAAACGAGATAGGGTCGCGACGGCACATTGCAAGACCGAATCTCCAACCGAAACCTCGGTCACCCTAGGCACCCCATCCGATCCATACGAAAACTTAACAATGCGCCCACGGCGCCAATAAAAAGGCAAAGCGTTGGGTTTTTTAACTAACACGAGGTCTCCAACATGAGGAGGATCCGTCTTGTCAGACCACTTAACGCTCTGCTGCAAAAGATGAAGGTACTCCAGAGACCATCGGTGCCAAAAACTCTGAAACATCTGTTGCAGCAGGTCAAATCTGCTCAACCGCCAAGAGTTTATTTCCCTGAAGGGGTACTCGGACAGGGCGTTAAGCGGCTGACCAATCAGGAAGTGGCCCGCGGTTAGAACCTTCAAATCATTCGGATCGGACGAGAGGGGACAGAGGGGCCTAGAGTTGAGTACCGCCTTAATTTTACTGAATACAGTGACAAGCTCCTCAAATGTCAAAATAGTTTCGCCAATAACGCGACGGAGATGCGTTTTTGCAACCTTAACCACCGCCTCAAAAATACCGCCCCAGTGTGGGCAAGCCGGAGGGTCGAATTTCCACTGGATGCCCTTCTTGGACATCACAGTACCCAAATAAGTCCTGTTGCTGGACAGAAATTCGGCGACCTCTTTCAAATATCTATCCGTGCCCTTATAATTCGTTTCGTAATCAGACCGGATCAGGTCCGGCAAACCGCGACGCGATACGAAGCGGCCCAGCGTGGCCACAAAGCTTCAGTGCTGAGGGCACTTACAAGTTCTAAGTGAACGGCCTTAGTGGCGAGGCACACGAAAACGCACAGATAGGCCTTATGTGAACGCGCGTTACGAAGGTTGGATGACTTAACGAGAAAGGAGCCAGCAAAGTCTGTTCCGACTCCAGTGAATGGTCGTATGGGCCTGACGCGGTCGGGTGGTAAGTCACCCATCATAGGCTGCGATATGGTGGCCTTCAGTTTATAACAAGGTATGCACTTAAAGAGGACGCATCATATGGTGCGTCGGCCAGCCAAAATCCAAAACTCCCGCTGTAAAATAGCCGAAAGAACGTTACACCCAGCGTGGGCATTCTGAACATGATGGTGAGTTACCAGCAACCGAACAAGGGCGCCGTCCTTAGGGAGCAGTAACGGGTGTCGAGCCCCGTACGGCAGTTGAGAATTTTTCAAACGTCCGCCAACGCGCAGCATCCCAGCGTCGTCCAGGAAGAGGGTCAGAAGGGCCAGAGCGCCCTTGAAAACGGAGCCCCGCTTCAGGGTTTCAATCACGGGCTCAAAATGCTCTGCTTGGACCATACGGGTCCAATGCATCAAAACTTCGCGACACTCGCTAGGGGACCAAAATAAATCAGAGATTCGGTTGGAGGGGTCTCTCGAGTTGCGGACAAATCGACGCAACCAAGCAGTCACTTCTAACAGCTTATCGAGAGAGCTGTACCGTTCTAGCAGGGAGAAATCCCGAGTGGGCTTATCCTTTCCCACTCCTACTCGGGCTCGTAAGCCAGGCAATTCAATCGGTTCGGATTATTTATTCTTGGGTCAGAATGACTGAGACTCAGTCAACCAACTGGGTTGACCCCACCACAGCGGGTGGTCAACTAAAGAGGGGGCTTCACAGCCGCGAGAAGCGCAGTCTGCGGGATTCAACTCCCCTGGGACATGTCTCCAGTTTAGAAACGTCCCAGAATTCTGGATTTGAGACACGCGATTCGCCACAAAGACCTCAAGATAGTGAGGTGCAGCCCTAAGCCAACAAAGTATTATCTCACTGTCCGACCACGCGTAGACGTCCGTAATGTCGAGTACAGACTTCAAAGACGAGTGAACGTGGATGAGGAGTCGCGAGAGAAGAGCAGCTCCGGACTGTTCCAATTTAGGGATAGTTAAGCGGGACCTAATGGGAGCAAGCTTGCTTTTAGCAAGTACGAGATGGACGGAAGTATGGCCAGAAGAGCTCACAGTCCGCAAATATATGACAGCAGCATAGCTTTTCTCAGAGGCTTCGCAAAATCATGTAGAGTAGCCCTGCATTTCCCTGGAGGGAGGAAACACCTTGGCATGGAGACCTGGTTGATGTCCGGAAGGGAGGACACAATGGAGAGCCACTCTCGCAAGAGAGCACCGCTAATAGGCTCGTCCTAACCCAACCCGGATATCCAGAGCTTTTAAAGAAGGCACTTAGCTAAAAAAAACCGGAGTGATCCATCCATTAGGATCGAAGGTGCGGGCTACTGTAGACAGCAAGGAGCGCTTAGTCCATGCTTTAGGAGGGGGATCGAGTTTGACTCGATACGTGAAAGTATCCTGAACAAGCTGATATTGAATGTCCGGCACAATCAACAAATTAGGATTTTCAGGGTGCTCGAATAGATGAGGGTTTGTTGATCCTCTCCTGGGAGATCCTTCAAAATATGATGGCAGTTCGACAACCATTTGCGCAACTCATAACCTCCGAACTTCAGGATGGCAATCAATTCGTCTCGCAATACAAGAGCCTCCTTGACGGTGGAGGCGCCCGTGCAAATGTCGTCCATGTAGACCAAATTCTCCAAAATAGAAGCCCCCCGATCGTATTTTAGACGCTCTCTCTCAGCGAGTTTGAGTAGGATTCGCATGGCGATATACGGGCTGGACCGGAGTCCGCATGTGGTAGTGTTCAACTCAAACACCTGTATCGGATCGCTGGGCTTCTCGCGCCACAATATCAGCTGATATCGACGGTTATCACGATGGACCACTGATTTTCGAAACATTATCCAAATGTCGTCTACAAAAACCACTTGGTGCCGCCGGAAGTGGGTCAAAATTTCGAATATGTCCTTGATCAATTTAGGACCAGAGTGGAGACACTGGTTCAGAGACACACCATTAGACGAGGGGGCGGAGCCGTTTAAAACTACCCGAATCTTACTCCCAGGGGTCCTCAAGACCGCATGGTGAGGGAGGAAGTAGTGTTCCTGTGACCGCCAGTCGAAGTTGTCACATGTACATATTTGTCGCGAAAGGCTGGGTCGCGCCGCATACGGCGCTCCATGGAAAGCAACCTCATTTCGGCCAGGGTACGAGATTGGCCCAAAGGGGGCCGTGGGTCAAGAAAGGGTAAGCGAGTGACAAAACGACCGTCGACACGACGGCCGGTATTGTTCTGATAGAACAAGTCGCACTCACGATCCAGAGGGTTAACTCGAGCCGCGTGTGGTGGCTCCTCAATTTCACAGAACTGCTGGACGACGTCCGAAAGGGACACGCCCACAACAGAGAGTGGGTTGGTCGTCTGAGGAGGTAGAGACCACAGAACCGGCCCAAAGAAGCTGTGCCCAAATACAGTGGACATGGCTGATAAGCCATCGGGCTGTAGGGCTCGTATCTCGCCGAACAAGATGAAACCCAGCGCGTCGGCCCCCAGCAACAAATAGGTTGGGACCACTGAGGGTCTGCCGGTCTCAAACCCGACGCATAACGAACCGCGCTGTCATTTATACGGACGTTAGGGAGAAAACCTACAATGTCATCGAGGACATTTACTTTAACTAGAATATGAAGGTGAAGAGGAAAGTTCTATTCTATGTATGTATTAAATTCTATAACTAAAAAACGAGGCTAAACTTAGCACATCTAGTTCTCCTTGTACAGTAGCAGTCATCAAAGTACATCAAAGTACACTTTCAAGTCACTCTATCAAGTCCGGAGGTAAAGTCTCATCATAACTAACAAAATGAGCCCGAACTTAGCACATCTAGTTCTCCTCGTCGAGGAGTTCCAGTAGCAGTCATCAAAGTACACTTTCAAATCACTACGTCAAGTCCGAATGTAAGGTCTATTTACAACTAACAAAAGGAACCCAAACTCGGCACATTTAATTCTCCTCGTTGAGAAGTTCCAGTGGCTGATAGCGACACCCCTTCAGGTCTAGAAAGTCCAAAATGTATAAATATATTATATATATATTTATATATATATATATATATATATATATATATATATATATATATATAAATATATAAATATATATTTATAAATCCTGCGTGCTTTTATCAAAATAAAATATTGTAATAAATGTGTCAAATTTGGTTTTTGGAATATTTTGTATTTCTACGGCAATCGATATTTTTTCTGCACGAGCCGATGTAACAAACAACCACTCACGACGGCATTTGAGCCCGGAGTAAGTAATGTAGCTCGGAGTGCGGCTGCGGCCTATTTAGTAAAATAAATGAATACAAGGCTATCAATCAACGAAAATTTCGCCATTTCTTAGCCGAAAGAAAATTATAACTAAACAAACAAAATTAAACTTTACATTTCACGGCTTCCCATATGATAGATAAAGGGTTTTATAAATAGATTAATTTGAACAATTGATATTTTCAAAATTTATCGTTACGTCATCCACACCATAAGCAACTGAAACCCTTTTTTTATGTTAAAATCTTTCTGATAATGTGTTATTTATATCATTTATATGTAAAATATGATTGCTAGATACGATTTCAGGCGACAAAACGTTCGTATCTTAATTTTTAGACCCCGGCAGAACATACCTGCCCGCTTTGCGCTTAAGGCATGCAATAAAGTTTTTGCATATTTGTGTTGAGATAAAAACGTTAAGGTAAGTAATAGAGTAGAGTGAAAGTCGAGTTTTTTGCAAATTACTCCCGATTCTTTGAAGCAAAAAATAACATATATTTTCTAGTAAGTTCGAGTACAAATCCAAATTTAACTCGTAAAAAAACTAAATTGTGTGTTCACAATCGCAATTTTGACTGATATGCGAATATGCATATTTTATATTCTTCTTGGTAGGTGCCCACCCTCTTACCTGTGTATGTCACCAAGTCGCGGTATGTGAACTGCTGCTTTCTAGTCTGAACGATATAAAGAGCTAGTATTATCATAGGCTGTGAGGCTTTCCATCTTTGTAGTATTACTAGTATTCAGTAGACAGCTGCAGCTCTGGGGATCTCATCTCTTAGCTTTAATGGGCTGCAGTAACTATTTACTATCTGGTAGACTAAAAGTTGCGAACGTCACTTTAATTTTTTCAAAATAAAAAACGAAGATTTTAGGTAGTAGGAAGCTTAACTCAGTTAATTATTAAATAAATATTTAATAACTGTTCAACAATTAATTAAAATAAGAAACTATAAATTGGGATTTACAAAAAATATATGACAATATTTTTTTTCTTACACTGATAACAAATTAACAGTAAACAAAGTCCGCTGCAGGACAAATGCCTCCTCCATAGATGTTACCATAGTTGCCATGCTTGACAGGTGGGTTGGAACCCAAATAATTTCAGATGTTCTCCCCATCTCCTGTTTAAGTGTCCCTCTATCTCTTCTACCGACACCCACGGGATGTTATGCGATGATAAGCGAACGTTTTTGAATCTTATCTATTAGATATAGATATATATCACTCATAATCAATATTTCGGCTTTCTAAAAAACAAGGGTAGCGAAACGTAACCGAATTCTACTTTGTTTTTATACAATAAGGGTTACTGAGAGCACAAAGTCCACCTGATGGTAAGTGGTTGCTGTGGTTCATATACATCTAAATCTATCTTCGTTTGCAAATTAAAATGCAGATGCATTGTCAGCCGTGAGTTCTTAGATAGAATGCCTCTTTTCCAGTTAAATATGTCTCCGATTCTTTACACTCACCATGCGAAACACATCAGCATTAAGCTGCTATTTTACGCTGGTATTCTGTTAGAGCGTGGTCATTCCCCGGTCGAGCCGACCCATTCGTGCTACAACTATACTGTTAATATAGCTGCAGCATGGCTTTACCACGTAAACGTGATTCTGATTCTGATTTATTATCATTAAATGTTTATTATAATCTTAAATTTTACTTTAAATATTACTTAATAAATTATAGGGCTGTATGAATTTTACTCAAGAACCTTTCTATCGTCACGCAAGTACTTTGCTCGTCTATTAGCTACGTGAGCCGTGGAATGGGTAAAAAGCTCATTGTGTGAAACACACATTGTGCTTTGAGTACGTACACTATGAAGTAAATTTGAGTGTAGGAATATAGTTATTATTTACACGAATTTGAATAGTGGCATTTGGATATGCCATGGCAGTCAACCGATAAATATTAGCATTAAATGCTATGTGATAAAACTGAGTTCGATCCACAAAAGTATCAACAAAGCTGTTGACTATCATTTAAAGTGCTCACTTAAACGAGTTTAGCTGTAAAGATTTTTTTAACGTTAAGATTTTCCCCACATAAAGACTTTCTCCTATATAATGGAGGTAGTTTATATACATAAATTACACAAGGACAAACCTCCAGAGTCGGAACAATTATTTGTAGGCCATAGCAGTGCTTCTTCCGTGCGGGATTCAAAACCGCGGCCATCTGCGCTGTAAAACATTGCTATGCCACTGCACCAAGAAGGAGATTCCCTTTTAATTTTTCAGGGTTCCATACCCAGAGGGTAAACAAAGGGTATTACTAAGGCTCCGCTGTCCGTCCGTCTGTCTCTCAGCGGGTTGTATTTCATGATCCATATTAGGTAGACAGTTGACATGTTTACAGAATATGTGTTTCTGTTGCCGCTATAACAAGAAATAATAGAAATAAAATAAATTAAAAGTTTGAATGTACGTAATGGTATGGATCCCTTCATGCACGAGCCAGACTCGCGCTTGGTCGTTTTTTTTTTAATGGATTTCTTATATTGCTGTTAACATGTTTTATTATAGAAGAGTGGACAAGTGAGCCGGCGGCTCACATGATGGTAAGTGATTAGAAAGGAGTTCTTGAAGTTACCCTAAGTCGGATCGGCCCGAAAAAATCGCCGGTGGTAAACGATTCCACGAAGAAGTCGTGCTAGGAAGGAAATTCTTAGTAAACAGCACAGAGGTGTACCTCCAAACATCCAGATGGTGTAGATTGTATCTTAAGATTCGTTGCGATGTGCGTTAGTGGAATTGGGCTGTAGAAATTAATCCTAACAATTGATCTGAGTACTTCCCATGGAAATACGACTTTACTAATATTACCGCTTGACATTACAAGTTAACTTAAAACAATTATATAGAACGAATGTGGTAGGAGTAGTTAGCGACTGTACAAGGTGGGAAATGGGAATCCTATTCCATTCTGCCAGACGGGCGATCACCCCTCTTACTTATTTCCTCCGAAAAGCAGCAGTGTGTGCTGCTCAGTTTCATTCTAAAAGGTATAGAAAAACAACGTTATTACAGAATAGGAGGCATTCCACCTTGGTCCTCGGAGGTGATGATGCACCGATAGCCGTCTTTGCTTGATTTTAGTTGTAGGTGTCCATGAGTTGCATTAACCACATACCATCAAGTGGAATGTAAGTTCCTTGTCACTTAAATTTAATATTAAAAACCGTAGCCAAATAGTGGATTGGAACTATAAATGAAAATGAAATGAAAATGAAAATGATTTATTGATTTACAATGATACAATTTAAAGCAGTCGCAAGGGCCCCTGTACTAGGTTGGTTACCTGTGTTACTGGGTACCCCGCTCATCCACCAAGACTATACAATATTAATCAATAAATAACAAAAGGCAAGGCATGCGCTAGCATTAGGGAGTAATGTAATTTATAATATAATAAGTATGTGCGTGTGTGTGTGTGTGTGTGTGTGTGTGTGTGTGTGTGTGTGTGTGTGTGTGTGTGTGTGAGTGTGTGTGTGTGTGTGTGTTGTGGGTATGTGAGCAGTGCTTTAACAACTGGTGAGGCTGTTCCAAGTATAAAAGTTAAGTAATAAATTGTTCAGTTTCCTCGTAGTTTAGTGTTAATAAAAATTGTGTTACTACACGTTTGACTTTAGTCCACGTCAGGGGGTTAATATGCAATCTGCTGTTAAATTTATTGTAAAGAGATATGGATTGGAATGCGTATTGTTTTTGCTTAAATTTTGTTTTATTTTGTGGTATATGGCAAATTTTGGTGCTCCTACGTTTTGGTGTATGATGACGTATATAAGGTAAATGTCGATGAGTGTTTAGGATGCAATTCAATATATAAATCTGGCGAGTGCTGAGCAATTTATAAGACTTATGTAGTTCAAAAGTTGAAAATCGAAACGGTTTAAAGAACATTACCTTAATTAGAGATCTTTGAGCTCTTTCTAGTGCTATTATACGTGTTTTTGCTGCACCACCCCAAACAGGTATACAATAACTCAGTACCGATTGCACAAGAGCTTTGTAGATGGTAATGAGGGTCGTTTCATTTGCAACACACCTGAGTTTTTTGAACACCCATGTTAGTTTTCTTATCCTGTCAGCGATGCTTTCAATGTGCTGACTCCATGTAAGATGCTGATCAATAGTTACACCGAGATATTTAATGGTACTAGTCCTGGTGATTTTATCACATGAGCAATTACTATGGCTATTTAAATAAGGATTATGGCAGGTATGAACTGTTAGATTAAAATTAGAATCTGGTTGTGTATTTTTCCGTATAGAAAAAGGAATGAATTTAGTTTTATTAATATTTAGGGTCAGAAGGTTTGATCTTAGCCAGTTAGATATGTGGTGGATTCCGGAGTCAGCGATAACCCTTAGATTTTCCCATGATTTTGCATTAAAAATAAGAGCGGTGTCATCTGCGTAGGTATATATTTGACAATTTTGTAGGTTTAAATTGCATAAATCGTTGACATAGATTAGAAATAAAGTAGGCCCGAGGACGCTACCTTGAGGAATACCATAGGAGATATTTGATGGACGGCTAAGATATTCACCAAGTTTGAGTTGTTGCTGACGTTCAGTGAGATAATCCGATAGAAGCGCATGAGGCAGACCTCTTATACCATATTTATTTAGTTTGTCTAACAGGATAGGAATAGAAACGGTGTCGAACGCCTTGGCCAAATCCAAAAAAACTCCAAGACATTTGTTACCAGAGTCCAGGTGCTTACTTATCTCTTCAGTCAAAGCCAACACCGCGTCCTGAGTAGAAATTCCATTTTTAAAACCAAATTGATTTTTAGAGAGCAGGTCGTTATCTATGAGATATTTTTTCAATCTTTTATTTATTAGCTTCTCCAGAATTTTGGATAGTACTGTTAACACAGAAATTGGCCTGTAGTTGTCGACATCATCTTTACTTCCACTTTTATGTATGGGGGTTACTAATGCCTTCTTAAATGTTATGGGAAATCGGCCACTATTAAAGCAAAGATTGTAGATATGGCAAATTATAGGTGTAAGGGTATGTCTGGCCATTTTAATAAATAATGTAGAAATGTTATCCCATCCTGGGGCAGAATTATTGGAGAGGTTGTTTATGATTGAATTTACTTCCAATGGATCCGTATCTAAGAGAGCAAAAGAATTTATTGGGGTTGGTATTTTATTTATGTAATTATTTACTATAGGAGGGGAAGAGTTTTTTAGGTTTTCAGCCAAGTTTTTGCCTATACTAGAAAAATGTTCGTTAATAAGATTAGCAGATTCTACAGGGGAAGACGCAATAGTTGTAAGTTTATGTGTGTCGTCAGTTTTATCTTTATTAACATAGCAAATTGATTTAATATTTTTCCATAGAACTTTCGGGTTATTTTTTGCATTATCCAATATTTTCCTTTCATAATTATTTTTAAGCTTCCGGACGAGTTTATGACAGTAATTTCTGTAGCGTGTATAAGTTATTTTTAAAATTTGATTATCAGGATACTTTTTAACTTTATAATGTAATTTATCTCGATTTCGAAGACATCGCAATACTCCAGGTGTTATCCATGGCTGGATACAGCGTTTTCTAACAGGAATTGTGGTTATCGATTGATTATTCTTCATTGCCACCGAGATTGTACTAACCAAAGCATCAGCAGCCAGTGTTGGGTCTTGTATGTCTAATATTTTTATAAGCTTGGGCTTTATTTCATCAAGAGTTGTTACATAATTTACGGAAACCCTAGTTTTCGAAACATTGCGGCGTATAGGCTTATACATTAGGTTTAAGAGAACAGTAGAATGATCAGTAGGGGCATTAGTTAGTACGAGAGCTTTCGTTGGGTGAACTGTTTTTAACATCATATGATCATAGCACATTTTGTCGCGAGTTGGAAGCCTATGTGCAGGAAGTAATCCATGGTAAGCAAGTGAGGTTAAATAATTGGGGCAGTTTGTGTCTATGGAACCGAATTTGATATCTATGTTTATGTCACCGGTTATAATGATGTTTTGATAACTTTTATAACAATGTAGTAAGTTTTGAAGAGATGATGTGAAGTCGTCACTGTTTCGTATTGAAGGTGTACGATATATACCTATTAGAACTGTATCTATAAGGGTAAGTACAAGACAAGAAGCATTTCTAATGCAAGGTTCTGATATTTTGTAGTTAAGATTCTTATGTACATAAAATACCACACCGTCACACTGATTTAAAATATTTTGTGTAAAATATGTATTATAGTTATTATTAAGTGTTGGAATGGGTTTATTTTTCGAAATGTGACACTCTGTCATGACTAGTATGTCGCAATGAATGTTAAGTGAGTCCAAAGTTACTTGAAAATTGTCTAAATTTTTATAAATACTCCTTATGTTTTGAGTGAGAATGGTTAAATGGTTAAATGTCGTAATGTGTGAATGGCAATCCTCAGGCCTGCACATAAAGGCCTGGGCAACTTCAGTATTGTCTATATCTGTATTGGTTTGAAACAAACTATCCATTATTAGTCAGAGAACGGCTTTCGTTCCTACTTGTCCGGTAACGAACAGTTTTACGAGTATTACTCAGGCTTGCATAAGAAGAGTATTCACTAAAGTTACTACGATGTGAAACAATATGGAAAATATTTTCTTTATGTTCGTTCAGGAGTGAACTTAAATTACTAACCTTTATTATTAATTTTCGATGAAAGAACAGCAATTTTTTTAATATAGGATATGATGTGTATAAAAGGGTACGATGATTAATTTTTATGTTTCTGAGTGTTATGTGCAAAGTGTGAACTTGTGTAAATGGCAGTGTTCGTAATGAGTATAGATAGTTATATACAATATGAAAAACGTAAACAACGCAAAATGTAAAATAAAAGTAGACATAGAGGTAAAAAATAATAATATCAAACCAAGAACATGTTTTAGCTATAAATAAAAATAGTCATTTGTTGAGCATGTTTTTGATTTGATATTCGTTCTCTATTTTTATGATCGGTGAGCTCTCATCCTTCCTCACCAAAACGTTTCCAAGCGATGTCCAGCAAAACTTATATTTCTGAGTTCTGGTTAATTCTCTAGCCAAGTAGTAAAGTCTATTTGCTTTTTATGTTAAATGGTCGGATAGAAAAATTGGAGTGTTGTTGCACTTTAATCCCAAATGCTGCGTGTTTAGTTTATTGTTTTTATTTTGGAAATTATATTTTTTTGCAGCGTGCAATATATTCGTCTTCTGTATGTAGGAGGACAATTCGACTACTATAGGCTTTCTGTCACCTTTGTTAGAGAATCTATAAATGTCTTTTATATCGTTAGTTTGGAGTTCAACATTGAGCGATGTAGATAATTGAGTAACCATATTTATAAGTGATAATTTTGATTCATTTTCCATTTTCGGCACATTTTTTAGTTCAATTGAGCATTTCCGATACGATTTTTGCAAGTCCTCGATTTTATTTTCTAATATGAGTATGTATTCTTTATCCTTCTGTCTTTCGCGTTCCATTTCTTCCATTTTTTTCCTCATATCTTCAAATTGTGCAGACATAAATGCCATCGAGTCTTCAATAGTTTTTAGAGAAGACGTAATTTGTATTCGTTCACTATTATGTTGAGACATCCATGAGGATAACATATCTTTTATTTCATTTTTGAATTCGCAGAGGTCTATGGGGGCCTCCTCCAAGCGTTTCCGCTTAGTACGCGTAGTAAAGCTTGCTGATGGCGAAGATTCCGTATTACTTGAAATTTGTCGTAAATTGGATTCGGAGTTTGATTTTTCAGGTGTACGATACATTTCTTATCGGTTTGAGCGCTTACGATACTAGGGTAGCAGCAGTACGTAGTGATTGGTCCGAAGGGAGGAACTAGTATGTTGTCACTGATGCGTATATATTGCAAGGTAGTGTGGGTGGGATGCTAAAGTGACATCATTCGTCGTAAAAATTAATTTCAAACACAATGCAATAGTTTTTATGCACTTACGGTACCAGGAATGCAGAAGTACGTAGTGATTGGTCTATAGGGCGGAGCTAGTTGTTCCTGCTTCGTATATACTGGGCGGAGCTTCGGGGCTTTAGTGTCGATGGCCGTAATATGTTCCAGTTATGCACTCCAATTTTTTTCTATGGATTTTTGTCACAAGTGAATTAATTAATTACGATATTGAATTTATTATTAAAGTTAGCACGTCTGCACTTGACTGCGGTCCGGGGGGAAGAGGTAGAGGTAGAGGTAGAGGTACTATAAACTTTTTAAGTTCGCGGTCCGTACCTATAATCTCTACATAATGTACGCACAACCGCTACTGTTTCTCTAGGAAATCAAAGTAACTATACGGTAAAGGTAACATATTTGAAAGATATGTAAAGTCCGTATTGAATTTTTCTCTACAATTGGCCAGAAAGTACTGTGAATGAAGAGTAATATTTCGGTCTAGTTCTGCTTTCTTTTGGCAAAAAGCCAAGGTAAACTTTTGCGAAGTTGTAAAATAGTATGGACATGTCTTATAAATAAGTATAGATCCTATAAATAAGGATCACATATTTTTTTATTTCTTCTTTAGTGTAATTCTTTAGTCGTACTAATATTTTATGCATGATGACCATTAAACGCCTATTCTTAATTCATAAATAAAATATTTATATATTTAAAGATTACAGATGGACGAACGAACCTAATACCATTAGTGTAATGTGGCACTCACACCTCCACTGCCCTCATTTAAGTTTAGCCCGTGGAACATTACAGTAATAGGCAAATATCAATACTATATATTATATATATTTTTAACAGTGGTAGAGCCACGCGGCAGCTTTTGCTGTCGCACGGATGGGCCGGATCGAACCGGGGTAGTACCACGACCTCACAGAAAACCAGCGTGAAGTAGAGGTTTACCTCTGCGTTTCGCTTGGTGAATGCAGGTGGCCGGAGGCCTTTTTTACTGGAAATGAGGCATTCCATCTTAGTCCTCACGGGTGACAACGCATCTAAATTTTGATTTGTAACAGAGGATAGATGTAGATGTATATGGGCCGCAGCAACCACTTACCATCAGGTGGACTGTGTGCTCGTTTCTCACCATTATCCTATAAAAAAAAAACTATATGAGGAGTGAGACGGAATGCCTCGTTTCAAGTAAACTAGATATTGTGATCGTGAAAGTCTTTGGATTACGTTTATCGTCACTCTCTGTTAACGTTTTAGCACTTTTTTTGCTAGAATAAGCTAACTTTTCGCTGCCTCGGTTAAAATGAAAAGCAATTTAATGATTTCTAGCAAAAAAATATTTTTGTCTTTTCTAACATTCACTGTTGATTGGCGGAATGTATCCTTTCTAATCGGACACAACTTTTGGGAGAAAACTTAGGAAAATGATAAACTTCACTTACTGGTACGATGCTGGCACTCGAGAGGAAATTTCTCGGTTGTGGGTTCATCGGGCTACATGGCCGGGCTGTTGCCGCTTCAGCACACGTAACAGACGAACTATGTCGGTTATTCTAGTGTCACTGCGGATTAACTCATTTCGATTTCTTTGTAGAATCAACTACCACCAGAGATGTTTTCGGACCGATATAACTTCCGGACTTTTATAAAACGAGCTTACTGATTTCTAAAAGGACGACAACGCACCTGCAATTTCCCCGATGTTACAGTTGTTCATGGGTGGCGGTTGACACTTACAGTCAGGTGAGCCGGATGCTCGTTTGCGATAGATCAAACGAAACGAAGGGTCGTTGGATTAAAAATTTGCTCGTTGACCGAAAATTGTATTTGACGATGTGTTTAATTAATTAATTAAACTAAGGTGTAACGAAGAATATAAAATTATTTTCCGATAATTTTACCGCTCCTGTGGCCGTAGCATGGGTTTACTGTCACCAGGGACTGCTAGAGACCTAAACTTGGGTATTCACCCTCCCCCTCTATTAACTGTTATTCAGATTAATAATTAAGTATAACTTCATTTTGATACCTGACATAAAGTTGTCCAATAAATCCATAATTGTTACAATACGAAATGGGGTGACTTTTTCAGTTACACGGCAAATAAATAAATAAATAATAAAAATATATTATACATCAAATAAATGCTCATATGATTTCATATATTAAAATAAGTCTAACCAACTTCGCGATAAATTACTTTCATGGAGTTTGTTTCACGAATAACTCGCAGCACAGGTGTGCGATTGAGGACAATATATTTATTAGAGATATTTTTATCGTTCACACGTCTTTCGTAATAGAGTGTTTCATAACTTTAGATTATTGTTACGAACTTGGGTATTTATTGAGTTATTTTCTCTATCATTTTTAGTATGTAACAATTAACTTTACTTATTGATTGTAAACGTATTGATTCTATCATTTTACTTATTCAGATATTGCGTTGCTAGTAGAATCCATCAGAACTCACATTCGTCCATGGAACTAGATGGCATATGGTTTCTTATTAATACATTTTCTAATTAAAATACTTATGAGGTAAAGTTTACGTCGTCGTGATCAAAAAAGTTCTCACATAGATTTTTACACTGAGAAAGTAGAGTGAGAATTCTTGTTGAAGAGTTAACTTTATTTCGCTTTGTGTGAACGATATATAATTATGACAGGATGTTTTTTCTTCGTTCGGAATGTTTGCAGCTGCTTAAGCATTAATAACTAATAATAATAAATGACTGCTATTATAACGCCAGTGTTGATGTTCGTGTATATTTCAGTCCGTTGCATTTTCGTACTCGTGCATTATCAGAGGTTTAACCTCGATGACAGGCAAATTAAGGATTGATATCGCAATCTATGATTTAAAACTTAAGGAGTCGCTGCGAAAAAATTTAAGAAAATTAATATATTAACTTTAGTCTCTCAATACAATTATGAAAATGTCATATAAGTACACAAAAATAAAAGGAGTTTTACATAAATAAGTAATGTTTATAATGTAAATAGTAGGAACAGGCAAATGTTATTGGAACCAGTTACTCGACTTGTAATTTTTTTTACAACAAAATCCCAGAAAATACATATATAAATAGACATTAATTAGGAAACCACAACATTACGATGTAAAAAATTTGGCGCTTAGACTTATTACTTCATATGAAAGTAACAGAACTAAGAAAAAAGTCGTAATTAATGGTAATGGTTCCTCCGGATCGGTAGTATCAATGGGCGTTCCTCAGTGCTCGATTCTTGGCCCATTCCTGTTCTTAATCTATATTAATGACTTACCTTATCTTGTAGGGGACAATCACGATATAGTATTATTTGCTGACGATACCTCTTTAATTTTCAAACTCAAACGGCCGTGAATGAATTATGACGATGTAAATAATGCTCTATCGAAATAAGTAAATAGGTTTAACGCCAACAACTTTTTCTTAAACGACAATAAAACAAAATGTATTAAATTTACAATACCTAATATAAACACATTCGAATACCAATGTGTTCTTAAATGGGGAGGAGTTGAGTCTTGTGGATACCACTGTTTTTCTTGATAGTACCTAATATTGACGCGAAACTTCAATGGAGCCCCCATATATTTAAATTAGCAAGCAGACTTAGTTCTGCAGCTTATGCTGTAAGAAAGATTAAAAGTCTCACAGATTTTGAGACAGCTAGATAAGTGTATTTTAGTTACTTTCATAGCGTAATGTCTTATGGAACTTTGCTATGGGGTAATGCGACTGTTATTGAAGCTATATTTGTTTTGCAAAAGAGAGCCGTACGGGCGATTTATAACCTAAATAGTAAAGAAGGGACTCTTTACTATTTAGGTTACAGAGAAAAATTTAAAGAAATAAAAGTATTAACTTTGGCATCGCAATATATTAATGAAAATGTAACGCATGTACATAAAAACATAAATAGCTTTAATATGAATAAAGATGTTCATACCTTAAATACTTTAAACTTGTAATGCCACTTACTAGACACCACAGAATCAGTAATTTATTTAAAGGGCAATGTATACGCTTTTACAAAAACAATCCCAGAACATGTTCAAAGTTTGTCAACAAACAAGTTTAAAAGTTTTATTAAAGAAAAACTGTACAAAATGGATTATAATTATAATATCAAGAAATACATGAATGAAAATAACCCCTGGGAATAAAGTGATCGCAACAATGCTGGTTCTAAGAAAATTCATTTAAAAATTGTATAAACAAAATTATTGTTAAGTGAAATATGTTTTAAAAATAGTCCCGCTGGGTTTCTTGCTGGTTCTTATATATATATATGGACAACAAGAGTAAAACTTAGTTAATATAAAATTAAACATTAACGTCGTTGTGCAATTGACAATGATATCGAATTGAAAACTTCAGTTTTGAAGTATGTAGAAAATAACCATAATCATAACAGTCCATCATAATACACAAAAGTGCTGCTGCTTAAACATCATATGGTTAGTGTAAGGAACTAGAGAACCTATAAACTTGAAACGAAGTATTACATCTTAGTTATTAGGCGTGAAAACGCATCTGCATTTTGATTCTTAATCGATGATAGATGTAGATGTCTATAGACCACAGCATCCACTTATCACCAGTTAGAATTTTTGCTCGTTTAAGTAAAATCTCAAGCCATTTACCTCGCTTACACTGCGCTTGTCGCTATTAAGCTTCAAAGGACAGATATGATTGACCAAAAATCCTCGCGAAAGGACATCGATTCCTACAAAAGATGATACGTGAGGCTATTAAAATTAATAAAACATCTTAATTTCAATAAAGAAGGAGGCTGCTTCCACCTGCTTGAGATTCTGCAATTAATTAAATTAGAAAGAAAGAAATAAATAACTTTATTTGGCACATAAACTATAACAAACAAAAATAATTCGAATAAAACAGATTTTTTTCACTTTTTTTACTTTTTTTATATAGATATAGGGTGACAAACGAGCACACAGTTCACCTGATGGTAAGTGTTTGCTGTGGCCCATATACATCTTCATCTATCTTTGTTTGCGAATCAAAATGCAGATGTGTTGTAAGCCTTGAGGACTAAGATGGAATGCCTCTTTTCCAGTAAAAAGGGTATCCAGTTCTCTACACTCACCATACGAAACACAGCAGCACTAAGCTGCTATTTCACGCTGGTATTCTGTGAGAGCGCGGTCATTCCCCGGTCGAGCCAACCCATTCTTGCTACAACTGTACTATAAATATAGCTGCAGCATGACTCTACCACGTAAAATAACAACTAACTAAACAAAAATATAAAACAAGGAGTTAAATAAACGTAATATGCACTAAAATGGTCTCCTCTCAGCTTTAAGTCACGAATTGAAGATATACATACATCAATTCGTAACGCTGATTTTCAGTGGAGCCAGGAGTAAGAGGCAGATGATAAAAACAGCAAGAGAAAAAATATTAACAAAAATATAATATAAAGGTAAAATAGAATGAACAATTCTGTCATAATTCCATGTCAAAATAAAGTGTGTGTGTGTGTATGTGTGTGTGTGTGTGTTTGTGAGAGAAAGAGAGAATGAGAGGATGTGTGTATGCGTACGTGAGTAGGTACGTGCGTGCCTTTGTGCGTGCATGTACGGTGCTAGCATTGAAAGTATATGAACCATACCATTTATGGCTATTTGCTGGATTTTTGTGCTGAAATTAGAAATTTTTTAATAAAGTAAATTAAACCTAAAACCTTGCCGTGTAGTGGCGGTTAAGAATATCCACTACCCCATATCTTCCCGTGGGTGTCGTAAAAGGCGACAAAGGGAAACAGGCAGGAGATGGGCAGCAGCATCTTCCTGGTAAAGGCAAAAATACAATAAAAAACTGCGGTTGCTAATCCGCTCGCCAAGCGTGGCAACTATGATACCCCCCATGATGAAAGTGACGAAGAGACAGCCCCCAGTCCCCGGCGGCCCCGCTATTCCTGGCTACGGTTGCGACCATGGTAACGGCGGGGCAGGGGGTGCTAAGAATCTCCGGTGGAGGTTCAGTTGCCACCTACGACGACTCGACCTGGCAACATACAACGCACGCACCCTGAGGACTGACGAGAAGATTGTGGAGCTGAAAGAAGAGATAGACAAGTTACGCTGGCATATTATAGGATTATCCGAAGTCCGAAGAGAGGGGGAGGACACGGTAATCCTCGAATCCGGCAACTTGCTCTATTACAAGGAGGGCGAACATCTGTCCTAAGGAGGTGTCGGATTTATCGTCCACAATTCTCTCGTTAACAACGTTGTAAAGATTGAGAGTGTGTCGACGAGGGTTGCGTATCTTATACTCAGAATCACCAAAAGGTATTCGCTGAAGGTCATACAGGTTCACGCACCAACCTCGGCACACCCCAATCAGGAGGTGGAGGAAATGTATGAGGATATGTCTAGAGCCATGCATTCCTCCAAAACCCAATATACGGTGTTAATGGGAGACTTCAATGCAAAACTGAAGTGAAAAGTGGGGAAATTTGGAATAGGGCAACGGAACCGAAGGGGCCAGCAGCTGACCGACTTCATGGAGAAAGAGGGACTCTTTATGATGAACTCTTTCTTCCAGAAGCGGCCCCACAGGAAGTGGACCTGGTCGAGCCCCGACGGTTCGACAAAAAATGAGATTGACTTCATTATGACGACCAGACGACAACTGTTCAGTGATGTCTCAGTGATCGCAAGGGTGAAAACCGGCAGCGATCACAGAATGGTTAGAGGCACACTGAACCTAAACGTTAAGTTGAAGAGGTCTCGTCTAATGAAGTCAACGCTCCGTCCCCCTTGTGCTCTAATCCAAAGTCCCGAAACCTTTCAGCTCGAGTTACAAAACCGTTTTCAGTGCCTAGAAGACTGCAATGAAGTGGACGATTTAAATGACAAGCTCGTGGAAACTCTCCATGCGGTCGGAACTAAGTTTTGCAAGACCCGCTGCAGAAGTACACAAAAACTCTACGATCACACTCTTAATCTCATGGCTGTTAGACGGGGGATGAAGCTACATTCTTCAACAGATTTGACAGCATACAGGCAACTGAACAGATAGATCTCCAAATGCATGCGGCGGGATTTACGCAACTTCAATACAGCTCGTATTGAAGAAGCGATCGAGCGGAACTAAGGCTCCAAAGTCTTTGCCAGAGATCTGTCTGCCAGAAAGAGCCAACTGTCAAAGCTGAAGACCGAATGTGGCAGCATCGTTTCCGGGGCACCTGAGATTTTGAGTGAGATTGAGAGGTTCTATGGGCAGCTGTACACATCATCTTTAGAGCCGCACGCAAGTGTAAGTAACGATCCAAGAGCGAGTCTTATCCGACATTATTTCGATGATATCCCGGACGTCAGTCTGAGCGAGATTAGAATGGCTCTCCAGCACCTTAAAAACGGTAAGGCCCCAGGCGAGGATGGAATTACAGCGGAACTTCTGAAAGCGGGTGGAAAACCGGTACTTGAAGTCCTTCATAATCTCTTTAATTCCGTCCTCCATGGTAGCATTACACCGGAGGCGTGGAGCAGAAGTGCGGTGGTCTTGTTCTTCAAGAAAGGCGACAACGCTCTCTTGAAGAACTACAGACCGATTTCCCTTCTGAGCCGCGTCTACGTGCTGTTTTCGAGAGTCATTACGAATCGTCTCGCGCGCAGGCTTGACGACTTCCAGCCTCCCGAACAAGCCGGTTTCTGAAATGGCTTTAGCACCATAGACCACAAACATACCATTCGGCAAATTGTACAGAAGTTCGAGAAGTACAATTTGCCACTATGTCTGGCGTATGTCGACTATGAGAAAGCCTTTGATTCCATCGAAATTTGGGCTGTGCTGCAGTCCGTTCAGCGATGCCAAATTGACTGTCGGTATATCGAAGCGTTGAAGTGCTTGTACAGTAGGGCTACGATGGCTATCCGAGTACAGAACCAGAGTACGAAACCTATCAAATAGCAGAAAGGTGTAAAACAGGGTGACGTCATATCCACGAAACTCTTTACCGCTGCATTAGAAGATGTTTTCAAGCTTCTGGACTGGAAAGGATACGGTACCAACATCAATGGCGAGTACATCACAATAGCAGAATCGCTGGAGGACCTAAGCACTATGCTCAATGACCTCAATAGTGTTTCCCAACGGATAGGTCTTAAGATGAACATGGAAAAAACAAAGATCATGTTTAATGTCCATGTCACACCTATGCCGGTAGTTGTTGGGAACACTAAGATCGAAGTTGTTGACGAGTATATTTACCTGAGACAAATAGTCCGACTAGGTAAGTCCAACTTCGACCGAGAGCTCAATCGACGGATTCATCTCGGTTGGGCGGCGTTCGGGAAATTACGGCACATCTTCTCGTCAGGTATACCTCAAAACTTGAAAACGAGACTGTACACCCAGTGCGTGCTGCCAGTGATGACATACGGAACTGAGACGTGGTCCTTCACTACTGGCCAGATGAGGAAGCTCAAGGTCGCTCAGCGAGCTATGCAGAGGGCTAAGCTCGAAGTTTCTCTGCGTGATAAACTCAGAAATTAGGATACCCGCAGAAGAACCAGTGTGACCGACATAGCCCAACGGATTAGTAAGCTGAAGTGGCAATGGGCCGGCCATATAGCTCGAAGAACCGACAACCGATGGAGAAGAAAGGTGGCAGCCTCGTACCGGCAGGCGAAGTGTAGGTCGTCCCTCCACTAGATGGAGTGACGACCTGGTAAGATATGCAGGAAGTCGATGGATGCAGGTGGCTCAGGACCGTGCTTTGTGGCATTCTTTGGGGGAGGCCTATGTTCAGCAGTGGACTTGTGAAGGGCTATAATGATGATGATGATGATGAAACCTAAAAGCTTTTTTTTTAAATAAATGATTACGTCTATGAAGTATAACCTATAAGATAATCTATATATACCTAAAAGAAAAAACGTTAAAACCGGGTCAGCCCTTTCCAAACTTCCTTCGAACCTTCTTATTTTAATGAGAAGTAAATGACATAGCAATAGAATGATATCGCTTTGAAATTCTTTCTTTCATATTTTGGAAAATACATACGATTTATACGAGCATGCAATTTTAGTAAAAGCTAAATTGCCTCGAGTCACACAGCCGAGTGTAACGGTACGTCATATTTTCAAATACACTGCAAAAGAATCTTGTATCAACAAAATGACTCAGAAAAATGTAGGACGTTTATCTAACCTAAATATTTTTGCCATAATATCTTGAGAAAATATTGGTTAAATAAAAATATTAAGGATCTCTCAGATTAGACATTTATGTCTAATCTGAGTCACAGGATCATAGATTCAACTAGTCTATGTATATGTATATATAAGTTCTACTTACTTTTAGCGACACAAAATATTGTTATAAATTCTGTGATTATAAAAATAATATTTTGAAAATAAAAATCTTGACTTTGGTCAGTTATGTTTCCAATTTGGTTTTCGAATATTTTGTAATTCTTTTTTTTTATATAGTATAAGGGTGACAAACGAGCACACAGTCCACTTGATGGTAAGTGGTTGCTGTGGACCATATACGTCTACATCTATCGTCAATTACGAATTAAAATGCAGATGCGTTGTCAACCGTGAGGACTAAGATGGAATGCCTCGTTTCCAGTAAAAAGGGTCTCCGGTTTTCTACACTCACCTTACGAAACACAGCAGCGTTAAGCTGCTATTTTACGCTGGTATCCTGTGAGAGCGTGGTTCTTCCCCGGTCGATCCGACACATTCGTGCTACAACCATAATAAAGCTGCAGCTTAGCTCTACTACGTATAAAATTTCTACAGCGATCGATATTTTTCAGCATGAACCGGTGTAAGCAAACGATACAGCAATCCAATCACGACGGCGGCTGAGCCCGGACCCTGCTCAATACACCGAATATTTCGGAATTTCTCAGCCAAAAATATATTTTAACTAATCAAAACAAAAATAGACTGCCATTTATATTCCAAGGCATCCCACATGATAGATGACAAGATTAAAAAATAGATTGAGTTGAACGATTTCTATTTTAAAAGTTATCATGTTTACCCCTGCATGTTCTGTACTACCAACATTTAGTAAAATTTTTGAAAAAATTATTTTAGATCAGATGCTGAATTTCTTTAATATTAATAAATTGCTCCATAAAAATCAATTCGGTTTTACAAGGGGTCGCTCGACAACTGACGCTGGAGTTGAGCTTATTAAACATATTTTTTTTTGCATTGGAGAATTCAGAGGATGCTTTGGGTATATTTTGTAACCTTTCCAAGGCCTTCGACTGCGTTCACCATGAGACATTAATCAGGAAGCTACAGTACTATGGTGTCAAGAACAGCGCTTAAACTTATTATTTCATATTTTAGTAATAGAATGCAGAAAGTTATTATCAATGGTAAAAGTTCTTCCGGGTCACCTGTGTGTGTTCTTCAGGGCTCCATTCTCGGCCCATTCCTATTTCTAGTGTATATTAATGACATATATTCTCTTGTAGGGGATAATTATGATAAAGTATTATTTGCTGATGATACTTCCTTGATTTTTAAACTCAAACGTCAATCATTTAAATGTGACGGAGTGAATAATGCTATATCAAAATTAGTGCATTGGTTTAACGTTATTAATCTACATTTAAACGGAAATAAAACTAAATGTATTAAAAGCTTTTACAAAAATTTACTTCGCAAATATCCGCGTTATAAAATAAAATGATGTATCTTACCTAGTATGAAGAGCATCTCCCGCCCTCAATTGCGTGCACTATCCCCGTCACCAATAATCCCAGCACCGCTACTCCCAACACCACTACACTAGGCAAGACACACCACTGACGATAATACGACACGTGTTTCGCCTCTACACGAAGCATCCTCAGGTGATATAGATTCTACGGTGGCTAATCGTTAAGTGATCGGCGAGCGGTTTTGGTTCTTGTGCTCTTCGTACTAGGTAAGATACATCATTTTATTTTATAACGCGGATATTTGCGAAGTAAATTTTTGTAAAAGCTTTTATATAATGGATTTTCGCAAAGTAACGCCTGATTCTATTAATTATAAATGTATTAAATTTACAACAACGAATGTTAAAAATCTGAGTACCAATGTGTTTTTAAAAGGGAAAGAACTGATCTCTGTTGCATCCAGTGTTTTTCTTGGCATCACTCTCGCTTCCATGGGGTCTTCAGTGGGGCCCCCATACGTCCAAATTAGCAAGCAGACTAAGTTTTGCAGCCTGTGCTGTAAAAATGCTTAGAGGTCTCACTATTGTCGAGACAGCTAGATTAGTTTATTTCAGTTATTTCCATAGCATAATGTCTTATGGGATTTTGCTATGGGGAAATGCGGCTGATTCAGAAACTATTTTTATTTTACAGAAGAGGGCCATTAGAGCTATTTACAACCTAAAACCGAGAGAGTCTCTTAGAGATAAATTTAAAGAAATAAATATATTAACTTTGGCCTTTCAGTATATTTACGAAAATTTAATGTATGTTCACAAGAACAAAGGTAGTTTTAGTAAAAAAAGTGATGTACATTCTGTAAACACAAGGAACAAACACAAGCTAGTGATACCAGTTTCCCGACTCCACAGAGTCAGTAATTCATTCTTGGGACAATGTATACGCTATTACAACAAGGTCCCGGAAAGTGTACAGGCTCTCTCTATTACCAAGTTTAAATGTTTTTTTTTTGAAACTGTATAAAAAGGGTTATTATAGTTGAAATGAATATATGGTTGATAATAACCCCTGGGAATGAGGTGGTCGCTTCCAAGCTGTTTCTTAAATAAATTTTGTACCTACCATTGATGTAAAATATGCTTTTTTAAAAAAAAAGTCCCGCTGGGTTTCTTACTGGTTCTTCCCAGGACAGAGGTTTTTTTTCGAACCAGTCGTAAAGTAAGAAATGACATTCAATAAGAATTACACATGTGATCTATATTGGATAAAAAATTATTCTATTCTATTCTTTTCATGCGAACTTGATAAATCTAAACAATAAGCCACTAAATCCATTTTTAATGTAAAAATGGCAATTAATCAATTCAGAAAAAATAAGTTCATCAAAAATTTATCTTTTTGAGAATGTGCTTTTTATATCACTTGTATGTTCAGTATGATTGTTAGATATGATTTCATGCGACAAAACGTTGGAATCTTGATTTTTAGACAATAGAAGAACATACGTTTTTTTGCTTTGTTCTTAAGGTATGCAATACCAATTGAAAGTCATTTTTTACTTTTACCGCTGATTCGGAAAAAATCTCCAATTCAAGTTTAAATTTAATTTTGTCGTGGATTCTATTTATTTTATTAAGGAAAACATCCAGTTGTCTCCTTGAGCGACTCTAGCAAATAATTATGTCATCTACATATAGATAGTAATATAAGATATTTTGATTAACAATTATATGTTGTTTTTTCAAAATTATCTAAGGCTTAGAAGGGACCCCACAGCTAACCTGTCTTTTTATAGATAGAAATGGTTATTAATCTCTAATTAGTTTTGTTTCATACAGAGGGAGGTTAAGTTAAGAAGATCATTAGTTTCCCCGGGATGTAGATGTCTGTTGGGATTTTTGGTTACGAGGATAGTGCACACAATTGAGGGGGCGGCCTGGAGGTGTTCTTCAAACTAAGTAAGTTACATCATTTTATTTTATCGAGCGGATGTACACATGGCAATTTTTACCAACTTTAATATAATGGATTTCCGCAAAGTAACGCCTGATTCTATTAATTTTCTGAGATATTTAAATAAAACGATATTGCAAAGACTAAAAAAAATAATTTATTTAATAAAGAGGTTCTGATAGTTCACATAACTGTGCGATTTTCCAAAAGTTACATGAGGGATCATAGGACTTCTTTGTGGAATCAGCTAGGGAACTACAAGAAAATAGCGTCTGCCTACTCGCTTGCCAAACGTGGCAACTGTGGCATATATCACCCCTATGAGGCATACAATGGGGAGGCCTATGTTCAGCAATGAACTTTAGATAGGCTAATGTCATTTATTACAGCTACATTGAATATATGACACAAGCGTTAACTCCATGCAAACGTCCAAATCGATACCCTCAAATTATTAATTTAACCATCCCTCGATTAAGACAACGAGTAGTTTCATCAGTTTTCTCTAGTCAAATTTTCTTTTGAAAGAAGTGGATTTCATTCGATTACTTGAGCATTCTAGTAGCAATATATATATATATATATATATATATATATATATATATATATATATATATTCATTTCAAGAAAATAGAGAGTAACAACCCTAACGCTGCAATTGAGCGTAGGTTACTCCTCACTGTTGAAGATAGGCCTTATCCATAGATAATTAGTCCCATAGAAAGAATAATTAGCAAGGTTGCCACGCTTGGCAGGCGGGTTGGCAAACACAGGTTTTTTTTTATAGAATAAGGATGACAAACTAACACACAGCCCACCTGATGGTAAGTGGATACTGTGACCTACAGACATCACAATTATCCTCGATTAAGAATTAATAAGCAGACGCATTGTCACCCCCTGTGGACTGAAATGGAATGCTTCGTATCCAGTAAAAACGGTTACTCTTTCCTACACTCTCCTTATGAAATAGACAGGTTTATTTCTTCTTGTCGCTTCTTATGACGCTCACGGGATGATATAGAATAATGAATACACTATCACCACCACAATTTCATTAACATAAATCTTATTAGACTCTTTACTTATTACTTTATCACACAAGGTACGCTGCATCTTTAATATTTCTGAAACGATTTAAATATCATCTGTGTATTAGATACTACGCTTGCTTGAACTCACACACAAGTTTCGTCCCCGATATGAATTAACTGTCTTGTTTAAATAACCAACTTTGTCCTCTCTACGTCACAGATAAACCAGCAGCTTTGTGACGAAAATTATACGCAAAAGGCTAATAAAAACCTGAGAGTCAAGAACAAGTTAAACTGGATATACTTCAGGCAACGAATAAAATATTTC
This sequence comes from Parnassius mnemosyne, assembly GCA_963668995.1. Lineage (NCBI taxonomy): Eukaryota > Metazoa > Arthropoda > Insecta > Lepidoptera > Papilionidae > Parnassius > Parnassius mnemosyne. The sequence continues at coordinate 38,573,529 of CAVLGL010000024.1, read as the reverse complement.
TTAAATAAAAATAATTGTTATCGTAAAAAATTTCGGTTGCAAGTCCGCCTGCCAAGCGTTACAACTGTGGCAAATATCCGCTTTATAAGTTAATATGTGAGAAGAGCTATGTATCTTTAGCAATGAACTTTGCAAGCTGTAAAGAGTTTTGAGGAATGATGAGGTTACGGGGGAGAAATTACTTACTTTTATATATTTTCGACGACATTTTAAGTAACTAACAGCACACACGGTAATGGGGGGTCTCCATATTGACCATGGGTGGCCTATGGGTGCTGTAAGCTTCGAAAGCTCTGGAATATATATAAAATAAAAAAATAAACGCGACTAATTCCATAAAACTTATGATTTCTTATATGACGTGTCCATCATATATGAAATGAAACTAGTTTCTTCAAGATTTCATCGCGTTTATTTTTTTTAATTATAAACCTGTATGCATCGTATTCGTGCATCTCTTACCAGGTCGTCACTACATTCAGTAGAGAGCCATTCTACATATCGCTTTACAACTTTAATACATAACACATAAACTTTCAACTTTTGATACGAGGCAGCCACTCGAAAGCCTTTCTGTCAGTTTAATGATCTGTTGGACTATGTCAGTTAAGGCAGAATCAGACGGTTCATTTTCCTTTCATTTGTGTCTCTCGTTCGGCAATTTTCACTGGAAATGAAACGTTTAAACACGGAAAGAAAGAAAAGTGTTGAATGATTAGTGAACCGATCCAACAATGTTGGGAATTGGCATTCAGCATCTCCAATTCCACTCCGAATCAGCAACTCTCACTTCGAATGAACGAAAAATGAACAATTAAAACACTGGGAGAATATTCACTCAGGTTCGACCATTTTGATTCGAGTCCTGTAGCTGATCAACGTCAAGACAACCGTTGCGGCAAAATGTTGTTCAAGTGAAACAATCAAAATACGCTACTGTTTTTGGACAATTACAAAAATTATCAAAGTCTTTGGAACCACAAACTTGATGAATACAAAGACAAAACAATACGGGCAAACACTATGAAATATCTAGTTAGTGATTTAAACTTAAATAACTGAAGAAGATATTAAACATAAAATATAGTGTTAAGACATTTAATTATTATGTACTTTGTACATTATACCTCAATGTGTTAAGGACCCGCTACACAACAGAATTAACCAAAATAAAGCAATCTATAAAAATGGTTGCTCTTCTGTCGCTTGCAGTTGCTCTATATCTATGTACCGACTCTATACTGGTTCAAACATACGGAATTTTTAAAGAGTGAACGACCGGTGTAGTTGAAACCAAAACTGTACCGTGCTTTCTTTTGCGACACCAGCGCCGTACACATAATTAATCCTTCGAGCTGTTTCTGCAGCACTGGTGCCACGGTAGAACTCGTACTCGTAAATATATCGATATTTCATGTTTTCCATTGTGCAGTAATAAGCGACGCCAAAGAAAAAAGTAATGAAGAAGAAACAAATGAATGACTGTTTTCAAAGCTCAAATGTACCAGCTAAATGATTTTAAAAATTTGAATTTGGAATTCTTAACCAAAGAGGAGAGATTTCAGGACAAAGTGGTCAGTAGTACGACAAAACGCTAATTTCATATGTAAGTACATAATATTAACTCTAAAATTTGTGTATACCCCCAAATATCATTCCGTGGGTATCGTAAGAGATGTCAAAAGTAAAATAAAACAAAAGATGGGCACCAGATTCATCCTGATAATAATAATAATAATAATAATAGCCAGAGACCATCCAGCACATCACTGGCGGCTGCCAAGTTCTTGCTGGAACCGAGTACACCCAGCGCCACGACAATGTGGCAAAAATTATACATCAAAAACTGGCAGTACAACACGGTCTCTTAAAGGAGACAGAGCCTTACTGGAAGTACAACCCATCCCCGGTACTTGAGAACGATTCGGCCCAACTTTATTGGGACAGGTCGGTTTTAACTGATCGGACAGTTGAGCATAATCGGCCGGATATAATATTAGTAGAAAAAGAGGAGAAGCGGACATGGTTGTTGGATATTGGTATTCCAAATTTGCACAATGTGCAGAAATACACCACTGAAAAGATGGTTAAATACCAGCGGCTGGCTGAAGAAATACGACAGTTAAGGCGGCAGCAGCAGGTCCATATTGTCCCGCTGATTCTCTCCACCACGGGAATTGTTCCTAAATCCCTTACTGAGAACTTAGCGAAGCTAGGTATCTCAGTAAGGGTGAGGAACAAAATACAAAAAGCCGTAATCTTGGATACGACAGCGATCGTACGTCGCCACCTCTCAATTTAAGGAATAAAGGGCGGGATCTTGCGATCAGCCGATGCCGCATCTAAAACCCCGAAAAGGAGCGCTAATGAAAGTGATAATAATAATAATAATAAAAATGGATGTCGGGGCGGTGGTCGTGGAACCAAGGAACCACTCCTCATTGACGCGGTCATTGGCAAGGTGGTTAAACGCAACCGTCGGAACCTCTCCGCCTCCTGGATAGACTACAAAAAGGCATTCGACTCGGTGCCTCATACATGGCTTAAGAGGGTCCTCGAGCTGTACAAGGTTGACTGTACAGTTCGAGACTTCCTCGGGCAGTGTATGGGGCAATGGAGTACGATCCTTTGTCATCTAGGCGAGCGGATGACGGCTGCGGAGAACCACATAAGGATAAGAAGGGGTATCTTCCAGGGCGATTGTTTGAGTCCAACCTGGTTCTGCCTCTCTCTGAACCCTCTCAGTACCTTACTGGAGGGCTCCGGGAGGGGATTTCAGCTTCGGAGAGGAGGTACAAAAGTGACCCACCTTTTCCATATGGATGATCTCAAATTATTCGCTTCCAGTCGCTCTTATGTTATGGAATTGCTAAACATCACTTGTGATTTTAGCAATTCTATTAGAATGGAGCTGGGGACGGATAAGTGTGCGATCCTCCATGTCGAAAGGGGAAGGGTTGCTAACTCTGAGGGCATAGACTTATCTATGCCCATCAGCATAAGGACCCTTTCCGAGGCTGAAACATACCGATACCTGGGTATGTCACAGAACATCGGTGTAGATGAGTCGGGTATAAAACGGTCAGTTTGCGATGTGTTTTATGCACGCTTGACCAAAGTGCTTAATAGCCTTTTGTCCGGTGTGAATAAGACGCACGCATATAACGGTTGGATCATGCCTGTTCTCATGTATACCTTTGGCATACTCAGGTGGACTCAGACCGAACTGAACGCTCTGGACAGAAAAGTCCGCACTATAATGACGTCCCACAGGATGCATCATCCGAGATCGTCAGTAATGAGGCTGTACTTGCCGCGAAAGCATGGTGGGCGCGGCTTTTTAAGCGCGCTTATCATGCATAATCGCGAAGTGTGCAGCCTCCGTAATTACTTTCTGACGAGAGCGGATGATCCATACTATAGGGACGTTATTTCTTGTGATAAAGGGCTAACCCCTCTATCCTTAGCCAACGAGCAATGGCAAGACCCGGCAGTACAGAGCATTTCCGACCGGGAGACCGTATGGAAGGAGAAGGAGCTCCACGGGAGGTTCTACAAGGCCCTTCATGAGCCTTTCGTAGACACAGTCGCCTCCCTCCACTGGCTACGTTTCAGTGACCTCTTTGGGGAAACTGAGGGTTTTGTCTGTGCAATACAGGATCAGGTTATTAAGACCAACAATTATCGGAGATACATCCTAAAGGATGGCACCGTCGACATCTGTCGAGCTTGTCGCCATCCCGGTGAGTCACTTAGGCATGTCATCTCCGGTTGTTCGGCGCTTTCTAACTCTGAGTATTTGCACAGACACAACCTAGTAGCCAGGATTCTACACCAGGAGCTCGCTCTGAAATACGGTCTCGTGGATCGGAAACTGCCATATTATAAGTACTTGCCGGAAGCCGTGCTCGAAAATGACCGCGCCAGGCTCTACTGGGACCGGGCCATCATCACAGACAGGACTATTCTTGCGAATAAGCCCGATATTGTGCTGATGGACCGGGCACAGTCAAGGATATTTTTGGTCGACATTACTATTCCCTATGACGAGAACCTCGTGAAAGCCGAAACAGATAAGCTGACAAAATATCTGGACCTGGCTCACGAGGTGACCGACATGTGGGGTGGTCTGCCGGCCGAAATTATTCCTGTGGTCGTTTCTGCGAACGGGTTAATCCCAGTTAGCCTCTCGGGTCATCTGAGGCGACTGGGACTCCGTGACGGACCGCTCCAAGCTCAAATGCAGAAGGCGGTGCTCCTCGATACCGCCCGCATCGTCCGCCGGTTTCTTTCCCTTTCCCCCTAACCCTCGGCCGTTTGGTCTCCCCTGCCGAGGGCTTCCATCTGGTTGGGTTTTTTTATATATTTGTGTATTTTTTATGTATTTATACTATTTTATTTATATTTATGTATGTTTATATAGTTCGTTTATAATTATATATTTAAACAGCCCAACCAGATGAGAAAACTTTATAGATAACCCCAATAATAATAATATCCACAATTATCACACAACGATATCTAGTCCCAAGCTAAGCAGAGCTTGTGTTATGGGTACTAGACAACTGATAAACATACTTATATATTTCTAAATACATAAATGTTATAGATAAATTACACCCAGACACAGAACAAATGATCGTGCTCATCACACAAACATTTGTCCTGGGTGGGAATCGAACCCACGACCTCTGGCATAGCAGTCAGGGTCACTAATGGTTTTTATTATTTTCATAAGAACTGAAAATAATAAAAACCACCTTATACATTGCAAAATCCACCTTATGAGGTAATTTATGGACGAGGTCTATGTTCAGCAGTGGACTTTTGATAGGCTCTAATGAATGAATGAATGAAGATTTGAGTATGTTGTTGTCACGTTTTTAGAGACAATTATGTTCCATGAGATATTTCGAGCTTACACCAATAATGTACAAAAATATGAGGGCGTTGTTTCGTGAATTTATACATCACGTATCGTATTCTAACGAATGAGCCATTCAACAACCTTTATTTCGTCACTCCAACATTTTATTTTGATTGTCTAGACAAACATGTAAAACAAAATACATATTTATGAACTGTAAGAATAACATTTGACGGGTCCGTGGCGCAGGGGCTTAGGAATGAGTTACGGTGCTGAGGGCCGCGGGTTCGAATCCCGCATGGAACAAGTATTTTTATGACCTACAAGTAATTATTACGGGCCTGGATGTTTGTCCTTGTGCAATTTATGTATGTAAACTGCCTCCACGATACAGGAGATAATTCTAGAGTAACGATTATTTTTAAGAAAAAAGGAAAAAACGTTAAAAAATTCTTAGTAATTTATTGGGGATTTTTGAGCCACTGTTGCACGCGTTGCGGGTGATTCGTGGTGGCAGTTTAAGATAGCCCATAACCTCATTTCATGCCATGTATCGTCTAACAGCTTTTGAAATCGGGTCATTAATTCTTCTACGCTAAGTACTAAGTAGTCTTAGTAGTTTAATACTTCATGCTACTCGTACTGCTACGAATCCAGACTTTTTCGTGGTAAAGCCATGCTGTTGTTATATATGGCTGCGTTATTATTTAATTAACAGCAAAATGTATCCTTGTATATAAATGAAAAATCTATGTTAGGACAAAGACAGGCTTTCCTAAAATAACAAAAAAACCATCCCTGCCTCTCTTCAAGTGTTAAATACGGGAGTATTTTATTAATAAAGTTTGGAGGAACATATTTTGTGCGAATTTTAATGTAAGTTATGAATTCGTTATACATTTCTGTCGAAGAAATTAAAAGATGTAATTAGTCTCAACAAAGCATTGGCTTTATAGAATTAGAAAGCACTCTATAATAGAAACAAAGTCAATAAAATTTCATAAGTCTATCGACTTCTCTGAACTTTCATCAATTTCAAACTGTTTTATTTTGAAAATACACTGATGTACACTGTGAGAACTGTAAGGTGTGAAGTCAATTCAGTATACTGTGAAACCGTTCCTTTTTAGTTTACTATACTGGTTAATGTTTAATACGGATTGCAGTCCAGTATACCTACTGTCATTCCCATTTTTCGACACTGTTTTAAATTAAAATATTTATCACGTTTTCTGTTCATTAAGAAAAATTATTATTGGAATGTTGCTTTTTAAACTTAATGTCCGAATTAATTTGAAAAACAATATTAATTAATAGATCACTGATCAGTGCTCGCAGTATATATTGGAACGCAACTTTTAAAGGTGATACACTTTTTGACGTATATACTTCTTTTGGGCAGTTTGGGAAAAATGATTTTTTTACGATGCGCGCGCACACCGACAGCTAAAAGCGACAACTTCAGTCGAAAATTGTCTTACAAGTTTTTTTTTGTTTTGTTACGATAAAGAAGTATAACTTCCTACGTGCGTACATAATTACACACACACTTTTTTAAATTAAAACTTAATCCGCTAACTGGCCGGTCACTGTTAGTGTTACGTTTTATATTTATTTTTATTTTTTTATTAAATTATTGTGTCGAAATTATAAAATAATAACATAGATTATAAACTTGCTAATAAGTCTATATATCTAATTATCTAAAATAATCTAATTTAATTAAACAATTCCTAAAAAATGAATATAAAACGTGACTTCAAATAAGTGGCAATATAAAAACTTTGCCCCGGGTGAGGATCGAACTCACGACCTTAAGATTATGAGACTTACGCGCTGCCTACTGCGCTACCGAGGCCTCTTGACATTGTTGCGTAATAAGCAAATATAAAGAGAATAAATATTTATATTTGAAGCATTTACTCAGTTTCATCGCTTCTGCTGCCAATTCGGCTCTTCAACTCTCTCCAAGAGACCAAAGTAAGTCGGGTCTCCTGTCATCGTCTCTAAATGTTCTGCATAATAAATATTGGTTATTATATATGACATATTAGGCTCTTAAACCATGGATACATGTAAATAGATAAGAATCTTATGTTAATTAATATTAATTGATTAAAATAATATAATCAGTTACTAACACTTCAATGTTTAACTTTATAAATAAATTGTGTTAGTAAATAAATTGTCCTGTACATGCACACGGCACTATAATACAGACTGTATTTTACAGTTAAATGAAAACTTTGTGTTTTATTTTAGATGCCGCCTGGATTTCAATTTCCCAAAAGTAATCATTACCTCGTTCTTTTCAATTTAAACGACCAGTACTTATTGTACTTTTTATAAAATGATCGACCGAAAAGTAAATTATAGATTAAAGACGACAGGAAAATGAATCGTCTGTCAAAGGGAAATTCTTTCTTTTCAGCTCATAAATTAACCAAAACGTAATGGATGTTTTCCGGTCACTTGTTATATGGGTTAGTATTAAACACAAAATGAACTAATCTATAATTTTAGAGTTCCGTTCAATTGCAGCCTATTATAGTCCACTTCTGAAGATATAAGTAGGCGCATCTGGATGCTCAGCATCCAGATGCGCCAACTTATGAGATTTTTATGAAGTCTTTTGGAACGTTAAAATAAAAGTAAGAGTAAATATTTATTATAAAAAGTATACCTTTTTTATAAAAAATTGACTGGACTATAAATCAATGTATACAATATATGACATTGTAAATGTCATACCATATATTGTTGCTTGAAGTCGGAGCAATTACAAAAACTTTCTAGATTTGGAGAAAAAGTTTTATAGGGGTATATTCCACAGCATATAATATAGCATATAATGCAAATTTCATATATACAATACAAAAAAAAATCTTTATGTGCTTCAAGAAAAGATTAACATAGTAAAAGTAATAATAAGGGAAAACAAAAATAACTGTTATTGCTACAAATTAATTTTGTCCAGAATATCCAACAAAAAGAAAAAATAAAAGACGTGAAAGATTAATTATATCTCACAGCTGCAATATGTAACTCAAAGGCTAAGCGCTCGCCGTAATTTCACATTAAGCAAGCAACCCGACTAATCTCAGTTACCTCCGTACTTTGCAAGATTATAAAGCGTATATTGAACGCCCACTTTATGACTTACCTAATGCAAAACGACCTCCTAAGCGACTATGTATGTGTTTTGCCATAATCAGTCACACTTTATACCGTATGCTACACACATTATATTAGGTGAGGCTTGAGAGTATAGTTGTCTAAGTGAAATGTTATGAAAACTGGTAGAGGTCATAGATATACATATCAACCGGTATCCAAGCGGCTACGATGATACAGTCCAACAGATGCTTCACGTTACTTTACGATTTTATAACTTTCAGAACATAAATAATTTAACTTATTTTTTTCGTGGTAATGCCACGCTGCATCTATATTATAGTTGTATGGTTGTACCAACCGGGAAATGACCACGCTCTCACAGAATACCAGCGTAAATTAACAGCTCAATGTTTCTGTGTTTCATATGGTGAGTTTAGGGAACCGGGGACCCTTTTTACTGGAAACGAGGCATTTCATCTCAGTCCTCACAACGCATCTGCATTTGGTTCATAATAGAGAACAATGTATACATCTATGAGCCACAGCATCCACTTACCATCAGGTGGACTATGTGCTCGTCTGTCACCCTTTTTCTGTACTTCTTTTAAAAAGTTTCTAAAACATAGTTTTTATTTTAACGCCATTGGTCCAAAAGCAGCGTTCAACTAGTTGTGTTTAATGTATGTTTGTTTGTTTTGATGATGTAAACCACGCTGTACTATGGCTGCGGCACGAAAGGGTTGACATAACCAAGAGTTAACCTCGCTCAAACAGAATACTAACGTAAAATAGCAACATAATTATTTCGTTTAGTCAGTTTTTTTATTAAAAAAGTAAGTGACAAACGAACCTACAGTACATACTGTCAGTATGTACTGTAGGTTCGTTTGTCACTTACTTTTACAGTATATACTGTCCTACGTATACTAATGGAATTGCAAAAACACAACTTTACAGGACAGCGATTTAAAGATTCAAGAACTTGTAATTTTATAGAAATTGATGGAAATGATTGCAAATTTGAAATGTTATACTCAAATATTAGAGGAAAAAGATGTCATTATTCATTTCAAATATATTTTTTTTATAATTTGGAAAAAATTGTCATTTACATTCATAGAATTAGAATATACTGGCGTAACTCTCAGGTTGTTTAACCTGACAGTTCAAAAACACGTGACGAAAACGTACATTATTGTGTGTGCTATTGATATATGTACATTTTACTTACAAAGACTATCGAAAAATATTTATGTAGGAGGTGTTAAAAAGATTTAAAAATAATTAAGTACACGAAACTGAATAACATAACCGAAAAAAAATTTACCTTAGTCTTGCACTTGTCGTAAGACTTATATTCTGAAATAATTAAAAAATATTTAAATAATAATAAGCTAGGGAAATAAGAATAAGGGAATAACCTGCCCCTACCTGCCTCTTGTTGGATTTAAATTCAAATTATACGAAATCCCAATAATCTAAGAAGAGGTGAAACTACCGATAAATTTAAAAAATACCAAAAAATCAGATCGGAAAGTTGTATTTTTTGCCATGGACAGTTTCCCCGGAATTTCTTTTTTAACATATTGTTAATCAAATATAAATACGTAGATTAAGTTATATTTTATGTTTAATTTAAATGAAAAAACACACGGGATACGGCAATGTTTGCTTTATTTTTCATAAAAGTATTACTTTTGATATTTACAAACATTTAATAATTAAACACATTTTAAAAGTTTATTTTACATTCGACTTAAACATGAATGTAAAATTAATAATTTAAGTAAGGAAGACAAAGCTCAAGATCCTTCAGCGAGCTATGGAGAGGGTTATGCTCGGAGTTTCTCTGCGTGATAAACTTAGAAATGAGGATATCCGCAGTAGAACCAGAGTAACCGACATAGCCCTAGGGATTAGTAAGCTGAAGTGGCAGTGGGCCGGCTATATAGCTCGAAGAACCAACAACCGATGGGGAAGAAAGGTGCTCGAGTGGCAGCCTCGTACCAGTAGGCGAAGTGTAGGGCGACCCCTCACGAGACGGAGTGACGACCTGCTAAGACATGCAGGAAGTCGATGGATGCAGGTGGCTCAGGACCGTGCTTTGTGGCATTTATTGGGGGAGGCCTATTATCATTTAAGCTGTATGAGTTTTAAAAACAAAACGATCTTAACAGAAACTAGCCAAATACGTTGGAGATATTAAAGTGTACGAAGTGTATGAGGATACAGATGAACTCTCTATTCTCTAAATCTCGTTATGTTAAGAAAACGATGGGTGACTGTTTTCTTAACCATGGACTTACAGCGGCAAGTGCAGCTTGATCTCGCAGATCTATTAATATGCTTAGCTATTACTTAACCACGAATTCCTTTTCTCTACCACTAACGATGTAGGAAATGAACCACGCTTTCAAGCCCTCGGCACAATGTCATCGGGCATCAAGCATGGATCGGTAATTATTTGATACACACGTCGATCAAAAACTTTGGAATTAATATTATCCTGGCACACTGAACCGCCCGTCCCATGCGCGGTGTCTAGCGGCGCTTCTGGAGCATTACTAAATATCTCTACCCAACTACACTAAACGTTTTATCATTGTGAATTATGATTTTAATCCGAAGTTCCGTTTAAGCCCTTGGGTATAATAGCGTGATGCTATGAATATTGTACTACTGTTACATTGAGGTGCGGGTATTTAAGGTTATACATTTTTTTGGTTAATAAATAGATACTTAGTTGGGATTATAAAGGCTTAAATTCGATAATTTCAAGATATTTTATCTTTATAAAAATGTTTTTGAAATTAAACTTTTAAAGTCTTACTATAACCATATTATTATTACTGCTACAAATAATGTTTCTTTTTTATCAAGTATAAAAAAACCCAATTATTTGTAAAGAAGTCAAGAACAAAATGTGTACTACAAATAGTTGAGTTCTTCTTTGGTTTCCAACCAACCCACCCAAAAACCTTTACCATTTTTTTCTAATTATAGAATCCAGAGAGAATCTGATTGAAAACGGCAAAATAAAATAACGTTTTCCAAACGCAAATGGAGCATTTATTTTCATTCCTCTTTTTGCTGTGTAGGCAAGTTTATCGATTCATTAAAACATTATACACAAGATCGACATTAATATTGATATTTTGTGTTTTTAGGACACGATGCAAATGAGCATACAGCTCACCTGATGTTAAGTGACTACCGCCACCCATGAACAACTGCAACACCAGGGGAATTGCAGGTGCGTTGCTGGCTTTTTAAAAAGGAGTAAGCTCTTTTCTTGAAGATGCCTTAGTTGTATCGGTCCAAAAAATCGTCGGTGGTAAATTATTCCACAGAGAGGTCGTACGCGGAAGAAAACTCCTAATGAAACGTACAGTAGTGGACAACCAAACATCCAGATGGTGTGAATAATATCGGGAGTTTTGCCGCGATGTGCATTCGTTAAATTAGAAGGCTGGAATCAATCAAAACAATTCCTCAGGGTACTCCCCGTGATAAATGCGAAAGAAAATGCTAAGGCATGCAACATCACTTCGCGGCGCCAGAGAATTGAGCCGATCGGAAAAAACTCGATCGTTGACGATTCGAACCGCTCTGCGCTGGATGCGGTCAAGTGTAAGGAGCTGACACTGGGAAGCCCCAGACCTTTGATGGTGTAACGAACCCCCCCCCCCCCTCTTTTATTTTTTTCTTTTGTTCTGTATATCCCACTTATACTTGTATTTCTTTAGAATCTATATCTGTAAGATATATAAATATATCTAATTTAATTGACCAGTATATCTTGATCTTTCTAAAGGTTTATTTTATTTATTTATTTATTTATTTATTTAACACCAACAAGACATACACTAACAAAAGCATAATATTTTTGCAAAAAATCATAAAAACTAAGTGTTGACTTAATTACAGGTGTTACACACATTTCATAAAAAAAATAGACACAAGTAGACATATGCAGTGAATTAAATTGAATACAAGAATTAAGAGATCAATAAATATATCAGAATTTAGTATTATATAATTATTTAAATTAAATCATGCATTGATTCCACTATTGTTATTAACATTAGAAATTTCATAAACGTTAAACATAACAAAAATAAAATAATTAATAAATCATAATATACAATCATTACTTAATCACAATTTAGCTTTTATATTACTAGTAAGAAAAACAATATAATTTTACTGTGAATTACAATTATTTGAAGAATATAAATGTAATACCTATATCACTTTTAAATTTCCAAAGATTATCTGAAAATATGTCAATATCAACTTTTCTATCTTTATGTTTATTATCAGTATTCATTATGGCACTAATACAATTCTTATGTGATAATTTATATATAGCATTATAACTCAACATCAATCTATTAATCGGAGAATAGCGCGCTTGACGAGAACGTGTGCTCTTTTCTACGAATGGTACAAAAGACAACGGCCTTTTTGACTTCAATGGGGTACGAAAATTTAATTTGGCTAGTAAATAAGAACTATCAATGACGCCATTCACCAACTTTACAAGAAAATAAGGTCAAGGAGCTGTCTTCGATTCGAAAGTGGCTGAAGGTTAAAGTAATTTAGCCTATCTTCGTAAGTTCTAAGAGTTTTAACTAGATTATGATCGTAAGATAAATGCAAAAGAAATCTCTTTTGTATCCTTTCGATTCTGTGTGAGTAAATATTAAAGTGGGGATTCCATACCACGCTGCAGTATTCCAAGATACTTCGTACCAAGGCTGAGTAAATAATTATTTTAGTGCGAGTATCCCTGAATTGTTTACAGTTACGGAAGAGGAAACCAAGAGTCCTAAAACCCTTGTTGACAACATTATCAATGTGGATATTATAACGAAGCTTATTGTCAAGCGTAACTCCTAAATTGCGTATGTGAGGAACTTCAGACAGAATACGACCATCAATGTAATATGTTGTTGCAAGAGATGTTTTCTTTCTAGAAAATTTTATAACATGACATTTGTCAGCATTTAGTGTCATACCGTTGTTACGACACCATAATGTCAAGTTATTTAAGTCTTCCTGTAAGAATTCTGCATCAGAATTTGAGGAGACAGGTCTAAAGATCTTTAGGTCGTCAGCAAATAAATAAAACTTAGAATTCTCAAAGCATTTATTGATGTCGTTGATGAAAATGTTAAACAACAAAGGCCCAAGATGAGATCCTTGAGGTACGCCAGAATAGGCAAAAAACGGCTCAGAAGCATAACCATCAACAACAACAGTTGAGGACCGATTGGCAAGATATGACTTAAACCAGTCCAGCAAAGGGTTTGCTATACCTATCCTTTTGAGTTTGACAAGTAAAATAGAGTGATTAACCTTGTCAAAGGCCTTACTGAAATCTGTGTAGATTGCATTAACGGATTGGCCAGTATCAAGAGATTCAGTAATGTCTTCCACAAAGGAAACATGGTTAGTTACTGTTGATCGAGCCTTCACAAACCCATGCTGTTCAGATGTAACAAATTTTTTAAAGTGCCATGAAATAACGGGACATATAAGTTTCTCAAACACCTTTGCAAAAACAGAAATAATGGAAATAGGTCTCTAATTTTTAGCATCCTCTTTGTCTCCGGTTTTGAACAAAGGTAACACAAGGGTTTCTTTCCATAAGGTTGGATATGTACTAGTCCTAAGAGATCTATTGATTATCAGTGCAATAGGCAGGGCCAATGCGTTAGCGCAATTGCGTACAAATATTGATGGAATGCCATCTGCTCCAGCTCCTTTCCTAAAGTCAAGTCTTTTTAAAACATTGTTAACCTGGTCCACTGTATAAGATATATAATCAAGGTACACATTGCAACAAGGGTTCATAAGATTAGGACTAGTATCGAAGTTTTGAATATTATTATTGCGACTGTATACTGACGAAAAATGACTAGCAAAAACATTACAAATGTCTGTTCCATTAGAAACAAATTTATTACCGTCTTTAATTTTAGAAGGATACGAACTTTTACCTTTCTTTTGTTTAAATATAGGCCGTTTAATAAATTTATGGCGTGATCGTCTTAGTTAGGACATCTTGGCTTTAATCATATTACTTAAATGGTATTTGGGATGTATACACACTGTTCGCGCCAAACGCTGTTTTCGGAATCGACGTCAGAGGGCGCGCGGCTCGGTGACATACCGGTTTGACATTCGGTCGTATGTAGAACGCGCAAGCGCAGCAGTCGTCTGCCAGCTGTGCTAACGCCAGCACGCTGTCAATTTTTGTTCGGGAAATCGGAATAATAAGGCGCGGCTAGTAAATGTACTGTCTAGGATTTGTGACGCGTATTCCTTGCTGTAGAACTTCCCCGGGACTCATTGGGTTTGACTCGGAATCTGTATAGGTGCATTCGACAATATTATCTAGTGCGGCCTTTGATATTCTAGAAATAACTGTTGCTACGCGAAGCGATAGTGACCTTTGATCCGGACACTCCCTGTTCGTTTTTGTGTGTCAAGCTTTATAACAACCGAGAGTTAGTGGCTTTTGCATGTTAGTTAATAGTACGATAGAGTTAATGGACTGCCATCGTGACGAACGAAGTAAGTGACTGTGGATGGCGCCGCGGAAGATTACCTCAATTTGGAGCGATGCTGACGCCCGGGCTGCTGCCGACGGCCAAGGTCTACTAAGGTCAATCACCATCAGTCACACCCATATACACATCACAGCACCTTATTTCCCTTGCACTACACAACCACATGCGACCTGACCGACTCCGGAGGGACCAGTCGCCTTGGATATATATAAATAAGCTCCGTCTAATATTCTCCCTGTTGAATGGCCGTACCACAGAACGCTCCCCCTTATTGTTTAGTGTAACTAGAGATTTTCCACTTTGGCCTTAGGTGGCCCGACCTACGTCTGCTCGTCGAATCTCAGCTGAATGGGCCCCTGAGGATTTGACCTTTATGGGAGCAGCCGTAGGCCGTAACACATACAATTAATCAATATATGTAAAAAATAGTATCCATACCACATTCGTACACAGACAGGCACATAAAAGGATTTTTCATCGATATTAAAGTAACTATAAATGCTGAGTGTACCTACAACTTCGTTTTAGACTAGTAATTATTAACCAGTGCACTATATTTACTTATAATACCGGTAAAAAGTAACAGACAATCGCTTTTAGTTTTTTTTAAGGTTACAGTAAGATTAATATTTTATTTACTAAATACTCGCTTTTATTTGCTAAGTACTCCGTTTAGATACGGTAAAACTAATATTACTATTGTAATCTATAGATTACATGAAAAAAATCCACATGTATTTCATTGAGAATAGTTAAAATTTGTGGTGGGCCTATTCTCCATACAAAAGAAACTGTCTCCTTTACCCTATGAAAGCTTGCACGTAGATATTATTTTTCCAAACAACCATAAAAATGTATTACGTGTGATGGGAATATGTATATAAAAAAAAATTCTCTCACACGGGAGAATAATAATATAATATTATATTTTTCAGTATCTGCGCATAAAAACTTTTTAAATATCTGAATCTCGAGGTATGTCCATATTAAGAGGCTGAATAGAGCTAAATTAATCTGCATGTGAACCATTTTGTGATTTCACGTCGTTATCGAAAAAAATGTACTTACAATAGAGCGTATTCCAGGTGGCGGTTTTCAAAACACGGTTTTACAAAATTCGCTCAATAGAATAATATCAAAATAGCTTCTAAAATACTTAAATTTTCAACTTTCTAAGATTTCCATAAAATAATGTTGAGTATAATAAGTACAATTATGTGTAACGTGTTAATAAAGCTATTGGACTACTTCGATTTAAAAAAAAAAAGTGATTTTACTTTAATTTAAATAATTTATTTTGCCCTTCTGTACCAAGTAGCGTTTTTTCTGTCACTCCTATTGATTTGAAAGTGCTTACTGAAATTTACCGTCTGTAGACGGATCTAAATCGCGTACTGACTCGGCTGTTTAATGCATGAATAATTATTTTTACTTTCATGCCGAAGACTGTCTTGTTCTATTTTTTATTACGGTTAAATGTTGTAAAGCAAGTATTTAAAAATATTTTCATTATTTTGTTTTTCAATTGTTTACTATCACAGTTTAGTTTACATAAGAGAGCTTGAACACAACTTTAAAAATGTTCAATGAATTAACAAAAATTAACTACCAATAATTATTTGACTTCCAGTCGGTGTTTTACATTTGAAAATCGGTTTTAAAGAGCCATTAACGGGATATTTTGCAAAAACAAAACTTATCCTACCTAATTTTTACGTCGTTTCATCAGTGTCACTCTTAATTTTGGGTTAAACAAACGTTGTCAGTTTCAAAGAAACACGATTAAAAAGTGCACGTCATTACAATATTTCTCTGTAAAAGGCAGGCTAACGACCAGACTTCTTAAAAAATTCAAATTTTTATTTTGTTTACTTAAATTCGAAATGAAAATATATGTAAAAGGTCTTTTATCTCCAATAATAATATTCATCAAATATAGCATACTTATAAAATTCATAAACACGGTCAATCATACTGAAGATGGTTAATTTTATTATGAAATATTTAGTAGACTATTTCCTGTCATCAGCATAAAGATGATATGCAGACTAAAGGTTTAGGGTAATGAGATTAATAAATATAGAAAACAATAAAGGAGATAATATGCCACCTTGAGGAACACCAGCATGTAAGTCAAGCCAGCTAGATGATAGCTCATTGATGCGAACCGACTGCTGGCGCCCTCGAAGATATGATGAAAACCAATCCAGTGCTTCGGGTGAGACCATAGAAAGCGAAAGGATGGAAATTAGAATATCGTCCTATATCAGGCGTACAGAGCAGACGTGTTGTACAATTTCTAAATAAATTCAATTACGCTCAACGACCCAAACTAATACCTTATTACTTAAAGTTAAGTTATAAAGTTAATTAAGTTACCAGTGCACCGGTTGCGCGATACAGTGTGGAGATTAACTTCTTGGCTCGGCGCATAGGCAAGGTAACCGCTCTTCACCCCCTCGGGGAAAAGAGACGAATTATATATTTCTTTTACCTTATCACTCCGTAGCGATCACTACGCTTAGCGTGATAGACGCTGGGTCACAGATCTATGATGAACGTACTACGCTCGCCTACTGGAAGTGGCCTAAGTGGGTCGGAACCAAATTTGTCCACAACACCTGAGTCTACAGATAAATCAAAGGTTACCATGCGCAACAAGAGAAAGCGTTTTGATGATAGCGAAGATATCAAGGAAGAATTAAGCGAGATCCGTAAACAAATGTCACAAATGATGGCGATGCTCACAAATTTGAGCATTAGTCAGCAAGAATTTAACAATAAAATGAATGATGATGTTTCAGCTATTAAAGAACAGATGGCTGATATAAAAACTAATATTCAGAATCTTACAATGGAACAAAATACAATAAAATCTGATATTTTAAATATAAAGTCCAATAACAATATTACTAATAAGAACATTGAAGGCTTGCAGTCTGAAGTAAAACTGCTTAAAAATACGTCAGCCAATCAAGTAACTCAGCTTGCAGATGCTTCTTACGTGTCTATCATATCTGAAATAACAGAACGAAACATTAGAAGCAAAAACATAATCATAGATGGACTACCGGAACCCGAATCGAACAATAAAGACGAAAGGAAAGACATCGACATTAAACAAGTGACTAAAATAGTAAAGACAATAGATGAGAGCTTCCAGCCCAAAGTAGTATACCGTCTTGGGAAATATAGCCCCGGCAAAAATCGTCTCATAAAAGTATGTTTTTCGTCTTCAGAGACAGCTGTAACTTTGCTACGGAATAGAAGAAATGAGAATTTAGGCAATTTCAAAATATACGCAGATCAGACCCCTCTACAGCAAAAATACTATAAAGATCTTAAAGAAGAATTAAAGCGCCAATCGAATAATAATAATAAAAACTTAATTATAAAATATGTTAGAGGTGTGCCAAAGATCGTAGAACGCTCGTCAAAAAACTAAAATACAACGACACTACTCACCTCCAAACTTATTCGTGCAACACAGACCCAATTACTTATAAAATTGTAGATAGCTACGAAGATATTTCTTCGACCAAAAATTCTCTACGATTTCTATATGCCAACGTAAGAAGTATAGTGAAACCAGGGAAATTGGATGAATTAAAATGCGTAGTTGAATCGTTTCAGAATAGGGTTCATATAATTATCCTCTCAGAGACATGGATTAAGTCAGACGAAGAAGCTATAAGTCTTCAGATTCCCGGCTATTTTCACTATTCTAACTACAGGCGTAACATGAGAGGCGGAGGAGTATCAATATTCATTTGCAATAGCCTAAAACACCACGTCACAGAAAATCAGTCTCAAGGTGATAATCACTACCTCTGGATTCATCTTGACCACTATTGTCTTGATATCGGTGCAGTATATCGGAAACCAGACGCTTCAAATTTAAAAAACTTCTTGGACTTTTATTCCATGCAATTGCATAAAAGAAACAGAGCTGTTGTAATTGGAGACTTCAACATTAATTTACTGAGTCAGCAACAGGCAACTAATAAATACAAAGATGTGTTAGAGGAGAATGGTTACGATATAATAAATAAAATAGACGAAAAATTCTGCACACGTGAAACAATTTCAACGAAATCAATAATAGATCATGTTTGCTCAAACCTTAAAAAACACAGATTCAATTTCATCATAATTGAAACCCCCATGTCTGACCACAAGCAAATATACTTCGAAATACAGAAATACCGGCCTGAACCACTGCGAAGAGTTAGATATAAAGCTATCAATTACGAACAACTATATAAAACTATGGGAAACTGCACAGATACTGGTAATAAATCATATGAACTACTTGAAGAGAAGCTGAATTCTTGCGTCAGCAATAGTAGACTCACAAAGACTAAAATTCTTAACCCACCCCGCCAAGACTGGATCAACAGGAAAATTATAGATAGCATAAACATTCGAAATAAAATATGGAACAAATTTAAGAAGAATCGAGAAGACAGATTACTAGAAGAAGCATTCACCAAAGAAAGAAACGAAGTATCAAGAACCATTCATAAAACTAAAACTAAATATTATTCAAAAGCTTTCAACGACTGCAAGAGCAACCCTAAAAAGATGTGGAAACTAATAAATAACCTTTATAACAACAAAATAAGAGACCCATCATTCCCGAGTAAACTTTTAACACCCAATGGTTACAAAACGGATCAAAATACTATCTGTGAACAATTCAATGACTTTTTTTCTAATGTGGGCCTGATCTTAAATAGTCAAATACCAACAAATTTTCATAATAATTTAACGTATACAATTGGAGCAAATACTGCTGACACAATCGCACTAACACAGTTACAACCATGTACAACGGAAGAAATTGCCAAGTTAATAGATAGCTTAAGCACAAATACTAGTTCCGGATTAGATGGGATTAATAGCAAATCAATAAAATGCGTGAAACACCTCATCCTTCCTGAACTTACAAATTGCATAAATAATAATCTGGAAAATGGAACTTTCCCTGATAGTCTAAAGATGGCTAAAGTGACACCTATATTTAAATCTGGGACTAAGTCGGAACCTGGCAATTACCGCCCAATATCTGTTCTTCCCGTAATGTCAAAAATTTATGAAAAACTATTATATAAACGTCTTGAAGCTTACCTATCTGCACAGAACTTCTTTTAAAAGCAGCAGTATGGCTTCAAACCGAAATCTAACACACTGTCAGCTACAATAGACCTTATAACTAAAGTGAAACTCAACATTGATAAAAAACAAATAGCACTAGGAGTCTTCATAGATTTAAAGAAGGCCTTTGATACAATTAGTCACGACATATTATTAAAGAAACTATCTGACATTGGCATTACGGGAACCGCTAATGAGATACTCAGATCTTACCTCACTAATCGTCGGCAAGTGGTTAAGATCGGTGAAACACAGAGTGGACCCAGGGTTGTGCCTTGTGGTATACCTCAGGGTTCGATTCTGGGGCCCCTCTTGTTTCTTATATATATAAATAATATAAAAGATCTCGGGCTTAAGGGAGACATAACGTTATACGCCGATGATACCACTCTATTCTACTTTGGCCATTCTATAGACTCTGTTATTAAAGACGCACAAAATGACTTAGATCTTCTAAATATCTGGTTTCAATGCAATCGGCTAGCTATAAATATATCAAAAACAAACTATATGTTATTTACAGCAAAAAACAAAAAAATATCACATTATACACCATTGAAAATAAATAATCAAATTATAAATAAAGTTGATGAACAGAAATATCTTGGACTGATCTTAGACTCGCATTTAACATGGAAACCACATATTTCTAAAGTTAAAACAAAATTAACTTCTCTTTCTGGAGCCCTACGGGGTATGATTACATGTTTACCGCACCGAATTCGATATAATATATATAACTCTCTCATAAAACCGCATTTAGAATACTTGACTGAAATTTGGGGCACTGCTGCAAAAACAAATCTAGAACCACTACAAAGGTCACAAAATAAATTAATTAAAACCTTGTTTAAATATGATTTCCTCACACCAACAAATCTACTATATAAAGAAACAAAATTATTAAATATAACTCAAACATATATATATAAAACTTGTATATTAATAAGAAAAATATTAAATAAAGACATACATACTCAAATAACATTCACAAAGAAACAACAAATACAAAAAATTAGACTTAGACGTGTAAACGACCTTTGCCTCTTAACCCCAAGAACTAATTATGGTAAAAAAAACTTAATGTACGAAGGTGCAAAATTGTATAACCAATTACCGAAAAATATTAAAGAAGCAAAATCAATGCCAACTTTTAGAAAGCACTTAAAATATTATTTAACATCTAATCTGAGCGCACCTTAGTTTCACTATTTCACACGTCACTTCTAGCTACGCTCGATCTGTGTAAGGTGCGCGTCCAAGCATTGTTTGCTCCTTGTTTATGTTAGTTTTTTTACAAGTACCCTGTTAATCTACATTGTATTTTGTTTATACTTAGAAATTAAAATTATTTAAAATGTATACTTACGATTTGAACGTGTTTGAGTGAAATGATTTCGATATATTAGTGTACGCCTAGGATAAGATTATTATTTGTTTGCAAGTATTTAAACTTTCTCATGTAAGTGAATTGTTGTAAATTCTTATGAGAAATAAAGATATCTCAAACCTCAGAATGTCATAACTGATTGTATTAAAGGCGTTCGAGAAGTCAACTAGAACCTAATATCACCAGTTACTTTCAGGAGTGCGGAAACTGTACTATGACCGGGCCTAAAGCCAGACTGCAAGGGACTTAATAAGTTATTACAGGAGATAAACTGCGAAATTTGCTTATGGACACAGGCCTCAAGGACCTTGGATAGGAAGGGAAGGATGGATATAGGTCGAAAATGATTGGGTAAAGTGGGATTTGGGATCTTTTGCAAGGGAATAACGTAAGCCTTACGCCACAGTGAAGAAAAATCACCAGAATCCAAGGAGAAGTTAATGATGTGCGAGATAACTGGGAGGATATGGTCAAGTATATAGACAATCATCCGTCGGCTGATGTTGTCGCAACCTACAGCATTAGATTTAATGGAAAGGATTGTTTTCTTGATCTCATCCATAGCTACCGGAGAAAATTGAAATAGATCAATGTCGGGACGAGGTAAACCCATTAAGTGTTCAACAGTAAGACGCTTGGTCTGGTGATCAAGAGGGCTGTTGGAGACAAAATGAAAATTAATATCATCCAGACCAATCGTCCTCTGAAACTCACATCGGTGTCGTTTACCGATACCTATGGTTCCAAGGAACTTCCAAATATTAGCAGTGGAAGAACATGAGATATTACTAAGAATAAATCGGCGTTTCGCGTTGCGTATCATCTGATTGCACCGATTCCTTGCAACTTTATAAAGAGTCCAGTTTTGATCACATCGATCTTTTCTAAATTTGCCGAAAGCCCGATCCCTACGTCTCATCGCAATTCGAACCCCAATCGTCATCCATGGCGCAGGTGGATGCATGAGCTTCACTTTTATAATGGGAGCATGTACATCATATAATATAAGGATAGCTTCATTCAAAGCCCCAACCTTTTCGTCCACAGTGGGGGCAGAAACCACGCTGTTCCAGTTTATTTTGGATGCATCCATACAAAGCTTCTAATCATCTAAGCGACCAAAACAACGCATGTGAAGAGTTTTAGCTGGAGGTTTAGGAGGTTTTAGGACGTAGTTTCAGTAATAGAGCAATAACTGTCATTTAATGAACAAAACTCGTTGGCAGAAAGAAAAAAATCATCATCGGATCTCATCTATATGCAATATATATATATATATATATATATATATATATATATATATATATATATATATATATACATATACATATATATATATATATATATATATATATATATATATATATATTATAAATAAACAATATAGACCTTAACGATAAAAATAAATTATATGGTATAATTAAAATTATATAACGTAAAAGAATAGTAATAATGTCAATTGCCAAACTGCCATTTCAGCACCACCCGCCAGCTAACACACTCAAAAATTAAAAGACAAATATAATACACAAAACAATAAAAACAAAAATGATTTGCAAGACAGCTATAACTAAAAAACATTAAGATTACCTATAATAAATAACAGAACTTAGAACAAATAAAAAGTATTATATAGAAGTGTCTCATAGACGACAAATATACTTTGTCCAAAGGACGTTCATGTATTTATAAAAAAAACTTCCCAGCTTTATACAAAGGTACTCTGTGTTCCCAGTGACAAAATTAACTTACAGATTTTAACTTCAGACCCAGAAGAGCTAGAACCCAGAGCCGTAAAGCCAGTTTAAAAAAATAACTTGCACTATGCACTTGCTACAGATCTATTAATATTAATCTATGGACAAAATATAACCAAAAGCAAAAAAAAAACTCAATACAAAAACAAAGTAGAACTTAACCTAAAATGTAATTAAAATTTAAAGTTTTAATAAATGATGTAAAACGATTTCTGGATAGAAAGTAATAGTACTAAGTAATACTACAATATTGAAAAAAAAAATTAAAGTTGTAGTTAAAGGAAAAAGGAGAATTAAGACAATTTAAACGCAATAGCGCATAGTTATTTACGTGGCTTGGAATTGGGTTGTGACGATAAAGCGGTTCCTGCTATGCGCTCGCCTCCAGTTGAGGATTCAGCAGCCGCCTTTGGGTGTTTTTGCGTAAGAGTAATCATGGTAGAGCTCATCTAAGGTAGTGACTTTATGCCGGGATCCATCTGCAACTTTCACCACAATTACTCCATCTTGGGTCCAGCATGCACGTATGCCGAAATGCTGACGGGCATTACCAAAAACAGTTTGCCGAGACTTTGTCAGGAACTCCTTTACTGAAACTTGTCAACCTTTCAGTTTAGACTTCGCTCTCCATACTGATGACCTGAAGTCAACGCTAACAAGTCGTACTAGGATTGGCCGGAGACAATTTTTAGTGGCTACTCCAATCCTGTGGCAGACACTAATGCAAGATGCTGTGATGTCCTTCAACTCCATTTGTGGATTATACTCAGTACTGTAGCCTTGCAGTCCTCCTTCTCCTCTTTAGCAACACCCAAGAAAAGAAGAGCCTTTCGTCTGTGCCTGGTCTAAATAGCGTCAACCATATGGGAGCACTCATTTATTTGTTTACGGAGCAAACCAAGCATAGAGAACATGAGTTCACGGAAGGTTCGAAAATCCTCAGCCACCTTTGCAACCGTGTCCTTGGCGGGTCCTTGGCGTGGCGGGCGTGTCCCCCCGTGTGTAACTGTGCTTCCAGTTCAGCCATCCTTTTTGAAAATCATTCCTCTAAACTGTTCTGTGCAGTTCTAATGTCATCAAATTGAGACATTGTGTTGTGCCAAGATATATGAAATCCAATTGTGTATAATGTGCTGGCAGGTGGTGTATTCAGATGAAATGAATTCACATATACACAGTTGTACAAATGTAATTACCAAGAAAATGGTCTTAATTAGCACTTAAATATGTAACTTGTGTTAACTTTCTCTTTACCTACCGCCGAAAAAAAAATTCTGCCTAAGAGCACAACTGGCACTATACTAAGGCCCATCAAATGGTATGGAAAAAATTATTTACCTAGGTTTCAAAAAATAAAACAATATTAAAAATTAACAAAATGAAAAAAGTTTCTACACATACATATATTGATTTATAGCCGCATAATAACTGATGGTTACTCAGTACCTATATAACATCCTGCAGTCACGCCAAAACTAAGAGGAGTAAATCACTGTACAAAACGTAATAATTTATTGCAAAAATTTTGTGATAAAATAAAAAATATTACAAACTTATCCAAGATACCTAATACGTTACAGAAAAAAATATAACAAATAATCAACCAATGAGTTTGTGTCAGTTTTTAAAAAGGTTACAAGATATTAAAAAAGACAATAATAAATGTCAAAAAATGTTCTGGATCTGATTGACGATATGTAGAGCTGACACTTAATCATCCTTTTGGAAACCATGCCAGTTGTAAACAATGCTTTTGTGAAAAGTGGTGTACAGAAGAGAATTAAGAACAGACAAAATCTTTCTTTTCAAACTTTCGCCGAGTTTTAAGTAAAAGGCCAAATACACCATGTGCCAATTTAATTAAAT
The DNA here is from genome assembly GCA_963668995.1 of Parnassius mnemosyne. Lineage (NCBI taxonomy): Eukaryota > Metazoa > Arthropoda > Insecta > Lepidoptera > Papilionidae > Parnassius > Parnassius mnemosyne. The sequence goes on along the minus strand of CAVLGL010000024.1, from coordinate 38,548,797 downwards.
ATATTTTATATTTAATTTAATTGGCACATTTTACATCACTTTGATCTTGAATTCGTTTCATCAATTCATCATTGATAAAAATGAGAACAGCAATTTTACAATTGTGTTCATAAGAAACACTATCAGCTGTATCTTGCAGCGTGTTCATTATTTTTATTACAAATACCTATATAATGGGAATGATTTATTAATAACATATATATTTATATTTTTTAATAAATCATTCCCATAATATTTTGTATTATTTTTTATTTTGTCCTATCTAAAACGTTCTGAGCTCTATAGGAAATGTGGCGTACGAAATGACTGACAATCACTAGAACATTTTACCTAGGTACAAAGATGTTTTACGTTTTCGTGGCCTCCACATAATATTTGTGTCAGCATTAGGTACCCTTCTGTATCTGAAACGAATATGAATATTTTTTATGTATACGATACAAACGAAAAGTAACAGGCTATGTAAGTCTCTATGCTGGGCACAGACCTCCTCTTACTTCTGAGAGTGTTTTAGGGCAAGGAAATGTCTGCCGTGCTGCCTCAATGCATGTTGGCGAACTTCACATGACTTCGATTTTTTTTTCTTATTCTTCAGACATATGCCGGTTTTCTCACAATATTTTCCTTTATCACCGAGCACGTGCTAAATCGGCACTTAAAATTGCAATTCAAAATTTCATTGGCACTACCGGGGATCAAGCCCGGGAAAAATTGGCAGCGAGCGCTTAGACCCAGAGCTACTAATATGACACAAATAAATACGATTCAACGAATATAATAAAAACTCTTACGTACTTATAACTTAAACAGTTGATAGCACATGATGCCTACCGGACGAAGCTACAGTACCACATCGTGCAATGTAATTGAAAATGCTTACACGCGACATGACTCTCAGTGATGCGCAAGCATAATAGGCAGTATATCACTTATATACTGGTCACCTCTTCAGTCTTTTAATCTTTGCACTTTTCTAAATAATACAGAACGTAGTCGCTAGACGGTATTGGCTAAAATCTCTGCAGTTGCCGTTTCGTTAAGATCATTCAGGCTTTTCGAAGCTAAACTATAGTAACAGTGGGTGAGTGTTTGTTAAAATTTAATAGTATTTCTTTTACATGTAATCCCTATATGTATTTTTTGAGACTTGTTACGTGGAAGATTCAGCTCAGCTGGGGAGCGTTAGGGAGATTACGATACATCTTCTCATCAAGCATTCCTTAAAACTTTAAAACAAGACTTACAACCAGTGCGTGTCGCCAGTGACAACTTTTGAATCTGAAGCATGGTCCTTCGCTGTATGAGGAAACTCAAGGTCGCTCAGCGAAATATGGCCTAACGAGGACTATGATCGGTGTTTTCCTAAGTGGTAGACTTCAAAATGAAGATATCCGCAATAGACACAGATTAAACGACATAGCTCAACGAATTAGTTAGCTGAAACAGCAATGGGCTGGTCATATAGCTCAAAGAAAAGACCACCGATGGGGAAGAAAGGTTCTCGAGTGGCAGCCTTGTACCGGTACACGAAGTGTAGGGCGTCCTCCCACTAAATAGAGTCCTTACTGACCTTATAAGACGACCTTATAAGAAATGCAGGAAGTCGATGAATGTAGGTGGCTCAGAACCGTGCTTTGTGACATTACTTGGGGGAGGCCTATGTTTAGCAGTTGACTTGCGAAGGGCTGTAATGACTACATGGAAGTTTTAAGTATTGATAGTGATAGTGATAGATAGATGATAGGTTGGTAGTAATATCTCAATTTTTGTGATATATTTTTGCCAATATCTGTATTAATCAAGACCGATTAGACACATAACGACCATATGGGTGTCCTAAAATTAATGACAATCGCGTCTTTCGCACGCTGTCGAAATGAGCAGGCAATTTGGCTCGGGATTTAATAGCAGTCAACTATCATTTTCATCTGTCCGTCCTAAACTAACATATATACGGTTTATTAATATTAAGCACCAGAGATATATAAGAAAGGTATCTAATATATAAAAATTTATATTTGTTTGTTCGTATTTTATGCGCTGCCATACTGATCATCAGATTGCGATGAAACTTACCTTGTTGATAAACCTATTGCTTGCACTCACGAAAAAGTTACAGACATAGTACAAATAACTTACACTAGGTGGCGCGCGTATCTTTCGGACAAATTTATTTGAATGTTATCATACAACTTCAATGAATGTATTATCATTCCTAATTAACTCTTTCAAATTTAAAATGATATTTCCAAAATTATTTCTTCTGCTGTAGCAACGCGCCAGGTACCAAATAGTAATAAATAATTAGTTGAATTAAAGTTATTTTTTGCGAGGAGATTTAATATTAAGAAAGAATAGATTATAATTTAAGGCAATATCCCTACTGCTCTATCTCTGCAACTATTTTAAATCCGAACGTATATTTATTGGTTTGTTACTTCGTAATTCTTTCACGCAGCAACATAGCAATAGATTGACATGATTTCGGCATTCTTTCTAGTTTATGAGCTGGCGAGCATTATATGCTCCTTTAATATCTGGAAAAATGAAAAATACATAATTCTGTAATTATAATTACCCCTTTAGGCTTAATTTGATAAACATTTTTGGTGAAATTTAGTTTGAAGGTGTCTTAGTTCTTGGGATAACAGACTGGATACTTTTTCTTGGAAAAATGCATGATTCCTGGGATAGCTATCTAATATTTAGCATAAATCTATGATTTAACTGCGCGCGCGCGCGCGCGCGTGTGTGTGTGTGTGTGTGTGTGTGTGTGTGTGTGTGTGTGTGTGTGTGTGTGTGTGTGTGTGTGTGTGTGTGTGTGTGTGTGTGTGTGTGTGTGTGTGTGTGTGTGTGTGTGTGTGTGTGTGTCGATACCATGTATCTTTTAACAAGAATAAAAACAAAATAATAATTTTATTAATATTATTGTTGTTTTCTGCTTTCAGCCTTGAGCTCTAACCAGTTCTTTTCAATTTAATAGTCATACAAAACGTCGATAGGTGCAGTTGTTATTATAAAGACAACTATGATTCTTTGTTTCGCTTTCTTTTAGAGTGGGAGATACAAATCGTATATTGATACAATATCTATATATCTAGCGACTGATATGTATTGGATGCGACTACAGTACAGCGTCACCTCACAGAACATCTAATTACTAACTCGGAGTAATAATAATAACGTAAAATATTTATGATAATATATATACACTGATACATACTGAATAAATTTTGAACGAACTATAAGCGCGCGAAAGAATGTAAAGTATTCAATAATGTGTAAAACAGATACGAGTATACCTACTACATATCTTCGTTGTAGGATATAAATTTTATATATATATTTTTATATATAATAGGTTTTGTTTATATATAATATACTCGATGTACCATAGATATCAACCAGTACGCATAAAGGTACTAAGATATTACAATATATCTATAAATCTAAGCAAACCAAATTCTTTAAATTCGCATGTCACCGTGTGGTAATAAATAATGACTTTCTTTACAGAGTTACAGAATCACGTAGATATCGACCAATATATAGACAATATTTATAGATTCAATATCAGATATTCAAATCCAATACATAGATACGATTTTATATAGGGATGAAGTGGTATTACTCATGCCTTCTTCTTCTTCTTCTAGCATTTATCCCGGTTGCTCATCCCGCCCAGCGCGGGAGAACCCAGGCTCCGCTTTCCAACACTTCTTCCTCCACTTTGCCCGGTCTTCGGCGTCCCTCACAACTAGCCCATTGGCGCGCATGTCATCCTGCACGACATCAAGGCAGAGTTTCTTGGGCAGTCCTCTACTCCTGGTGCCAGGTAAGGTCATGTCCAGGCATTTTTTTCCCACGTAGCTTGCTGGTCGTCGTAAGACGTGGCCGTACCAGCGGAGGCGACTTTCCTGCAGATTGTCAGCAATATTACGGACATGGAGGCTGCCGCGGATGTATGTATTCCGTACACGGTCTTTCCGCGTGACACTACACATCCACCGCAGCATGTTCATCTCCTATTCTACTATACTTCTTCAAAAATAAAACTTTTTATTCTGTCTTTCGTCGTCCAACTTTTAATTTTCAACTCTTAAATATATAAAAATTAAAAATAATAGAATAAATTTAACCGTGTAGTGGCGGTTAAGAATATCCACTACCCCATATCTTCCCGTGGGTGTCGTAAAAGGCGACAAAGGGAAACAGGCAGGAGATGGGCAGCAGCATCTTCCTGATAATAGCCAAAATAACAATAAAAAAACTGCGGTTGCCAACCCGCTCGCCAAGCGTGGCAACTATGGCAATATACCCCCCATGAGCAACGACAATAATAAACGGCCCCCAGTCCCTGGCAGCCCCGCTATTCCTGGCTACGGTGGCGACCATGGTAACGACGGGGCAGGGGGTGCTAAGAATCTCCGGTGGAGGTTCGGTTGCCACCTACGACGACTCGACCTGGCAACATACAACGCAAGCACCCTGAGGACTGACGAGAAGATTATGGAGCTGGAAGAAGAGATAGACAAGTTACGCTGGCATATTATAGGATTATCCAAAGTCCGAAGAGAGGGGGAGGACACGGTAATCCTCGAATCCGGCAACTTGCTCTATTACCGGGAGGGCGACCATTTGTCCCAAGGAGGTGTCGGATTTATCGTCCACAAGTCTCTCGTTAACAACGTTGTAAAGATTGAGAGTGTGTCGACGAGGGTTGCGTACCTTATACTCAGAATCACCAAACGGTATTCGCTGAAGGTCATACAGGTTCACGCACCAACCTCGGCATACCCCGATCAGGAGGTGGAGGAAATGTATGAGGATATCTCTAGAGCCATGCATTGCTCCAAAACCCAATATACGGTGTTAATGGGAGACTTCAATGCAAAGCTAGGCACAAGAGAGAACGGTGAGCTGAAAGTAGGGAAATTTGGAATAGGGCAACGGAACCCAAGGGGCCAGCAGTTGGCTGACTTCATGGAAAAATAGGGACTCTTTATGATGAACTCTTTCTTCCAGAAGCGGCCCCACAGGAAGTGGACCTGGTCGAGCCCCGACAGTTCGACAAAAAATGAGATTGACTTCATTATGACGACCAGACGACAACTGTTTAGTGATGTCTCCGTGATCGCGAGGGTGAAAACTGGTAGCGATCACCGAATGGTTAGAGGCACACTGAACCTAAACGTTAACTTGGAGAGGTCTCGTCTAATGAAGTCAACGCTCCGTCCCCCTCGTGCTCTAATCAAAAATCCCGAAACCTTTCAGCTCGAGTTACAAAACCGTTTTCAGTGCCTAGAAGACTTCAATGAAGTGGACGATTTGAATGATAAGCTCGTGGAAACTGTCCATGCGGTCGGAGCTAAGTTCTGCAAGACCCGCCGCAGAAGAACACACAAACTCTCCGATCACACTCTTAATCTCATGGCTGTTAGACGGGAGATAAAGCTACATTCTTTAACAGATTTGACAGCAGACAGGCAACTGAACAGACAGATCTCCAAATGCATGCGGCGGGACTTACTTAACTTCAATACAGCTCGTATTGAAGAAGCAATCGAGCGGAACCAAGGCTCCAAAGTCTATCTGCCAGAAAGCGCCAACTGTCAAAGCTGAAGACAGAATGTGGCAGCATCGTTTCCGGGGCACCTGAGATTTTGAGTGAGATTGAGAGTTTCTATGGGCAGCTGTACACGTCATCGTTGGAGCCGCACGCAAGTGTGAGTAACGATCCAAGAGCGAGTCTTATCCGACATTATCCCGATGATATACCGGACGTCAGTCTGAGGGAGATTAGAATGGCTCTCCAGCACCTTAAAAACGGCAAGGCCCCAGGCGAGGACGGAATTACAGCGGAGCTTCTGAAAGCGGGTGGAAAACCGGTACTTGAAGTCCTTCAGAAGCTCTTTAATTCCGTCCTCCATGGTGGCATTACACCCGAGGCGTGGAAAAGAAGTGCGATGGTCTTGTTCTTCAAGAAAGGCGACAACGCTATCTTGAAGAACTACAGACCGATTTCCCTTCTGAGCCAGGTCTACGTGCTGTTTTCGAGAGTCATTTCGAATCGTCTCGCGCGCAGACTTGAGGACTTCCAGCCTCCCGAACAAGCCGGTTTCCGAAAAGGCTTTAGCACCATAGACCACATACATACCCTTCGGCAAATTGTACGGAAGTCCGAGGAGTACAATTTGCCACTATGTCTGGCGTATGTGGACTATGAGAAAGCCTTTGATTCCGTCGAAATTTGGGCGGTGCTGCAGTCCCTTCAGCGATGCCAAGTTGACTGTCGGTATATCGAAGTGTTGAAGTGCTTGTACAATATATAATATATATGTATACGATGGCTACGATGGCTACGATGGCTATCCGAGTACTGAACCAGAGTACGAAACCTATCCAATTGCAGAGAGGTGTAAGACAGGATGACGTCATATCCCCGAAACTCTTTACCGCTGCATTGGAAGATGTTTTCAAGCTTCTGGACTGGAAAGGATACGGTATCAACATCAATGGCGATACATCACTCACCTTCGATTTGCCGACGATATAGTCCTTATGGCAGAATCGCTGGAGGACTTAAGCACTATGCTCAATGACCTCAATAGTGTTTCCCAACGGATAGGTCTTAAGATGAACATGGACAAAACAAAGATCATGTTTAATTTCCATGTCACACCTATGCCGGTAGTTTTTGAGAACACTAAGCTCGAAGTTGTTGACGAGTATGTTTACCTGGGACAAATAGTCCGACTAGGTAAGTCCAACTTCGACCGAGACGTCAATCGACGGATTCAACTCGGCTGTGCAGCGTTTGGGAAATTACGGCACATCTTCTCGTCAGGTATACCTCAAAACTTGAAAACGAGACTGTACACCCAGTGCGTGTTGCCAGTGATGACATACGGAACTGAGACGTGGTCCTTCACTGCTGGCCGGATGAGGAAGCTTAAGGTCGCTCAGTGAACTATGGAGAGGGCTATGCTCGGAGTTTCTCTGCGTGATAAACTCAGAAATGAGGATATCCGCAGTAGAACTAGAGTGACCGACTTAGCCCAACGGATTAGTAAGCTGAAGTGGCAATGGGCCGGCCATATAGCTCGAAGAACCGACAACCGATGGGGAAGAAAGGTTCTCTAGTGGTAGCCTCGTACCGGCAGGCGAAGTGTAGGGCGTCCCCCCACTAGATGAAGTGACGACCTGGTGAGATATGCAGGAAGTCGATGGATGCAGGTGGCTCAGGACCGTGCTTTGTGGCATTCTTTGGGGGAGGCCTATGTTCAGCAGTGGACCTGTGAAGGGCTGTAATGATGAATGATGATGATGAATCAATAATTACAAATGAAATGTCAATTCAAATAAAATTGTTTATGGAAATATTAAGAGTCACTAGATTTTATTAAAAATAATAGAATAAATTTAATTTAATTTTTCTTGCCTTTCTCCTTCCTTCAACAAATCGTGAAGTTTTCAACAAAGGAGTAACAATTTGTTGAAAACTTTACAAGGATTTTCTCCCCTACCATCGGGGCGTTATAAATGCATAAATTGCATATGGAAAAACACACAGACCCGGAAACATTATGTGTAAAACATACAAAATATATCCGTTCAGTAGTCGAAGCCACAATACCGCAGTATCTGAAAGCTTTGCCACTGTGCTATTTGTTCGATTTATTCAACATTAAGTGATCGTCATGAATATAATATTTTACTTTTACCACGGTTAGGAAAAAACACGGTCCTGCGAAAACACCAGCATGAAAACCAGTGGGTCTTTTCCTATTCAAAGTATCGCAATGCTCGAGCATAGCACTATCCATAGCTCGCTAGTTTCTTGGCGTGATATACTTGGAAAATAGGATATCTGTAATAGAACCAGAGTAACTAACATAGCCTAACGGATGAAAAAGCTGAAGTGGCAAAAAACCAGACATATAATTATATTTAATTTTTTATATAAACGTTACCCCCCACACTAGGATTTTCTCCTGTGTCGTGGAGGCACATTGCAAAGATAAATTGCACGGGGACAAACATCCAGACCTGGAACAATTATTTGTAGGCCACACAAATACTTGTTTAAACCAACGGAGACGTAAGATTCTCGAGTGGCAACTTAGACCAACCCCTACTAGATGGAGTGACGACCAAATAAGATATGCAGGGCAATTCCCTGCATATCTGAATGCAGGCGGCCCAGAACCGTGCTTTGTGACATTCCTTGAAGGAGACCTGAACATATTTAGCAATGGACTTCTGAAGAGCTGTAATAATGGTGATATGTATTCAGCAGTGGACTTTTGAAGAGCTGTAATAATGGTGATGAAATTATTATATTTTGTTCTTAATAATGTATTTATTTTAAAACATGTTGCGTAGATAATATATTTCATTGAGTAGAAAGTAGATAAATATTATTTTTAATAATAATATATCTTTCAAACATCATCATCATTATCATCATCATCATCACCACCACCATCATCATCATCATCATCATTACTGCCTTTCATAAGTCCACTGCTGAACATAGGCCTCCCCCAAGGAATGCCACAAAGCACGGTCCTGAGCCACCTGCATCCATCGACTTTCTGCATGTCTTACCAGGTCGTCACTCCATCTAGTGGGGGGTCGCCCTACACGACGCTTACCGGTACGAGGCTGCCACTCGAGAACCTTTCTTTCCCATCGGTTGTCGGTTCTTCGAGCTATATGGCCGGCTCACTGCCACTTCAGCTTACTAATCCGTTGGGCTATGTCGGTTACTCTGGTTCTACTGCGAATATCCTCATTTCTAAGTTTATCACGCAGAGAAACCCCGAGCATAGTCATCTCCATAGCTCTCTGAGCAACCTTAAGCTTCCTCATACGGCCAGCTGTGAAGGACCACGTCTCAGATCCGTAAGTCATCACTGACAACACGCACTGGTTGTACAATTTCGTTTTCAGGTTTTGAGGTATGTCTAACGAGAAGATGTGTCGTAGTTTCCCGAACGCTGCCCAGCCGAGTTGAATCCGTCGATTGACCTCTCGGTCGAAGTTGGACTTACCTAGTTGGAATATTTGTCCCAGGTAAACGTACTCGTCAACAACTTCGAGCTTAGTGCTCCCAACAACTACCGGTATAGGTGTGACATGGACGTTAAACATGATTTTTGTTTTGTCCATGTTCATCTTAAGACCTATCCGTTGGGAGACACTATACTAGTGCTTAAGTCCTCCAGCGATTCTGCCATAAGGACTATACCGTCGGTAAATCGAAGGTGAGTGATGTACTCGCCATTGATGTTAATGCCGCATTCTTTCCAGTCCAGTAGCTTGAAAACGTCTTCCAATGTAGCGGTGAAGAGTTTCGGGGATATAACGTCACCCTGTCTTACACCTCTCTGCAGATGGATAGGTTTCGCACTCTGATTCTGTACTCGGATAGCCATCGTAGCTCTACTGTACAAACACTTCAGCACTTCGATATATCGACAGTTAACTTGGCACCGCTGAAGGGACTGCCGCACCGCCTAAATTTCGACGGAATCAAAGGCTTTCTCATAGTCCACATACGCCAGGCAAAGTGATAGATTATACTTCTTTGTCTGTAAAATCTGTTCTGTAAAATTTTAAACATAAATTATATTAATATGTTTATTCATGTTAAAAATTACCCTTTTCTCTATTTTGCCATTAAGAGGGTCGAAAGCTTTTGAATGGGACTTAAACACATAAACGAATTTATACGTTCTTAAAACTCAGAGTTATGTCTGAATAGAATAAGTGTGATTGATACTTTATTCATCCAAGTAATAAACCTTAGAGTAATTACGTACATAAAATATGGCTGCACTGTCGTCTTGACGTAAGTGTTAACGAATCATTTGAAAAATGACATTTGACAAACAAAATTTTATTTTCATATGTAAAAATAAAGTGACGTATTGATTCAATTTCATTTCTTCTTGTGTATCTCATGGCTTCCAATAGTTCGTAGAGTACAATCAAATATAATAAATGAACCGGCTTGTATATCTTAATAATAAAATGTAAGAATATAAAATACACAAACCGGTGAGAGATAGTATCGCTACAACACATCTGTTACTGCAATCGTCAATCCACGTGTCAAGCGTGGCAATTAATACTGTTCCGTCCTGTAACAAACGAAGATACAGATGTTTTAACCGTGAACTGTTTCGAGTTGATCAAGTAGAACAAAATGTCGCAAAATTGATGCCAGCTTTCAGTAATAGGACTTGAATCTGTTAATTGTAGCAAATATGTATTCATGTTATATAATACAATTAGGTTTCAAGCCAACTGTTAAAACTTAAAATTTTAAAAAGACTAGTTTCAGTCATTTTAATAGAATAACAGTGACAAGCAAACAGTCCACCTGACGTGATGTGTACCATAGACACCTATTACCTACATACATCTATCCTCGATTAAGAATCAGAATGTGGATGTTTTAACATTTGAGGACTAAAATCAAATGCCTGATTTTCATTGAAATGAAATCTTTTTATTTTTTAGACGTAAAAAATTAAAATATCGTTTGTTAAAGCTCAACATGTTTTAAAATCTTCAACCCTTTAGAAATAAGATTCTTTTGTCCAGATATCCAGTTCTTTACACTTACCATGTAAAACTCAGTAGCATTAAGCTGGTATTTTACGCTAGTGTCCAATGAGACCGTAGTCCTTCCCCGGTCGAGTCAACTAATTCTTGCTGCCACCATAATATAGCTGCAGCATGGTCTTATCACGTTGTATTTCAATAACTGATTATTTATCGGATAAGTAGAAATGACAAACGAGCGCACTGTTTAAAATACGGTAAGTAGAAGATGCGTGCTATAGATATTGACATCTGTCTTCAATTAAGAATCAAAATGCGAAGCCTTGTAAACTCGTCACTCACCATAAAAAACACCACAAAGCTACAATATGCTGCTAGTTTTTAAGAGTAAGATCATTTCCATCGAGCCGCACTATTTGTGCTGCAGCTGATAGAGATACGTAATTATTATAGTCTGCCTCGTTAGTAAGGGCCGTAGCAGCCGTAAGGGCGTCTGTTGATCATGTATTCCCAGGTTCGAATCCCGGGTCCGGCCAAAATTACTTATTGTGTTTTTGGTATAGCAACCTAGAGTCAGGAAGTTTGTGGTGATCTACCTCCGTCTGATCTCTTTTACGGTCGTGTCGAATCGCTGCGCCGTCTCATCGGACTATGAGATTGAGACTTGCGCACACACTAACTACTACTCACACATGCTCATACATTTTATATCACCCTAACTGAATGAACAATATGAACTACTGAATAACTATAACTCAAATTGTATTTAAAACATTAATAAAATATTCATTTTTTAACATTATCTATGTTTGTTTATTTCCACAAGCTCCAAAATGATTTTGCTTTGACTTTTAAATTTAATTTCATCACAACAATATCATTGACTGTGTAATGGCACGCCGAATTAGAACTGCGTTAAACGGACAAACATTTTCATGATGTTCATTTTCACTAATATGCCTTTTATAGCCATACACATTTTGGTACTTTTATCTTCCTTATGTTTGGTTTTGTTGCATATCGACTGCCAATTGTCATGGCTATCGAATAGCGGTTTGTGATTTCCATTTTAAATATAAATACAGACCTCTTGCAACAATATTGATTTTATTTTTGAATGTCGGAACATTATCGTATTGTTAAACCAAGATTATGTTACTAAAATGTCTTGTTTATTTTGCTTTATAATAATGTGCATGGTTCTTGTATTTTAGTTACCCATTAACATGATTATATAGTTAATACTAGCTGACTAGGCAGACGTTGTTCTGCCCTTTTCGGCGATATAAAAAATCTTTAAATTCGTAATAAAAATATTGAGTGTCACTTATCAGGATAAAAACTATCCTATCTCTCAAGTTGGACCAAACTGCACAGAGTGTGCAAAATTTCATTGAAATCAGTTCAGTAGTTTAGGAGTTCGTCGCGGACAAACAATGTGACACGTAATTTTTATATATAAAGAAATTAACTGTTAACGTCATCACATTTCTGACCAGTATATTTTTTAATAGAACGTTATTAGGAAATTAAATAGTAACAGATATACGTTTCACTGCTGTGTATAAAACTACTGTCAATTCTGAGAGAGTTTTGGAGAAGCAATAAATACGCAGCGTTGCCTGCGTGTACGTCGGCGTACTCAAATATTTTCTTAGTCATGCATGACTAAGAAAATTTCTCTCTCGATAATTTAGGAAAAGCACCCGACCTCTCAGCCACTGCAGTTACTATGAACATGGTAGATAAATTTTATTCCCTACACAGAAATTTTAAAATCAAATCACATCTCCTTGGTAATTGGAACTGGGAAAAAGCCAGCGCATTGTCGTAGTACTTTTAGGTAAAATTTACAAATCCTTGAAATAGATTTGGAGAAAAGCTAACTTCCATTACATTTTCTTCTATAACTGAGAAGTAGTAAGTTAGTTCTTTTATTGCGTCATTTACATTTGCCTGAGAATTTTGTTTTTTTTTTAATATTTTGTAAATAACTTATGGAATCTTGGAAAATTGGCCACGAATTTACTAGTCGATAGAGTGATTTTAATTTCAATTTTTAATACTTATAAGAAGACTAAATCCATGCTTCATCATGTTATTATATATAAGTATCTCATTTCCAAAAAATAAATTGATTAATTTGTTACAAAATTCTAGGAGTTGGTACCACCATCTTTGCAATATATAACGTATGTTCATAATAAAGAACAAAATAAAAATCAAAAAGTGTAATCTCATCGGCGTCGTATTTTGTAGTAATTTACAATAAATTTATGAATTCTTGTAATGTATTAGAGCCATGCTGCAGCTATATTGTGGTTGTAGCACGATTGAGTCGGCTCGAAAGGGCCTTCCCCTTGCTCACCATGCTCTCACAGAATACCAGCGTAAAATTGCAGCTCAGTGCTGCTGTGTTTCGTGTGATATAGAGAACCTGCTTCCTATTTTAATGAAAACAAGGCATTACATATTAGTCTTAAGGATGACAATACATCTGCATTTTGATCCTTAATCGGTGTATGGGCCACAGTATCCCATTACCATCAGGTGAATTATGTGCTTGTTTTTGACCCTAAATATATAAAATAAATCGGCCAGGAGAGTTTCTGTTTGAGTCTTAATTATCATCTTAAGATCAGATATACTTAAGATAGGGCTTACTCATACAGAGGTATTTAAAATGCTACAAAGTGGCAACCGTAATAGCGATAAGCGAAGTAGAGACACGGAAATGGTGCCTTCTATAAATATAATATAATATAACTGAACTAATTAAATATTATTTCTACATTTCATGCAGACACGTGTATTCCATATATGGAGGATATCATTTAATATTTTAGTTACATTGTTTCGTGATAGTACCTACATTATAGATGGAAACTTACTAGAGTAAGACACCATTCACGTTTACGTTATGGAGTGACTATTTGCTAAGGTATAGAGAAAGTTAAAGGATGCATGTGGCTAAGGAACTTGCTTAGTGGCATTCTTTGGGGATAGCTTTATTCAGCAGAAGACTTATAAAGGGCTATTATGATGATGCATAGGGCTTATATAAGTAATGTTATTACGAACATAAAAGTCTATATATATAGCGTATAAGTTATATATATATATATATATATATATATATATATATATGTCACTACTAACCATAGATGTATAATAAGGTACTCTATGGCATACGCCTTCTTTCTTCCATTCTGAAAGGGCGTTTGTTTAGGTTTGTGGACCAACTTTGCATAAAATATTTAAAATTTCTCAAATTTCTCAGATATGCATATTTCGTAAAACCTTTTTCGTCAACTCTTTCTATCTGTCATTCATCACTAATATTTTACTTTTTCTCCTTTATCATCATTATCGATTCTTATCTTACTTATGTACCCTGTTATTTTCAACGTTTTGGTTTATCTTATTAAGCCACTTTTGCATTAATTTAAATTTAAATTGAACACTTTCTTCTTGTGACAAAATGGCAGTGAAGCACATGATTACGCAAGTTTCGTTCTTCGCTTTCCTATAAATAATTGGGAACCCATTTCCCTTCTTTTTTAACACTCCACGGTGTAAGTGGTCGGAAATTGTTGTTTTACCTACATAAAAGGTTCAAACTTACGTTTGTGGTGTGGCTGCTGAGTTGATGCCAGGCTTGACAGAGTCAGTAAATTAATAAATTTTTAGTTTTACTACAAAATTCAAAAATTTATCTATAGCAAAGCTTAACAATTTTACTAAACAATAAAATAATATTATAAAATAAAACTTGGATAATCAATACCCTTGGGAATAAAGCGATTGCTACCCAAATATTTCTAATTTAATTGGTCTTTTTAAGAAATTACTGCTGGGTTTCATGCTGTTTCTTTAAAGGACAGAAGTATTTTTCAAACCAATATTGTATTACATTTTAAATTAATTTCAATATGTATTTTTTATAATCTAAATTAAATAAAACAATCTCTTTGTATTTGTATGACTTCATTTATTATTTCGTAATGAAACTACACAGTCCATCTCATGGTAAATGGCCATTGTAGCCCATGGAAACCTGCAGCCAACTTTTTACAAAGAATACTACAGATACGTTGTCACCCTCGAAGTATAAGATGGAACGCCTCAGAGCCTGCAATTATACTGGCTCTCTGTATACGATTCAGTACGGAACACAGCAATTGCACTCAAGCACTGTTATTTGGTGGCAGAAATAGGTAAGATGGTCGTACCTAAGCAGACGGACTCTTAGGCAGACAAGGAGTCCTACCACCTAGTACGATTTATAAATGCATGTATAATCCCAACTAAGTAGCAGCAGTGGTAAAGTTACTTAATCTAATATTATTTAATATTTAGCTACGTAGGTACGACCACTTAATTGCTAAGCTTTGTTACGATACTGTTTCCCTAGGGACGTTGATAAGAACCGGTCTATAACAACAGCTGTAATTATTGCTTATCTATACTGGCAATGTATTGTATATTTTTATTGGTCAATAAAAGGAGTTGCGACATGAATTATAATTTAATTAATTAAAGCAAAATAGTAGCCAGCACTGTTTATTTAAAATCAATATTATATTAACACCATATTATAAGATTCACATGTATCTATCTATCCATGTAACGAAATCTTTTAATGTAATTTTGAACAACTCTTAGACGAACGCTTTACTTTAAAATTTGCACTTATGAAAATTATATGAATTAAAAACTTTGTCATAATATCCCGAGCAGGATCACCAGGATAAAAAAATAATTATCAGTATCATCACAGCTCATAATCAGTGCCCGTTGTTGAAGTTTTCTTTAACTCTTATATTATATATCTGTGATTCTTAATAAGCCCTTAACAGTCATAGCCCCTTTTCATACGTATGAAGTCATTATCATTACAATCCTTCACAAGTCAACTGCTGAACATATGCCCCTCCCAAGGTATGTCACGAAGTACCATCCATCTATCGACTTACTGCACATCTTACTAGGTCTTCATTATATTCCGTGGGGGATATAATTGCTAAGTACGCATGTTTTCATTTTGTAAAAAAATTTGATAATAATTTATATGACAAAAATCACCACTCAGTAATATTCATAGATGTGAATAAAGCGTTTGACTTCGCTTCGTATAAATTTCTACTTAACAAACTCGACAAATTAGACATTCGCAGACTACGGCATTGATAATCTTAAACCTACATAACGCTAGATTAATAGATCCTATACAGTCAATGGGTTGATCGCCATCACCACGCTTAGTAGGTGGGTTGGTTACTACATTAACAGATGTATCATAATTTTGAAGCTATTCCATCTCTGGGTCAAATTCAATGTCAGAATCATTTTTATTAATTTAGGCTTGTTTAAAAGTCTTATGTAGGACAAAATACACACCGGTTTGCAAAAACAAGACCTTTACAAAAAATAATAGTTTGGATAATTCAAAAGTGCACGCCTCATGAGCGTTTTTATTTTATTCATCAAAATAAAATGAAATTTTGATGAAAAAAATAAATAAGTTTTAAACGGTGTTCGATAACAAAACTCAATAGGGGTCCTTCTTAGAATGTATGGAATCTTATTTAGTACTTTATATATCTCAATTTTTTGTTTATATTTCTATAAAGCCACAAGACTTACCGACGCACAGACCAAAGAACGGCAGTCCATATATTTTTTCAATTACATTTTTTGTTATGTAATCTAAAGTAAATCAATCAGAAAATAAACTGATCTTATAAATTAATGTCTGTAGTTATTGTAACGTTAATAATAATACGGATTTGATGTCTAGCTAAAAGTATAAGAACGATTTTATGTAGCGAAATTGAGGTATCTCCACATATCGAGCACTCCCTCGTTGTCTCACGTTGTGAGGCGTGCAATTGGCTAGAAACTCAGTGGTATTTTTTAAAGTTGAAGTCTGATATATTATAATAGGGTATTATTTTATATCTAAATATTATAACACTTCAGCATATCCAAATGAGTATGGAAAATTTCATAAAAACATCCAAACACGAAACAATTTTTCAGAGCTTCCACGCACCGATGCATCTCTACTAACTGATTGCAAAATAAGAAAGGTTCCTTTAGACTGAATGTTTGTTTCTTGTATGTTACGATATCGATATCTTCGTCAATTGCGAACTGATTTTTATGATTCCTCTTTGATTTTATGAGTATACTTCAGGGCTGGTCCAGTATATATTTGGACCAAAAATTGCACCCCTAAGAATGGAAAAATAGGTAATGAAATTTTGAAGTTACTTTTATGCGACATTGTGATTGAAATACATAGTTCTTATTCCACTCAAGAGTCAAACAATTTTACTATTAATTAAAATAAGGGCCAACTTGAGAATTTCAGAAGTCCGTGCTAAGACACGGTGAATAGAAGAATTAATGCCCCGACTTCAGAAGCTGTTAGATAGCCTATTTTGGGTTACATATACATTTTTATTTTATACGTAGTAGAGCCATGCTGCATCTATATTAGTAGTATAGTTGTAGCACCAATGAATCGTGTCGACCGGGGAAGGACCATGTTCTCACAGAATACCAGCGTTAAATAGCAGCTTAACGCTGCTGAGTTTCGTATGGTGAGTATAGAGAACCGGAGACCTTTTTTACCTGAAAGGAGGCATTCCATCTTAGTCCTCACGAGTGACAACGAATCTGCATTTTGATTTGTAATAGAGGATAGATGTAGATGTCTAAGGGCCAAAGCATCCATTTACCATGAATCAGGTGGACTGTGTGCTCGTTTATCACCCTTATCCTGTAAAAAAATTGGAGTAAAATTTCTTACAGATAAAGTGCTTGTATGACCAACATTATTGTTCCGGGATATTTCTTCACAACAAATAATTGCTCGAGGATGTTTGAACTATGGCAATTTTTAATGTATAACGCCTTCACGATACTGAAGAAAATCTTAGTGTGTTACGTAAAAAAAAACTAATAATAAAAATAGAACGAGAAGAAAGAAATCATAATGCCCAGAAAGAAAAATACATGTATCATGTGAATGAGAGGAAAATACGAGAATCGGAGGAAAATTAGGAGCGTCTAGAAGCATAAAGAATCTAGCATTTCAGCCGATAGATTGACACGATACGATATGGGTGTGGATGCTTTTTTGACATGATAAATCTAGTAATACGTTATGGTCAAAATATATCCAAAATGATACGCCTGATCAAAGATCAAACGTAATAGGTACCGTAATCGAACGATATTACCGTAATCGAACGAAATTAAGTTTATGAACTGATTTTTTTAATAAAATAAGTAATTATTTATTGAATATTATGTTCTCAATTACGTTTACAACATAGGAGAGATTTTTATTGTATAATAATGTTAGCAAGTACACAAGAGGCCCAAAACCGTCCTATGAGGATTTTAATTTTAAAACAATAAATATTTGCTTTTGTAATCCAATAATAACTGAATAACAAATTTAACAATAACTTTGTAATACTAATTATTATTCTCAGATGTTACCGTTGACAATTGAAGAATTCTTGTTTATTTCCACAATAGACGTTTAAATATAATTTGTTTTCGATCTAAATTTTAATGTCATCACAAACATTCTATTAACATTCTAAAGGCGAGGAAAATTTCAACGGCTTTAAACGTAAACAGAAGTTTTGTTTTAATGAAATCTCAATGTTTATTTCATTATTAATAATGTTCATTTCATTTTCATTCAGACATTCTCACAATTACGTTTTAAGATAAAAGTACGAAAGATATTAAAATATATTATAATGCATATTTAATGTTATTTTTAAGGGTTCCGTAGCCAAATGGCAAAAAACGGAACCCTTATGGATTCGTCATGTCTGTCTGTCCGTCCGTAAGTCACAGTCACTTTTTTCCGAAACTATAAGAACTATGCTGTTGAAACTTGGTAAGTAGTTGTATTCTGTGCACCGCATTAAAAAAAAACAATAAATTTTATAACGATGTTTGCAGTTTGAAGATCCATTTAATACTGAGCTACATTAATATCATTTATCTGATTGTATACTTATTACTAATCGTTACGCCACATCATGCCCTACCAAAAACAAAATAAAAATTTGAATAGATAAACATTTTTCGATTAGATAATACGAGTAGACGTTACAAGAGTACACATACAGTTTAAAACCTGTTAAAGAAAAAAAATTTAAAACATTTTCAGACAATAAAAAAACATTATTCTCTTAGTCCTAAAATAAAAATACAATATAGCAATATGTTATCAAATAAAATTATAAGTACCTAAACAAAGTGTAGTAGTACAATATCGGAATTTAATAAACATCATCGGTACGTTTACGTGAGGATCACGTCTTAATAAAAAATAATATTATTATTCCACATAGAGTCTAGACCGATTTTTATGAACAGGTTATTTCTTTAGCATTGATTAAAATTACAACATTCGGCGATAAATCTTTGACAGCCTAACATGAACCGAAATAAATGTTATGTACTATTTTCATTTTTAACCAATAATAAATCTCCATATTTATATGTTGTTGGGTTTATACGTCTTTTATATTTTATTTTCCTTAAACTTTTAAAATTGATAAGGTTAGTTTAACATCATGATTTTCAAAATTGTAAATTTGATCTATTGTTATTGTGATATTACTTGGTAAATTACATTTTTTGCCATACACTAATTCGTACGGTGTACATTTTGTACTTGAATGTACTATATTTTGTATTGTATTGAATATACGAAAAACACAACTAAGGAACCCATGAACTCCATTCCTGACTATGACTGTTAACTTGCATTCTCAAAAAAAATGTTAAATTTTTATGTTTTTTTTTTCTAGCGACCCTAATGTTCGATGATGGAAGGCTATATACTGTAATTGACTAACATTTAAATTTTTACATACATCTTCCATTCTATATATTACATTATAAATTCTGTTCCGGTCACGATCTGCCGAGGTATGCCGTATCTTAATATAAATTTATTCACTGGAGTTGTAGCTACAACACACGTATCCTTACCTGCTATCGGATAAGCCTCGACATATTTGTTGTGATCGCATTGGAGGGTTATAATGTAATTATAATTGTTGTCTCTTGTTAATGGACCTACTAAATCTAAATAAATTTTACCAAAAGCTGATTCGTTATAGGTCCTTTCATGGAATTTAAATATTCATAACGTTGACATTTACTACATTTCTTTACAAAAAAGTTAACGTAATGCTCTAATCCTGACCAATTTTTTTTATGAATGTTGTTCAACATGAAATAAAACTAATTGTGTTAAATTTACAACAACGAATGTTAAAAATTTGAATACCAATGTGTTTTTAAATGGGGAGGAATTGAACCCTGTTGTATCCACTGTTTTTCTTGGCATCACTCTTGACGCAAAGCTCCAGTGGGGCCCCCATATATTCAAATTAGCAAGCAGACTAAGTTCTGCAGCCTATGCTGTAAAAAAGATTAGAGGTCTCACTAGTGTCGAGACAGCTAGATTAGTTTATTTTAGTTATTTCCATAGCATAATGTCTTATGGTATTTTGCTATGGGGAAATGCGGCTGATTCAGAAACTATTTTTGTCTTACAGAAGAGGGCCATTTGAGCTATTTACAATATAAAACCGAGAGAGTCCCTTAGAGATAAATTTTAAGAAATTAATATATTAACTTTGGCCTCTCAGTATATTTACGAAAATTTAATGTATGTTCACAAAAACAAAGATAGTTTTAGTAAAATAAGTGATATACATTCTGTAAACACTAGGAACAAACACAAGCTAGTGATGCCAGTTTCTCGACTCCACAGAGTCAGTAATTCATTCTTGGGGCAATGTATACGCTATTACAACAAGGTCCCGGAAAGTGTTCTCTCTATTACCAAGTTTAAATGTTTTATTAAGCTGAAACTGTATAAAAAGGGTTATTATAGTATAAATGAATACATGGTTGATAATAACCCCTGGGAATGAGGTGGTCGCTTCCAAGCAGTTTCTAAAATAAATTTTGTAAATAGTTCGTAATCATTTACATTGTAAAATTTATTTTTAAAAATAGTCCCGCTGGGTTTCTTGCTGGTTCTTCCCAGGACAGAGGGTTTTTTTTTGAACTAGTGGTAAAGTAAAAAATGACTTTCAATAAGAATGACACATGTAATGTATATTGAATAAAAAATATTCTATTCTATTCTATGCGTTTTATACACTAGTAGACATGGTATGATAATCGTTTAAAATAACTCTTTCCGTATCGTCGTCTATAATCTTTGTAAGGCCTTTAATTATGTATAAACGGGGTCCAAACCGCTTCTGCATTTTATTTATAAACTGAGCTACCTCATTAATAATTTTAGAATCTTCTATTATATTTGAAGTATGTTTTGAATCGTAACACAATATTTATTGTATTTCATTTCCCTCATACAGTCAGCTCGTGTATGTTGCGACTGGGTAATCTGTTTCACAAAAATTGTACGATTTGACGACGAGTATGCATAATCACCACGCTCTAATGATACGCATTTTTTAACTTTTTTCCACTCTTCTTCATTCACTCACTAACCTCTTGTAATCCTTCGGTAGTTTTAAAATTTCCACAACTCTTGTGTCATCAGGCCAATTGTTGATGTTATTTTTTTATAGGATAGGGGTGACAAACGAGCACACAATCCACCTGATGATAAGTGGTTGCTGTGGCCCATAGACATCGACATATATCCTCAATTACGAATCAAAATGCAGATGTGTTGTCACCTGTGAGGACAAAGATAAAATGCCTCGTTAGTCAACGAAGGACAATTACAAGGCATTTCTTCAAGCTTCTTCCTTTGTGCCCTTGTAAGTGCTGACAAAATATGTTCATTAATCACCTTTAATTCTTCACTACTCATTTCTATGCGTGGCATTGCAACTGCAGCTACATTATCGCGCCCTTTCACATAAACAACCCTAATATCATACTCTTCAGGTATTAACCGAAACTTTAACAGTCTACTCGAAGGATCTATCATGTTATACAAAAATTCTAACGTTCTATGATCCGTTTCAATAATAAACAATCTTCCATAGATATTAGGTCTAAAATATTTAACAAACCAAACTATCGCTAATAATTCCTTCTCAAGCGTTGGATACATACGTTTGGCCTTATTTAAACTACGTAAGTTATTGTTCTACGATTAGAATTACACAGAATGGAACCTATTGCATACCCCGAGGCATCAGTATGTAAGACAAATGTTAAGCGCCACCATTAATGCCTGGTACATGGCAACACTATTTACCACTAGCGCCCCCTAGTATCATAACATACAGTTTTTCATTGTGTCGAACCCCAAGCTCGTAACATTATCATCAAAATTGGGTACTGGGGTATTGTAGGGCTCATCAAAATTTCCTTTTAAATGGTTAATGATTTCTGACAATTTTTGTCCCAATTGAATATTATATTTTTACAACACATGTTATTCGAAATTCGGAATAAATTTTCATAATAGTTTGAAAAGGCTATGAATCTTTTGAGCTCATTCGCGTTTTTGGGGACCTGATAATTAATTAATGCTTTAATTTTTTATTTTATTTTTTTCTGGGTCCGGTTCGATGCCGTCGGCTGATACCACATACCCTAGGTATAAAATTTATTTTCGAAGTAAATCGCACTTGACAGGATTTAATTTTAAATTACTTTTCTGAGTCATGCCGAAATATCTGGCGAATTTTTATTGTAACTATCTAAATGTCTCCTAAACAAAATAAATTATCCAGATATTCAAAACATTTATCGTAATTAAAACTCGACATTGCTACTATTAAAGGTGAAAACGAACGAGGGCTAAATTTTAAGCCCATAGGCATACGGGTTATTGGATACTGGCCGGATGGTGTTGTAAATTTTCTACTGTCAGCATTTAACTTCGATTGATAATATGCTTGCGTTAAATGTAATTGACAAAAATAATTCCCTTTTTTTCTTTGTTAAAATGATTAAATTTTATTAATGATAATAATTTTCGAATTCTTTCTCCGTACAAATTTTCATTATTAAACGAACAAATATTGTAATAAGGTGAAAAATCAATATCAGGCGTAAAATAACTAAGATTTAACTAATATTTTATTTTTCTCTCTTTCAGTTGACAGATATTTCTAGCAATAAATACAGCCTCAATAATTCTCTTGGAAATAAAACACACGACTCATTCGAATACGAATTAACTTGAAAAATTTTTTCACACCTAGGAGGTATCGTAATAAATATATTTTTGTCTTTCTTAAGCTATTTATAGTGAAATTATTATTTTCGTAAATTAACACAATTATATTCGT